>WEIT01033641.1:70830-90965 GCA_013389985.1 Dryoscopus gambensis | reverse complement strand
GCTGAGTTTGTTATTTTCTCTCTGTCATCAAGTTGTTGCTATTTTGCTGTAACTAGTGTGCATTTAAACTTCATATAAATTGGAAACAAAAAAATAGAAGAAGGCTATTTTAACTGATTAGGTGTACCATCTAATGAATTTCTATAAACTGATCTGAACAAATCAGGTACACCAATGAATAGCTTTCTGAAAACAGAATTTTGGTGGAGGGCATTCTTTTGTCACATGCAGCACTGTTGTACTATTTCATTCATTTCCCAGTTAATGGTAGACAATGTTGAGGCTGGTGGTCTTCATTCCAGACTAACCAAATTCAGGTATCACACTACATGCTGATCAGCACTGCTGCAAAATGCTGCTCGTGCTAATGCTGCCTCCTTACACTCTGGCTTTTGTTGCAGGGCTGAGGAAGCCTTTCCTTCTGCACAATGAAGGAGGCCAGGCTGGCATTTGGGAACTTTGCAAACATAAACTGTGTATTGGAAACTACTTTTTGTTAGCTAACCTACTTCATAAAAGACCAGAATAAATACAGCTGCAAAAGCTCGGGAGTTTCCCTGGTGGATGAGGTCCATATCAAGACAGCTAAATTAAATAGGAGTACTCTGAACCAAGCAAATGAAAGTAGCTGAATAATATCAATTAACATTAACAGACTTCCTTTTTTTAAAAAAAAAAATTTCCCCAAAGTTTCAGTCAATACAATGACTTTTTCTTGGAAAGGATACTTCATAGGGAAAGAAATGGTATAACTTAATTTTAATCATAATCTTTTAACTAGGATTCTCATCACTGTCATTATTTGCTATTGTTTATCGATAAAAGAGGCTTTCATTTACTAAAACCCTAAGTAATTAAACCTCAGGAAGAAAATGCTGCTTCTAGAAATAAGAACTCATCACAGAAACAAATAAAATAATGCAAACCGCAATGCACTCATTTCTAACTGTGCACTTAGGGTATCAGCAGAGCATGAAGATGCAGCTGACTTGGCCCCAAAGTGTTGGTAGGGGAAGTAGGAAAGGGAGTTAAAGGGACATAGCTTAAGTAAGGTAAATACTATCTTTCTTTATCCTGTTGCACCTTCCAGTGGATTTGATCACCAAGGACAACTGCCCTCGGGAAGAGAAACACTCTGACATTATTACAGCTGGACCCACATCTCTTCAATGAGGTCAGTGGTCTCCAGTCTCGCTTTAACCAGGTTCTTCAGTCTTCTTTTTTGGAGCTCAATTTATGCTGCTTGTGATATTCTGTGGCCCTTACGAATGGGAAACAGAGCTGCTGCCTTACTTATGGAACAAGATGTGCCTGCACCATAACAAATTTTTCAGTAAACAGTAGAGCAAGGCAGGCAGTGTCCTGTAGCTATATAATTTCAAACACAAAAACTCTTTACATGAGCTGCGGTTAAGCAGAGTCAAACACAGAGAGCTGCATTGAATTCCAAAATATACCACGCCCCAATTTGGCTGTCTTTAAATAAATGCCACTTAAAACACATTATTGCTGTGCTGTGTTTTTGAAGTCCTCTAGAGGACAGCTGGGAGGGCAGGATGATGGGACAGGACGGGCACAGTTCTACCATTTTAATGAAAATATTGTGTAGTTTCTACCTTGAGTTTTCACTGAAAATCAAATAAAAACTCTCTGGCATGTTATTTTGGGTCATATGCTGTACCTTCCTGCTACGTGAATGTTAACATTCTGTTTGAAGTCAGTCAGCAGGTACAGTCACAATACAACTGCTATAATCCTCTGCTTGTTTCAGTACATATGCAAGATTTTCCCTGTGCCATAAAAGCATGTTTGATATATTTATTTCACTACAATAATATTCCATAAGTCAGTCTGAAAGTAGAGGGTCCAAACAAAGTCTTGGGATTAAACCCTCAATGCATCTTGTAAGATTTGTACCCTATAGTAAAATGACTCGG
The DNA here is from genome assembly GCA_013389985.1 of Dryoscopus gambensis. Lineage (NCBI taxonomy): Eukaryota > Metazoa > Chordata > Aves > Passeriformes > Malaconotidae > Dryoscopus > Dryoscopus gambensis. The sequence goes on along the minus strand of WEIT01033641.1, from coordinate 89,028 downwards.
GCTCTGTAGTATTATAAAATGTAGAAAAATCCCACTTCATAAATACTGGTATTTTGTCAGCAGCTAGGTACTTAAGTTTTAATGGCTTTTAAAATTAAAGGAAATATAGTAAAATAGGAAATTCTTTCCTGCTTTTCCTTTGGTAAATTTAGTTTATTGTGTTGAATTGTGTTTCACCAAACCTATTACATGATACAGAACAAACCGAGGAGGAATTAAGGAATCATGCCAACGAGCACTAAACAAAGTGCAAGCATCTCCAAGGATGGGCTGAGCTAATAACAATGTGGATAGTCACCATGTGAGGGAGCACTTAATGTCAATTTGTCAACTCCTTTTAACTGCACTTGGCAGTGGCAATTTTCTCCTTTTATTTTTACTCTACCAATCAGTAACTGTAAAAAGACCAGCAGTCAGTGCTTTGCAGGTGTTCTTTTGTAACAAGATAACATTAATTAGGTATTTAAATCTGTAATTGCTGTTTATTTCCTTGACTTTCTGCATGAACATTTTCTTAATGCTTTCTTTCTGCAGACTTTTTACTACCTTCTAAGCCGTTTGTTCTTTCTCACTTGCCTGCCTCTCTCCTGTTTTTTCCTGTGTATGTGGTCATTTTCCCACTCACTTATTATTCAAACTCAATGTTCAGTAAATTTAAGCCATGAAAATGCGTATCTTTTTAATGCAGTAGTATTTGAGACACTTACTGTGTTTATTAGTGCACTCACAGAATTATGATGTTCTGTTTGATTTCACACTGGTTTGATTACTAGATTATCCTAGGAACCAAAAGAAACCATCGAAGAGTATAGAGGTAGAGGCTGTTTCAAATAGGAATTAAGAGGGTACTAAAATATGCTTTTAAAATCACTCACCCAGAAATATTGAAGATAGTTGTCATGTTTACCAAAACATTCTCAGCATGTTTAGTCATTCCATAAACCAGCATAAAGCAAGGCAAATACGAGCTTTTGTACGAGATGTACACGGATACATCTAATACCAATTGGATGTGAAACAGTATTACCAGACTTTCAATTTTAAGATGGAAAAAGGTACTAGCCATAAGGAATGCATATTGCCAAGGAGATAAATGGATTTATGTTTTTTAAAACCTCATCTTCTTTTTTTTTGTCTACCTCAGCATTTGCTGTTAATTCTGCAAAAAGCTGAGGTAACAGAGAAAAAGAGTGACTGAAAGGTGCATGAGAAAGGCTCCCAGCAGCAGAATTTTGTTGCCACTGACTTCAGAGGAGCAGAAAGCAGCACTAGCAGAAGCCTGAGCTCTGATGGTAACTCTGATCAACTCAAGGATCAGGTGAAGCAGATATAAAGGGAACTGCACCCGACAATAAATTATTTAAGGGTGATAAGGCTTCTGTCTGCCTGGCAGGAGTAGAGATCAGTGGCCTGTCCACAGCACAGCACTTACCATCAGGGACACTTAATATGCTATTTCCTAATCTAGTAGCTAAAAAACAATACAAAATTACCTTATTGGGCCATGACTTGTGAATGAGATTTGCTAGTAAAGCAACCACTGAGTGCCCCTTTTTGGTTTGTCCATAATACTGGGTGACACCTGACAGTATGTCTGTGCTAGCGGTATAGAAGTACTGTAACTGGAAAGCAGATCCACCTTTGATTAGCAGCTAGTTGTTCCCCTGTTTTAACAGAAAGGATAACACATTTCAGGTGAGTACCATGGTATTTTCCAGCAATCTGTTAATAGCAAGTTTCTTCTCATCTTGTCTGCTGCTGTTGACACACATCAGGATGGATATTGAAGAAAAGATTTGTAACAGTCTTTGCCACCCCAGGCTAGCCATTAAAGGCCTTTAAAAAAAGTATGCATAATTTAAAGATACTTTGGTGGTTTTACAAGCAGGACAAATGCGTCTCTGTACATGGCTCAAACTACATACCTATGCCAATCAAATGCCACTATTCTTCCCCTGGTGCAGTAACCGATACTGTGCCAAAGACCAATTGTCTATGAGCTTTGACTTCTGAGTTTACTATTTGTCTAAGCTTAATATTCCAAATCCTTAAATCCTGTGACCTTCTACTTTTAATGTAATTCCATCCTATACACATGACTCTACAGCTGCTTCTCTGCACTGATCTAATCCTATCAATTTTGCCCATTAAGTCACTAGATATATTTCCTTCCACAGACCCACTATACAATTGTGAGATGGTGACTAAGAGATCCTTTTGGCACCATGACTCTTGGCCTTTTTTCCCAACACATTGATTCGTAGCTTCTCCATCATTTCATTTAGCTGTAGGTTTCTAGTTCTCCTTGATTTCAGAGCTTCTTAAAGGAACATTTTATCAAATTTAAGACCCCTCCTTCTTAAAAAATGAGCTATATGTAAGGACGTGCACAAAGGAGTGTAATGTTATAAATAACTCAGCTAGTGGGACAAGGTTTCTAACCAAAACACAGCTTAGTCTTCCTGCAACTCTAAGCAGCATAAGCATCCCATTACTTCTGAAATTCTATTGTCTCAGTGAAGCCCTGCTACCTCCCTTAACCTTAATTTTTACATTTTAAAAATAGCAGAAACAGTATACAGCACTTTTTATCTTCAAGGAAAAACAAGGGACTGCATTCCTTTTTTTTTTTTGAGGCAGAATCTTAACTAATTTCATTGGGAAAAAAAGAATACTGTAAGGAACTTATTTGCCAACCTGAATTCTGAATTACCTCACAGCATTCACCACAGCTGGTCTCTCAGATCTTCTGTTAGTTATACTTTTTTTTTCTGATATCCTTGAGTATATCCTTGAGCTGATAACCACATCAGGATTTGAGCAGTTCCAAATATTCTCCTAGTCAGCTAACCACATGCATCTACAGCTCCCCTCATTTGCCTGGTTCCAGTGACAGCTGTGTAGCTCTGAAATGCAAACCAGAAACAAAGTATGTGTGAAATTGTACGCAATCCACAGCAACTGGAATCAGAATAGTAGGATCCTACTTTTGCCATGTGCCTCTAGAAACAAGGGGGACAGCATGGAAACAGTAACTTCTGCTCCCCATTAAAATATTTTGGTCATCCTCTCCTGATCTGTGCTTCTGTGACTGCAGAAAAAGGCACGAGTCCTTCATTCTCAGCTTCTGCTCCAGGCCAAAAGGACATCCTCCATAGTCCTGCACTGATTCTTGTACTTGTGGGCTGCAGGCAGCAACAAACAAAATTTAATGAGGAAGGGCTGACACTGAGTAAAGAAGAGGAGACATAATGCATATTCAGAAATTTGCAAGGAAGACAAATGCACAAGAAATAGGAGCTGGAGAGCTGGCTGGTTACATGCCCTGGCATTTTCTGCATAACTGGAAATTTATTGCACATATCCAGGATGGTTGTATCCTGTTCCCAAGCCCCCAGCTTATCAAGCTTGGCTGGGCAGCCCTTGCAAGTCTGAAGTCAGATTTAAAAGAATCAAGAAAACATACGCCATCTGTCCTAATGGCTTGAACAAAAGGGATCCAAGACTGTAGATAAGGGATTAATAAAAAGAGGAAAGGCGCTTAACAGGTGAATTTATATTAATTACAGGCAAAGGAGCTAAGGATACAATTTTCAGGTCATTGCATCTCTGCTATTTCAATGGCTGTAGGGACTTAATCCTCATCTATCTTGACTGCACATTGTGTGGGTTAATTGGCATTTCTGCATAAACTATAATATATGAAGTGTGCTAGTAAATTTTAGGAGTCCTTAAAAAGTATTAACTGCTTAGAAAATTAGTACTATATGAATAACTTAGTTCTGAAAGTCATACTACATTTAAACATCAATTTTAAATCACTTCAAATTTCAGCAATAAACACCTACAAATCACCCTTTCTGAGAATCAGCAAAAAGACAGGCCAGAAGCTAAGGAAGATTAGCAGTTGGAGGAAAAAATAATTGACTTGCCACTCCATTATGCTTCAGGCTTCTAGACTGGGATTTAGTCACAGAAAAATCTGTTTAATGCACCTTTGAATTCTTTGTCTTCTGATGCCATAACTTGGGGGAGAGCAGGCTGTGGCTCATCAGGCAGCTGGGAGGGAGAGAAATGATGTCTTGACTTCTACCTGTCACTGCTATAACCTCACCCTAGGCTCCCACAGGTGCTGCCCTCCTGCCTCCCGTGCTAATGGCAGGTGGGCCAGCAGGGCACGGTGCAGGGGGTCCACTCCCTTTTGCAACTGATGATGAATGAGGAATACACTAATTAAATGTAAACAAGTAGAGTCACACCCTTCCAAAGAAAACTGCACACTGCAATGCCACCTGTGTGAACATGCCAGGAGGGAAACATGCCGCGGGGATGAGCAACCACTGCAGCCCACACACTGCCCACATGCCCCAGGTTGTGGAAGGCATGGTGGGACTGTCCCACAGTCATTCCTGTTGGTGGAGTCTTGTAGGTGTCATTACATGTCAAAGTTGTTTTCTGTGACAGATTTCCCCAGGAGAGAAGTCATTTTACTCCAATTGCTTTGCATACATTCACATAGCAAAGACGCAGTCTTCTCCTGGGGCATTCCTCCTGGCTTCACACTAGCAGACAATATACTGAAGAATGTGCAACATCTACCATATGTTAAAGTTAACCCAAGGGCTAGATGTCCAGGAGAGTATTATGCAAAACTGAGGCCGCAATTTAAAAAAAACCCAAACCATCGACCCTTGGGAGTGTGATGACCACGTTCTAGCAGAAAGGTAGGAGACTGGTAATGATATTATGTAACTCCCTGAAAGTCTGAGTGACGAGGCCCCACCTGTAAGGCAAACTCTGCTGTTTGGAAATCGGGCCTCCTTGTACACATGCTGTGTGGGAAACGAGTGTTGCAAATAGTCAGCTTTCTGGCATGCAAGAGTTTCAGGCAGTGGCATTTACTGGCAGCAAGATCATATCCATCTTGCCAGGCTGGGAATGGAGAGAAAGGGATACCCCATCGCAAAAAATCCTTCAGTTCACTTGGCAGCTGTTATCCTTATGTACCCTGTGGCTATGCTTACTCTACTGACACTCTGCTAGAGAAAGCTTCAATTTAACATGCACTGTTTATTAACACTTTTTCAAATCCTAGTGTAAACCAAGCTGTGAAAAGTTTGCAGTCACGAGCTGGTTAAAATTAACCCTAGCATAAGGTCCAGGGTTTAGCTTGAAAAGCTAACAGCAGATAAACCACAGACTGTCATTGTACCAGAACAGAAGCCATTACTGGGTGATTACTCACCATTTAAATGCTGTGTTAGGAATAATAATATCTGGATGAAGTGTATTCATTCTTCTATGACTGCTTTGTTTTGAAATACTAATATAAGCTGAGCAAATTGTATTCTGATGTGTTTTCAATTGGAGACATCCAAAACACAAACAGTTTCAACCTACTTCCTTCTACCTGCAACTAGCCTACTCCTCACCAAAGGGGCTCCTCACTTAAAAGGAAGAGTGTGCCAGCACCCCGCCCTTGTCCCAAATACAAAGCAATCTTCACATGGAAAAAAAGCAAAGATACCTCAAAAAGTCAAACAGCTACAGCCAGAGGACACTTCCCTTTGACACAGTTTTACAGAGGCCCCTCCTGTTTGAGGCTTCAAGATACCTACTGCACAAGAAATCTTGCTTTGCTGGGAGAACCTTCCATAATCCCTTGGCCCGCTGTACTGTGAGGCCTGCAGGAGGACAGAGCAGAGGCCCTGGAGCAGAGGCCCTGGAGCAGAGGCTCTGGAGCAGAGCCAAGATGACTGCAGGAGGCTGAAGGGAGACACATGGTGTCAGAGAGAGACACGTGGTGAGAATCCATCCCAGAGGGTTCAGGGCAGATACAGCCTTTGCAGGTGGCCTGAGAGGAGGCTCTGCAGCTCTTCTGACACAGTGCGGGCCATCGCAAACAGACTTAAAGGCGCGTTCCAGCCTTCTAAATTAATGTCTGAAATTCATCATCAGGCACATGCTACTTTAGTAGTTTATATCATGATGACTGATTGTCAATGCAGTTAAGGCAATTAATACATTTCCAAAAGGTAAGGTCAAAAACTTAATATTTTGATGTGTCCCAGAACAAATCAAGAACTTGGCAGCTGAATCAGACCCAGGATTCCTTTTATCTGCCGGAAGTAAGTACAAGGTGTTTCAGAAGAGTATGTAAGACCTCTGCAGCCAGCATATGAGGGAAACATTGTGTCTTCTATTCTCATCCGACACAGGCTTTAGATTTCTTACTGATCTAATGGAGATTTTGTAAATACCAAAAAATATCTTTCAGAGAGCTTTGGCCATAGTTACAACTCTTCTACTTATTATTTAGAGAAACTCTGGCTGTCACTTGTCAGCCTTCATCATTTTCCTCATGCTGGAGGAATACAAAGATTATATTGGCTGTCCAGTATAGGGCCTCATTAGTTTTGTATGCCTGTTCTTTAGTTTAATTGAGTGTTGCCTTGTTCTTGCCTATAAAAGTACTGCAGAGAGAAAGCTTCAAGTAAGTTCATAATATTATTTTTATCTATCATGTTCTTATTTATCTCCACATTAAAGCAAACATATCTTGTATTTTTAACTTGTCTCCATGTAAGAATTTTTTCCATTACCTTGATTCCATTCCCATCTTTTTTTGATTGACCTTTTTTTTTCTGAAACCACTCCAACTAGCTCTGTGACATCCTTTTTGACATGTGGTTACAAAGACCATGCAACTGATGCTGCAGTGTCAATACAAACAATGACAGATTTTTTTCCATCACAGTGTATCTGCTATTCTTTTGTTCCCCTTTAATGACTTGTTTGATCTTTTGGCCACCAAAGATCACTTGTTTGATCTTTCACCCATTGAGGAACTGTTCCATGGAGGAACCTGCAGTGATTCTTCATTTTAAGTTGTAAATTAATTTGGACTCCTATTAGACGTATGTTTAGTTTAATTTTTCACTTTCAATCTACGGTAGATGGCATATCTCAGCACTGAAAAATCTATTCGGTCTCATCTGAGAAACTTCAAAGAGACCCTTTTAAAATATACCCCTCTCTTTTTATAAGCTGTGCTTACTCCTAGATAATTTCCCAGATGACAGCCTCCTATATAATTTCAGCCTCTTTTCTGTTGTGTAAGTAAGCTGGGGTGATAAAAAGAAAACAACTTTTTTTTTTTAAATAGTTCTTTATTGTTACAATTTAACAATACAAAAAGTGCAAGAAAATTATGAGTTTGGGGGGATTGTTGGGTAAGTTTTTAAGGCTGTTTTAATACTGTCTTTTTTGGGAATTCTGGAACAAGACTGTTTGCTGTAAGATTTTTTAAAACCTTATTTAAAAATTTATTTAGGAACCCCAGTAAATCAAGTGTATTCAATTAATTAAAGGTACTTTTCCCCCCAACCTTTAAAAAAAAAGGCAAATAACTTTTTATTAGTTACCTAAATTAAACATAATGATGCTGCTTTAGTTATATGTTAATGGGAAGATTCTGATAGTTTCAGTAACACCAGAGCATATATGCTTACCCTCCTTGTTTGATACTTTCTGGCCGTATCAGCCATCACAAGCTTTCACTAACACTTGTGTGAACAATCTGATCAAAGATTTCTTTGACACTGAGAGTTAAGTGCTCTGTTCTACACAAAATGAACCATTCAGCAGCACTTCTCATCATGAGTACACTATGAAATACTTTTGTGAAACCAGTTTAGCAGAGCTGCCTAACAACTGGCCACACAAGTACTTCTATCAGAAGAGTGAGCTTCTTCTGTATCTCCATGTCAGCTTTCAAAAATTTTTTTTGGCCTTTATTTCAAATACGATCCACTGCTGTCTCAAAACAGAAGATTAGCAAGCTACTTAAATGCTTGCAATCATTTATCGTTGTATCAGGAGGAAAAATCTGGAAAGTAGAAAAATGATCACTTGATTAGGATATAAGAATAAGAAAGGGAACCAGAACTAGCTTGAGAGCCAAGGAATATGCATTCATGTTTTTATGTCTGTGAATGGAACACAACGTGGCATTAGTAAATTGCTTCATATCACTGTAGTTCTGCTTCCTCTCCAGCTGTCAAACAGGGATAATTTTAGTCTGCAGGACAGGATAAAAATGTAGTTTCCACAGTAAATAGGTAGTGTGGTAGAGTATGACATTAGTGGCAGAGTCCTACAGTCCACTAGGACTCTTGGTAACTAGTCCTGAAATTTGGATCCCATGTGCATCCAAACGTTCTTGGTCTGTGCAGAGTTCAGGCACCATTCTAGCTTGATCTCTTGCATTTTTAGTGGAGGCAGGACCTGGCAGCTCAGCTCTTCAGTGTTCTTAAACTACCCCTGGGACCTGCCTGTAAGGCCCTTGGAAGTGTTTTCCTGACTGGCAAGCTGCTTGGTAGGCTTGACCTCCTGTAATACTAACATAGTAACTTGTCACTCAGTTATAACCCTCAGTCATACCAGATTCCTTGATTATGGAGAGCTGATGCCCCCGGGGTACTAGTTAGAAGCACCATTACACCAAGTGAAATCTATTCAAATAAAGCCCCCATGCGCCTCCAGAAGCATCTGCTCTGGAGTGCGAGCTCTGCTCAGTCTGAGCTTGCCTTCCTTGTGAGCTATCTCCTGATTGGCTTAGATGAGAAAACTCCCAATACTGCCCTGCAGCGATCAGCCACTGAGAAGAAAAGCACCTCCAAGAATGTGTCCTTATTCATGGTTACCACCTGCTCTACACCAGCTGAAAAGGGAATTTTAGCTTCTGGCAGCCTAATTTAGTGCATATTGGTGCAGGTCTAAGTGCTCAGACCAAGGGTGAAACAAAAGCTGCTGTCATTCTGAGCATCTCAGTGAACTTATTTAGTCATCAATAGCACTGGGGACCATGAATGTGATGGGGAATGGAGTCAGGTGTGTCTCATTTTCCTGTGCTTCTCTTGCACAGTTTTGGGGGAGCAGAGCTCAGCAGAGATCTCTAGAAAGGTAGCATTGATCCTGCTGCCACTGCTGAGCCTTCCAGGTGTGCAGCACATTTCTCTCTGCCAGTTCATGCTTAGAACTGACACCAAATAAAGTGAGTTTGAGTCAAAAATAATTATTTCAGAAGGAGCTGTTTCACATCCTTCCCCCTCCTTCCCCATCCTTCCCCTTTTCTGTTCTCACAGTCTTCCTACAGCAGCTGCAGGTAATATAGTTGTTGGTGCTGCTGCCAGAAGTCCCTTAGGAACCAAATCACTGATTTGCAAAACTGATGCTGTTTGACTGTAAAATTCCAAATACTCATCAACAAGATGCAGCTTGTCTGCAGTGATCAGCACTGTGACTTGGAGCACCATTCATGCTGGCCATGTTAAAATGGTATCACTGAATTGAAAAGCAGGGTAATATGATGGCAGTGAAGGACTTGCCCTTTATAAGTTTGACCACTCATTACAGAGTTTTGGAATATGGAAAAGCTGCCTACAGTATTGACTTAACTAGTAAGAAGACAGTTCCACCTGTGAGGAAGCAGTGATTTCTATAGTAATGTGTAAGGGGTGGATGTATGGAATCAGCTGCAAGATAGTTATAGCTTGTTGCAAATGAAGGACTTTAAAACAGGCAGCCTTCCAGAACAAGCTGCTTTCTGGACATTGATAAGAGCAGAGAAAACTGCCCTTGAACATGCAGGATTTATTGCTGGAAGCAGGACTGCCAAAAATACAGCCCACACGAAACTTCCGTCTAGCTGATGATACTTATTTTCTTGGAAGCTTTCTTGCTTATCTTGTTTATTCTCCTTTACAAAATGCATTAAAACAGGGAAATCTAAAGCTAACTTTGAATTTCACTTGCCACACTGTCTGGGTCCTGCACCAGTGGTATACCACATCCAAATGAAAGAGACTTCAGTGATGATTCGTTATCAGAGGTTGATACAAACGTTATAGCTATAGACACTATTTTCTAAGTACCTTAGCAGGATGCAACACTGATTTTGGATCTTATTAACATGGAAAACCAATTATAGTTTTTTCTTCCTTCATATACAACAGGACAAATACACTTCAGGTGACTTTTATCATCACTTTAACCTCTTGTTTGTTAATGTGGTTTGTTTATTTGCGTGAAGAGTGCTTGTTTTTCATGTGTAATAAAACTGTCCCTGTCAAACTGTGTTTGATCATCACATTGAAAAGTCAGGAACTCCAGAGATACAATACTGGTCCCAGATAAATTTCTTGATTGTCAGTAATTTAAAGGAAAACTTTTATTAAAAATAAGACTTGGGTATAAATTTATGAGATGGTCTATCACCCCAGATCCCTGTGTTTCCATGTAATGCTTTATGGCAGTGTGGACAGTTCCTCATAAGTCACAGCACAGAAGACATATGGGGAATAATAACATAGTATTCGATTAGCTTTTTTCACCCAAATATTAATTAGGTCTCACTGTACACCTCAGGATACCTTAGTTCAATGAAAACAACTCAAATGTACTGTAAGAGATGTTTTAAGGAAGTATCTTCAGTTACTATTCTTTTAATATTTTGTTGCAACCGTCAGTTAGTATTTCCTCTTGGAAGTATTTGTGCATTGACATGCATCCACTTATATTAATGCTCGTATTTCAAGGCAAAAATAGACTCTGAAATTAAAACTGAATAGTTAACCTTGAATACACCTTCCATATTTTTATATGTAGATTTCTCCTATTTACTGACAGACTCTTTCAAAGATATTTTATCGACCATGTTAAAATGGATATTCAGGGTCCTTTTAAAATTGTCATTACTGAAGACCTGATTCAGTATCTCATGTGTTTTATTACATATATCTATCTTTTTCAAAAACTAAGGAAGATGTCTATTCTCTCATGGCTAAATATACACATCCTTTTGGAGGTGACACAGGTTCTTTGATTTGCTGGACTGTTCCAGAGGGACCTTGATAGGCTTGAGAGGGGGGCCGATGGAAACCTCATGAAGTTCAATAAAGCCAAGGGCAAGGTCCTACACTGGGGTTGTGGCAATCCCAGGCACTCCTACTGGTTGGGTGAGAAAAGATTGAGAGCAGCCCCGTGGAGAGACTTGGGGGTGATGGTTGATGAAAAACTCAATGTGAGCCATCAGTGTGTGCTTGCAGCCCAGAAAGCCAAATATATCCTGGGCTGCATCCACAGAAGTGTGGAGGAGGGGATTCTGCCCCTCTGCTCTCGTGAGACCCCACCCAGAGTACTGCAGCCAGGTCTGGTGTCCCCAGCATAAGGACATGGAACTGTTGGAGCAAGTCCAGAGAAGGGCCACGAAGTGGATAAGAGGATTGGAGTGCTTTCCCTATGAAGACAGGCTGGGAACGTTGGGGCTGTTAATCCTGGAGAAGAGAAGGTTGTGTGGAGACCTCACCTGAAGGGGGCCTACAGAGAGCAACTCTCTGTCAGGAACTGCAGTGATAGGACAAAGAGTAATGGATACAAATTGAAAGAGGAAAAGTTTAGGATACNCAAGTCCAGAGAAGGGCCACGAAGTGGATAAGAGGATTGGAGTGCTTTCCCTATGAAGACAGGCTGGGAACGTTGGGGCTGTTAATCCTGGAGAAGAGAAGGTTGTGTGGAGACCTCACCTGAAGGGGGCCTACAGAGAGCAACTCTCTGTCAGGAACTGCAGTGATAGGACAAAGAGTAATGGATACAAATTGAAAGAGGAAAAGTTTAGGATACTAGGAGGAAATTTTTTACTGTGAAGGTGGTGAGTCACTGGAACAACTTGCCCAGGGAAGCTATGGATGCCCCAACCCTGGCAGTGTTCAAGATCGGGTTGGATAAGGTCTTGAGCAACCTGGTGTGATGATCTTAAAGGTCCCTTCCAACCCTTAACATTCTATGATTCTGTGACTGCCCTATTGGTCATACAGTTCATGTATAAATATGTATCAAGGACCCCTATATTAATTCATGTATTTTCCTGATGACAGAAACATCTTTTCATCTTCAGTAGATGCAAGATTGAACCTTATTATCTATGCATTAAAAGTATAAATTTTTTTGCTGAATATGTATTTGAGTAAGAACTTGAGCTTAATGCCATTTGGGTCAAATGAAATAAAATCTTCCACTATCTGGATTGTTCAAGGTTATTACGTCCTATGATGGCAAAGTGCTATTTAAGGAAAATTACTTTTTTTTTTTCCCCAGTATAAAATAAGCTCATTGATCTCAGTATAGATATATAGCCTGGAAATGCATTTGATTTGAAAATCACTTAACATACAGTTGTGAAATTCCCTGTATTCTCTCTTCTGTGGCACTGCGGGATTTATGATCTATATGTAATGTTTAATATTTTTAATTAGGATCTAATTTCACTAGGATAGATCTTAATCCAGAGATGAAATGGAGCATACTGCTGGGAGAAACTCATAAAAACACAGAAATGTGAGTGGTGCTGCCTCATAGCTGGATGAGTTCCTCTTGCACCTCTCCTCTTGAATTAGTTTTCACAATGAGTACTTTCTGGATGATGCTGAGATGCCCACATGGGCATGGAAGGGGAATTTATACCTTGTTACGAGCAGCTGATTATCCCAAAGGAAGCATCTTCCACATATTCGAGTGGAACAGACAACCTAATGTGTTTGACTTCACCCATGTAAAAAGCTGTGGGGAGGAGATTTCCTATTCTTTTCAGATACAAAACTTTGAAATTAATGCTTACCAGGTCTGACCTATGTTCAGTGGCACTACTTGTTTTGGCCATCCTTCTGGACTGTTTGTATTTTTCTTAGTCTTTTTCTAGCAAATAACTTTTGAGCACAGCAGGTACCAAACCTCACTCTCCCTCCCACCAAATAATGTCTTCATATAGGAGGACTTGTTGACTTATACCTGGAAGACTTAAGTACATTGGAAGTAAAAGCTGCATTGGCATGGACTTTTCCTAGAAGGCAGAATTTTGTGGCCACCTTAGGAACAGAAGGTGAGCTATCAGCTAGTTTCCTTCTATTTTGTAGTGTAAAAGGACTTCTGTTTCCTTTAGGACACAATAAACCATTAATTACTTTCTGTAATAGACACATTTTCTTATACACAAATATATTCTTGCCAAGACACAAGATTTTACTTTTTCACCAATATTGTTCTAATCCTATTGATACAAACTCCTTTATAACATCAGTTTTGCACATTAGAATTAACAGGACAGGGACAGATAAGAGGCTAGTTTTTTTTTCTTTAGCTGCTGATGTGCTGCTGCTATCACTTTTCAGTTTTTGATGCCACTGTTCAGTTTGGAAAGTCGCAACTAAAATGTTTATATACCAAGATATGAAAAATTCCTGAAAAATACAGGGCAAGTAATCAGCAGATTTTACTTCTCTTGCTTGGAGCAGCGCTTTGAAAACAAGGTGGGAAAGAGATAAGAGGGCAGATGATCACTGTGCTACTAAGGAGAATGAGCAACAGAGGTGGCTAAACCATCTTTTAGATCTCACTGGAAAGTTTCCTGGAGAATTATACTTCACTAAATTAGCAACAAAATCTACACAACAAGTAAATAATAGTCCTACACCTTACATGCTGCATCAGGTAGAGTTTTTCACCACATGGTCTAAAGGAGGAATACTGCCAAATAGTTCTTTAAGTAATAATGAAGTAGAATTTGAAAATGCTGCTTTTAGCTGAATTTACACACTGTGAACTCTATTTTCAGCTAATCTTTGGGCACGAATGGAGCTTCCAATTCCTTAAAAAAGATTTAAAAAATCCTCAAGAAATCTGCCATCAGATATACACTCCCGTGTATTTTGTTTTTTTGCTTGTCTATCATAACCGGGCATTGGTTTAAGCTGTTGTCTCATACCTGGTGGACAGCATTTTCTGAAGTCTCTTTGTCCCTACATTTTGATTAGCCAACATTTTCTGAACTCGGATGACCTTTTCAATTTGTATTGAGGCATATAAAGTGGATAATTGTAGCAGAGGGAGAGAGAAAAAAGTTTTTTGGTGAGCAAGTCCGCTCTCCTTTAAGGACAGACTGCAGCCTCAGTGATGGATGTATCAGATTAAGTTGTCATGACAATTTTATTTTTCCAGGCATCTGCAATTTTTTATTCATTTAAGGGAGAGGTTCAATTGTAGAAAGGGAGTAACAGATTTCTCAAAAAAAATTCAGCTCCCTAAAACTGTTTTTTTCTTGTGGATGTTTTCATTCTTCCCTGAAACAGTTAAAATATTTAAATTATTAGTGGAACTGCAAGGGTTCAGTGTCTCTGTATAGCCACCATAATAAGTATCAAGAGCAGGAAATCAAAACAAGAGGTAGGAGTGACAGTTTATCAAGGCAGAGACAACTAAAAATCCAGTAGCACCAGTTAATTTTTTATGCTGATTGATAACTTTTCACTATGAGGGAAGAGAAAGATTCCCACCTTTTAATTTGAATGAGGTTTCTAGGAAAAGGAAAACAAGAACTCACTAAATCTGTGAATTAATTACCAGAGGCATAAAGGTTGATCAAAGCATAGAAAAGGAGGACATTTGAAACGCAGTGGAAAAGCATACTAATCTCTCCTTGGCATGTTACCATGGATCAAATGGGACCAAAATGGTTAGAAAAATAAGAGTGTACAGCCAAAAGCTTGCCCAAGAAATCACATGAGTAATGATGTTAACCAACAGGAAATAAGGGATTTGCAGTGTGTGATGGCTGCATCAGTTGGGGAACTACCTGCTATTACCTAATGGAATAAAAATATTTATTGAATTTTTCCTCTATGATTTCAAAGATCATGAATGAAAAAAATCGGCATGTTTTGCATGTAGGAGCTCTTGTGATGAAGTAACCTATCTACTGTGCTGGAAGAACTGGTATTTTGCCAATGTCCAAATAAGAGGTCTTACTGGTTGTAGATTTGTCTCAAATGATTTTTCACTGCTGCTCCTTTGAGACCACTGCTTTTAGTTGCATAGAGTCATCATCTGAACACAGAGTTGAGAATCATTCTTCAGCACCAGTTTTGCAAGAATTCTGTAAATTGTGGCACTTTGTTTTTAGTTACGTCCTGAAGAACTCACTGAAGAAAACAAGTAGTCCATGAAGCTGTATATCTTTTGAACTGCTGAAATAGGGTTAGAAGGAATGTTAGTGGGTTTTGCAGAAAAATACCAGGATCAAAGATCAATTAAAAAAAAAAAACATTGAGTCAGTAATAGATTCTGAAATACAATCTGGAAGTACTTCCATAGTCAAGAGATTGGATAAATTCTTCACTTCACTAGGTGCTTGTCAAAATTGCAGTAGTTATGAAAAGTACTGTGCTCTGATCCCCACAGACTAAAATCCAATTTTATGGAAAAATGTCAGGAAGACAGGTGCGTACCCTATTTCTTGCTTCTTTGTGTGCTTAGGCACGGTCCTTCCGTACATTCTCTTTGCAATTTCAATATAAAAATGTAAATTTCATATGTAAAATTGCTTTACTGGATACTTTTATCCAAAGATATTTATCCAAAATATAAATATTACATACTTAGAAGTTTTGTTTAATACTCAAGTTCATACAAACAATTATCACTCCAGTACCATAGGAAAAGGGTCAGGACAAATGTCAGAGGTCAAGCCTTATACATCTTGCCCAGAGGAGTGGAGAAGGAGGGACAGAACTATCTATCTGCTTGATTTCCCAGGAGGTCCCTCTTCATTGCTGTGGAGGTCAGGCAGGTGACGGCCATCTGACTGTCACCTCCAGCCTTCCTCTAAGGAGTAAGTTGATTTGCATCCAAAGGTTTGATTTTCACGGCAGCAGTACAATGAGTCTTAAAAGTAATCTGGGGGCTTCAATTAGTTTGTGACGATAATAGCTGGAAAAGACTATTTTAACATGATAGATTTCAGGTGACAAGAGCATCTAAAGGCTTTTGGGAGCCCTCTGAACTAAAGACAACTAGACTGAGGCTTGGAAGCAGTAGAAGGCTTGGGAGATGCAAATACCTAAGTGGCAATTGAAGGTAGGAGTGTTTAGGCAGCAGGAATAAGGTCTCTGGATTCTAATGGAAAATTCAATATGTGCAAGATTGACTGTAACTGTATAAGACATAGAGAGGTTAGAAAAGCACAACTAGAATGATTAACTGAGTTAGAGAGCATTATTCTGTTACCTATGTGTTGAGCAGGTGAATTATGTCTGAAGAAGGCACATGTGCATCTTGTATAAGAACCTCACTCGAGTAACATGCTTTGATTTGATGTGCTCCCCTCTGCCTTTTAAAAATACCTGTGTTATGCAGAGTAGTATCCATCCCCTGGGTTACCTTCTGTTTGCCTTCCCAAATGGAGCCAGTGCTGGTCAGGAACTAAAGAATTGCTTTGAAACATGACCTAGAACCCAGAGTTCTCTTAAAAAAAATTCTGGGACATGCCACCCCAAAAAATTGTATTCCAAAACCAAAATGCAGACAAATGGCCACAGACATGTTTTAAATAGTCTTGGTCCAAATTACAGTAATACTGATTAAAATAAACACATGCCTTAGAATCATAGAATTGCTAAGGGTGGAAAAAAATCTTTAAGATCACAGAGTCCAACCATTAACTGTGATTTTGGAAAATGAAGTGATTCCATTTTCTCTTCTTTCCCTCACTCTCTCCAACACTTGAGTTATAATAATGATGATTGGAACAAAAAGGGAAGTATATTTCATTTTTAAATTTTATGACAGTCACTTAAGTTGCCATAATGACGCTGCGGAGAGATTGCCTGGTTGATTCTAAGATTTGTGGTGTGCGAGAACTATGTTGGGGCACTTCTTTCAGTAAAAGCCATAAACAGACCTAGAACATACACCACAAAGAAAAACTGGGGACATGATTTTCAGAGTTGGTAATTAATTAGAAGTTATTACTTCATTCTCAGCTCCTCTTTAAGTAATATATAATTTAAGTGTTACATGGTCCAAAATTTCTGCTTTTTGATGGAAGATTTTATTAAATCAATAACGAAATCGATACAAATTTCAGCTCCATAATCCAAGTTTAATTTGGTGCAATCAGAGAAAAACACATCCCTGCTCTGTTCAACAGTGCCAGGTTGGAAGCCCTTGCAGCTCTCAGCAGTGCCTGGTGCAGTGCTGATACCCCTGTCTTAAGGAGACTGAACGAGCTCCTCCGGGCAAGGGCATTCAAAAGTAATCAAAGTTTACAGAAGAGTAAGGAAAGCTATGTAAGGAGTAAGGAAAGATATTGTAAATCTATGGTTGGACAAATATGAGGGATTACATCTTTTACAGAGCATTGATCAACCTGCAAACCTACAAAGTGACAGTCTGCAAGTGAGATAGCTCTGTTTGCCTCTGCTAAAGAGTGTCCCTGGACCTGTAACGTGGGTGAGAATCATCAGTTCATTCTCTCCTTGCAATTTGGGGGCACTGCTAAAGGATGCTCTGTGGCAGTCTCTGCAGAGACCTTGAAGACAGAAAGTGGAGCTTGGGACTGTGTTGATTCTGCAACCGGAGGAAGCCTGTCTGCCTGCCTTGCAGTACTAATCTTCCTCCATTAAGTAAGTGGTTCTAGCATCTAGGCTAGCCAGCTTGGCAACTTTCAGAGGCCCAAGGTTAAAATGCTTCAAAACCTGAGAAAACCTTAGCTCTTTCTGTTTTAAACCTCTCATTTGAAAGTAATAGCTCTTTGTGTTTGTCTGACTTGTCTCTACAAGCAATATGAACATATAATTCATCAGGAGAGAGGAAATGTCACCTGAAACTTGCTGAGGAATATAAGATCAGCACTAATACAAATCAATAGAGGTTACTTTCCTGATTCATAATGTACGTCAGGTTGCAATTCCCATGGCCGAAGGCAGCCTGCCCAATATATTTATCTAGTGTTTGAATCAGTGCCCAGCTCTGCAGAGTATAAGATTTTCATTTAAAAGTTATAGTGAGTTTTGAGGCTTGTTGAGAGATATCACACTGTCATTGGAATACACAGGTTTATAAGTGTGTTTGGATGCGTGCCCTAAGAAAACAGTCCTACTGGTGATGGTGAATGAGCAGCACTATTTCCAGCTCAGGGTCATTGCGGTCAGCAGTGACAGTTTCCTGAAGGGTGTCATCATTCATATGCTGGTGGGTCACTTGTGCTGTATCCAGTGTTCCTTAGACAGTAGAACTGAGTCCTGCACCTCTCACGAGTCACCTTTACATTCCCTGCAAATATACCTGGCAAATGTTTTTTTCTTTTCT
>WEIT01033641.1:44585-60585 GCA_013389985.1 Dryoscopus gambensis | reverse complement strand
AGCCCCGGGGGGCGGCGGCTCCTTCTAGAACCCGCCGCGCCCCGCCCGGTGCGGCTCGGTGGAGGTGCCGCTGCCCTGCGTCGTCACTCGAGCCTTGCCGTGCTGGTTTGCACTGGGACCCCGGCAACTCCGCAGATGCGCTCTGTGTGCTATGTGTGGGTCTGTGGATGCGCACATGTGCGTGCATCCGCTTAGATTACTCTGCATTTTTTCCGGTGCTTTCATGGGGGAGGTAAATCTCACCCGTAGATCTGCTGCTCACGTGACGACTCTCTCTTAATCAGTATACATACACATATATACGTATATATATTTAAACTATTTCCTCTTCTCGCTCACTGTTTCATCTTGCTCGCATCTCCTTGTGCCCCTCCGCCCCATGGCCGTCCGTGGCACGTAAGGCCAGCGGGGGATTACAGCTTCGTTTTCACCCCAGCCAACCTGCTTTTGACCCGGTTTGCCATGAGAAGTTTAACCCGTCTGCTGCCCCCCTCCCATGTCCCTGTAGGAAGGGGACTTTCTTGATTGTGTGCTTCAGCACTTTGTTCACATGTCCAGCTAGTGCAGATCAGATGTGTTCAGTCTCCATTCCGTTTATTTGGAATAGGTTATTTTGAATTTTACATTGTGAAATGCTAACTGTTGTTGAAAGTATGTGGGATGGAAAGTTTATCTCTTGGCCTAGATGCTGCTTGTTGCTAATGATCTACTTTGGGAAAACTTGCTTTTATTTGTATGTAACGTTTTAAACTTCTAGGAAATACTGCAGATGGCAAAGACCAGCTCTGAGACTGATTGCTGTTTCTTACAAATGAGGCCACTTAAGTGAGAAAAGTCCAAGTGACTTGCCTGCTAATGCTGTTGATTATTTTCAGTATTATACCGATTCCTAATTGTTGTCAGGCTGACCAGAGCTGCATGTTATCGATCTGGAATTTGTGTATACTCAGCTTTGTCATTAAGCTTTTTATTTTCCACAGGCAGAAACAAAATAGTTGAGGAAAGTACTTCTTCCTTAAAATGAGGTGGCTTTTTGTTGACACAGGTGGTACCTTTGTGTTTCTGTTTGTACTTCCTAGGCTGTGAATAGGGACTAAGGAGGGGTGAGGGTTCAGGTGCTCAGGTCCCTGGAGGTGGCTGACTTGGATGAGTACTGAGCAGGTGTTGCCCGTGGAGGCCCCCCAAAAGTATGGGTTTACTGGACAGAGGACTTTGTCTTCCTCATTCTGGGGAATGGATCAAAGTTAGCCAAGTGGAAGTGATTCTATTAGCATAAAGGTGTATCTTCCCTGAGGAGTAGATCCCTCTTCTAAGGTGAAAAAGGCCTCAAAGGTGTTGGATTAATCCTTGCCTAGGATGTAATATGAGTTACTTAAATAATAGTTGCTTTCTGTTACAGTACCTGTAGAATGCCCGTGTGAGAATTTCCTTTGGAAACTCCTTTCTACTTTATTCTTTCTGCTTAAAAGCTTGTATCTTTTGAATCCTAACTGCTAATATATATTTATATGCATCCACTGAACAAGTGGATGCTAAATTGGACTAGCAGATACCGATCTGTAAAGAAACTTTATTGCTAGTTACTTATGAGTGCTCTTAAATATTGATATTATTTAACTGAATGCCTAGGGAGTAAATTGAGGTCAGGGTATATTGAATCAGATTCTTGGACACACTGAACTTGCCTGCAGTAATTTCACTAAACTTAGGTTTCTTCCATGACTTTCTTTCAAAGTTGCTGAGATTTATTTTGTATCACTTGACTAAAAAATCTTGTGCTTAGTCAAATATGTCTTTTTTCATTAAACCTTGTATTTGTTCTCTTAATTTACAGGAGACTCATTACGAGATTAAATTTAGTCTGGATGCTATTAAAAATAGTAAAAAACCCAATCAAACACACCCCACCCCACTTTCTAAAAAACCCCTAGCAAACCAAGGCCGCTGTAAATTCCAAGTGTTTGACCACATGCTAACATAATATCAGAGCTGTAGGATGAATGTTGTTGGTTTTATTGAATGTGGTAAGGGACTCTTAAAGAACCTTTTTTATATCTGAGGGAGGAGAGAATGACACAGTCTGAACTTGGTTCAGCAGCAACCCTTTTCATGGGCTGTGCCAGGGTTAATTGCATTGTGAGCAGGAGTAGTTACCACTTGCTGAAACAGAGCTGATCACCGCTGGAAAGCACTACATACTTCTCCCTGAGGAGCTGGGTAGTGTCAGTTCAGTTCGAACAGCCCTTTCCCAGTTAAATGAGAAAAATAGCAATACATTGAAGCACCGTTGTGGGTTTGCAGGAGGAGAGATAAACCTTTATGGTGTATCATAAGCTTGTATCATATGCTTCTGAACAGAACAGACTTTAGATTCTTTGGTAACTAAAGCACAGATGCAGAGTGGCTATTTTAGGGATGTTTAAAAGTTTTGGTGGGGGTTATAAAATGAAGGTAATTGTTAGTCTTGTGGGCTGTCTCCATCCCTTGGATTTAGCAGTTGGAGAAGTTCTATTCTTCTTCTCTGGGAGAACATGAAGTTTTCTTACTGCTCATCTGTGTCTAGCCACATGCTATGTTGAAAACCAAGGGCACATGATATGGATTTCCAATTAAAAAGCTTTTTTAAAGTTTTCTGTCTGTTGTATCCTCCATGATGGCCAGGAGATTCAAGTGCCTGAGGAGGAAATACTAGCTTTAAGGAGTGCTTCTTATGAGATGTTATTCCAAGTTTGCTTTATTTTTTAGGTGGCTGGCCACTTCTCTGTAAACTCTTTGTCTGCAGTTTCATGATACATTTAATCTGCTCTAACAGGCAGCTGCTGAAAGGATCGCATTGATCTGACAGCAAACTAGTTCTTCTGCCGGGTCAGTTTTCTGCTGGATCAGATTCCCTGTTTGACTTGCAGCATGGCTTTGTGATTGATAGGTTTGATGCAAGGAAGAGGCTCTTCTGATTAATGCCTAGATGCTTATACTTTCTGGAGTGTGAAAAAACCATTCGGATTGCTCTCTATAAATATATAGTGTTGAGAGGAAATTTTTACATTAATTCAGATTAATACAGGCTGTCCATATACAAAAGCACTTAGAAGGGGATTCCTAATTGTTTGGACAGGAGGATCCAACCAACCTTCTGGCACTAGTTACAGAGATAAGAACTGTAATTGCTATTAAGGTAGAGCCAGATTTAATTTAGAAGACCTGGGAGATCCCTTTCTAAGATTTTAGTGTATTAAAATGCTCAGTGGATTTTAATACGTGTGGAGGGGGTTTTGTTCGTTTTTTGTTGGGTTTTTTTGGTAAGATGAATATGACTTAGATTTTAAAAAAGCAGCTAATAAAAGCAATACTATGAGAGGTGTTCTTGCAGTTTGGGTTTATAACCAGGTGTTCAGAATAAAATAACTGAAATAGATTTGTTTGAATTTGTCATATGCATATATGAGTTTTTTTCCTCAAGAGCAATATAAATCTTCATAGAACAAGTATTTAAATGGTAATCAACATTAACACTTTATTCAATTTTCAGTTTTTTAAAAACCATCTTTCTACCTTTTAAATTGTAATGAGCCCTACATAATCTGAATGAGACAAAGCAGAATTAAATCTTGGTTGGTGTTTTTTTTCTTATTTTGGGTGGTGGGTTTTAAAATTTTTTTTGTTTTGGTCTTAATATGATCAAGTGGCTTTGACTTGCATTTGGAAAGCTACTTTGGAGTTGATGCTTCTCTGCCAGATGTAACTTGTTGTCATCTTGCATTGATGGAAGGTGGATTCTGTTATGGAGAAGCAGCGGATTATTTTGTGATTAGGTCAGGTGCTAATTTTCATTATAAAATTATATTTTTCTCTCCTGCTGCAACTGACTTGGAAAATTAATTTGGCTAGGAAATAGCCAGAATTAGATTGAAATAAAGGGTTACTTTTATGAGATGGATTATCTATATTGGCTACAAAGCATTGAAGAGTTACCTTAGTTGAACTTGTGTGTTTGTCTAGTTTTTTCCTAACTTTGAGCTCAAAAATATCTTGTGGTTTGTTGCCTCATAAGGTGCAGTGTTGCTAAGTCAAATGTGCTGGGATTTTGAGTAGAACAGGTTACCATGTGAGACTGTTCTGCTGATTTTATGGCTCTTATTGTAAGCAGCCTGTGAACCACTCTTGGTTAATGGCTCTGGGGTCTTTGATGGTGCTTCCGGGGTATGTTATTTACTTTTTTTTCTCCCCTGCTGCATGTATTGCTAATGGCTCTTTGTCTGACAGAGGATAGGCTCTCCTATATTTGTTGTTATCAGAGATCTTTGTATAGAGTGATCTCTGATGAAGATCCCTAGGAGCCCATGTTTACGTTGCTAATGCTGTACGCTGTTTTGAAAAGCCTTTCTACAGTTAGATGTAAAATTACAGTTCTGTGTTGTTGTTTGTTAATCAGATGCTCATGTCTCATTCACACTTTCCAAAATTTCTTATCCCTGTGTTTAATCAGGATTTTTTTTAAACATTTGGAGGGCTTTATTTTGCAGTAGTTTTTATGTATGTGCTGTAAATTAAATCATACTGTGCTCAATGAAATACCACACTAGCAACTAAAGCTATGGCAAAATTTCATATTTGCTTTTGCAAAACCTCCAAAATTCTTGCGTGAGAAGCTGCATAATTGATAAGTAATACTTAATGCTACCTAAGGTCTTTGTACCAAATTTGTAAAAAGAATGGTGTGCTTGCCTTAATTCTACTCCAAAGTAAATTCTATCTCTTATCAATAAATGTTATAAGTTACTACAGCAGCCTAAGCGTATTGTACATGCACATATTAAATACAGCCTTTGTAACATTATTTGTAATAATATACTGTAATAATACAACTGTAGCTTGACTGGAAGAGTTTAATTTTGTAAATTAAATTTTATGTTTTGGGAAATAGTTGGTTGAGATTTTCTGTCTGCTAAAAACCATCTGTATAAACTGTGGAAATATTAAATCTCGATTTAGTATTTTAATAAGGAGTGGCTTTTAATTCAGTTGCCAGGGTAAAAATGGTCATGGTGCAATTTAAAAACACCTTGTAGAACATTCACAGTGCTGTGCTGCTAATGAGGCTGTGCAGAGCTTGAAGTTGTTAATTATTTCCTTTGTCTCCACGTGGTAGTGTTGGGGAGGGAAGGGACCTCTGTCTTGGATTTTTTTTTTTTTTTGAATGAAAATGAACTTTCTGCATTAGAAATAACCAGAGTGGAGCCACAGCTGTACACGGCCGTAGTTTTCATTAGTTCAAAGAGGTTAAACTTGGGGTGATTCAATGTTCAAACTTTGTTATATAATCTAGTTAATTTTTTAAAAAAATTAATTCATGCAATTGGAATTCAGACTTGTCAAGAAAAAGTTTAAAAAATTAATTGTAAATTATAAATATATTTTAAAAAGAGCTTCCTTTGGTTTTCTCCTGATTGCAAGTAACCAGCATATAAACCTTGTTTTTAAGTTACCTTGTTGACTGGAAGGGTAAAGGAACATACATCAGCATGTCAGGCAGTTGGCTGGTGCTATGTAATGGTAATTTATAGAATATATGCTTTCCTGTTCTTCGAATCTGCCTACTTCCCTTTTGGTTGGCTCTCCTCTCCCTATGCTTTTTCTTTCCCTTCCACCCAAGTTCTTCTTACAGATAAGGCCCAATACCTCGGGTACCTGGAAAGTCCTGGTTCCACAGGAGTTGCTTGAGTGCTAGAAGAGGAGCCGCTCTGCTGGGAGTGTGTAGGAGTTTGAAGGGATTGCATGATTTTGGCCCTTGCTAAGTGTTATAACAGCAAGGCTTTGCGTCTTCAGAGTGGAACCACTTCTTGTGACCAGCATTGTGCTTTGGTGACGGGGGCCAAATTCAGACGTGGGAGACCTATTTTAAATTGGGCCAGATTTTCTTCCGAAACAACTTAAGAACTGTTTTACTTTTGCTTCTTTTAGTGAAGAATCACTTTCTCTGGTCTGAGACCAGTTGTTTTTTTTCCCAGAATCTGTTTGTCAAATGGAGCTTCTCTTTGTTAACTGGAAACAAAACCACATTTGTTCAGATTAGCTTGAGGGAAAAAACCAGTGAGCTCTCCATGCAAAGGAGATGTGGGTGGCTCATATAGTGGCTACTTGTCTATGTCATATTTCATTTTTATGTGCCTTCCCTTGGTTCTCTCACTCTGTCTTCCCCCATTTCACCTTCCAAAATAGTTTGGAACTGTAAGGCAGCAGTTGATAGAAGCTTTTTTTTCTTCCAATAATAATAGTAATTCTTGATGTTTAAAAAATGGGCCCTAACATTTAAATTAAATTAGCTATTCTTGTTAACTTATTGAGTTTACTGAAGTGACTGGGATACTGCTGAACAGAGGTTGCAGAGGAGCACTATGCTTGCAGTACTTGGAAAACAGATATGTCACTAGGACATTTTCTGGTGCCCAAAATTAAAAGTGAATTTCTCTGACCCCTCAAAAAATCATACTTAATATACGTTGATACTACTTAGCCTATGTAAATAAAGAACGAACTGTACTGAATGAGTGGATTTTTCCTTATTTCTGCCTTTTACAGCACAACCTCTCCAGCAGCATGAAATCCTGACAGCTCTACTAGATTTCACTGTTTCTTGCTAAGTTTGAAGGTCTTTGGATATGCACAAGGGTTGCATGGTTGAAGCTTGTGGGTGTAAGAACATTATCATCCAACAGTGTCAGGATGAGGCAACACTGGTATGAAATAAAATTCTTGAGGAAAGAATTTTCTCTAAAACTTTAGTTCTTCCTTATAAGAAGGAAAAAGTCTCTCTCTGTATACATAGATATATCTATCAGTCTTTATATGCACTGTTCTCGGTTCTGTGTAGTTGTGGGATCAACTCTGTAAATGAAACAAGCAGTGTTGAGTGCTTGTCTGTTGCCTTCTTTGATGGAGTTTGGCTGCTGTCCTCCCTTGCCGACCTTAGGGTTGTGTGGTGGTGATGCAGCTTCCTCCTGCGCAGTGCTTCTGGCTGGAGACCATCCTTTGGGGCTGAAGGGGTGCCTGGGAGACTGGGAGAGCTAAACTGAAAAGATGGGGGGAAAAACCCAACCCTGCCCTGAGGCAGAAAAGGTATGATTGAGAAAAAACAAGAGGAGTTTACAGGGACAAACAAGCTATCAATCATGTACCTAACAGTGCTGGAGGAATCTATTTTTTCCTGAAACTGCTGTCAAGTCAGAGCTACTTTGAGAGTTGGTTACCTTTCAGGAGATAGATATGTGGGGAATGGCAGTAAAGAGGAAGCACCTTAATCTTCATGTGCATGGAGAAGTGTGCATGCTTCCTGGCACTTATGCAGGCTTCAGTTAACTGGTGATTGTTCTGTAGAAAATTTATATAGCAGTGGTGAGATGCTGAGAATGCTGATGAAGATGGCGGGTTTTAAAGAGTCCCTCTGAACAATTCCCTGGTACTTTTTGCCAGGGTTGCTGTTCATGACAGTCCTGCGGCTTGCTTGCAAGAGAAGCTCAGTGAAAAGTTTGAACAGTATTCTCCATTTTATTAACATTACAATTAATATTTTAATATTACTATTTTAATTTTATAATTAATATATTATTTATATTTTCAGTCCTTTGCCCATGGTATTTGACTAGGTATATGGCTTTACTCAATAGTTCAGTGAAACTTCAGTGTGATAAATTAGCTGCCTCCGTTAATCCTTTGTCTTTACAAATAACACTATGTGAATTATTTTATTAGCCTGATTATTCCTGTGGATGCCTAAATGCCTTTGAGGTATTTTGATTGTAAGTTAAATATAGATGAAACTTGAGAATATCCTATAAGTCTGATGTAATGGTTATGTTACATAGCTTTTAAGCTGAGCTATGCTTATACACTTAGAGAAATTAGAATTAGAAGCAGACTGAAAATTTGAAGCTTTTTTGTATTCCTAATCATGCTTTCAGAGGAATCCTGTACTTAAAGGTCTTGAAGGTCAAGATCCATGTTGAATGTCTGTGTGCCATCTATACCTGCTTCAGGGTAGTGGTACAAAAATAGTTTAACATAGCAGAAAAATACTGTGTATTTGTTAATCATGGTTTCTGTTGTTTAGGAGTAACATGATCAAGATCATAAGCTTGAGCTATTACTTTAGACTTCTGAGAAGTAATGTACTTGGATTCAGAAGCATAGCCATTTATTTATAAAGTTGCTTTTTCCTTCTCAGTTTTTTGCTGTGAAGAAATTTTATTACAGGGACTGAATTTAAGCTTATAATTTATTCCTCTTAATGTCTTGTGCTTCCAGACTCTAAGCCACTTCAGACTAATAATAGGAACTTCATTAGAATTAGATTAGAATCACCTAATGAAAATTTAATGATTTGATAGTATTTATATTGCTCCAACTCTTCTGTTGTTTCATGAGAAGCAACATATGAGAAATAGGTAAATTTTCTGCTTGTAGTGTGTGGTCACAGTAGACTCAAATTCTAGGAGGCATGTTTTGTTGGGGTGAACTAGCTGAAGAAGATTTGTAGCTCAGCACTGCTGTATTAATTAGAGATCTTTATGATACTACAGTAGCAATAATGCCTTTGTTTTGGTAGATTGATGTTCTTCATTCTTGGAAGAGAGTGATGCACTATGTGATGACATCTGGAAGACTTGGAAAATACGGTGTTCATGGTATTAGGATTGTTCCAAGTGACAAACTAAATGAGGAACAATAAAATATGCTGACTAAATCAACACCAGAATTTGTTTATAGTGCTACTTCAGAAATGAATAGTAATTTTTTTTTAACAGCTTTTTTCTAGGCAGGAGACTAGGCATCGCAAATCTTCAATTTGCCCTATTTGTATCAGGGAGTTCTGTGCAGTTCTGATGGTATCCTGGTAAGGTAACTTTTGGTTCCACAGTGAATACCAGATACCAAGTTCTCCTGTAATTATGCAGAGACATTTTCAGTATGGGTTTTGCCTTCCAGATTTTAAGACTTGTATGCATACTGAATAACACTTTCTATACTGATGATGAAACAATGGGGAGAATGAAATGATCAGAAGCCATGTTTCTTTTCATGTGAGGACGAGTGGATAATGACATGGCAGATAAAATCCATAAACACTTAAATCAAGTCGTATCCTTCACTCTTTTTCATGCTTTTTGTTGGGAAAACGCAGAATGAGTATGGATTTGTTGGACACATTCATGTGCAGTACTGTACATCCACGCATGTCCTTATCCCGTGGCAGCCCTAACCTGGTGTGTACGTCGGAGCTGGGTGCGGGTGTGCTGCACAGCTGTGCTGCAGGAGCGCCAGCGCGGGTCAGAGAGCCTGCTGCAAGGTCTTTGGATGCCGCTTTTTGTTTCTTCTTCCCTAACAAATTTGAAGTGTGAGTAAAGTTGGATTCTTTTTCATTTTGAAGGAAGCCAGGGTGGATCTGATTACAAACCAACTGTTTTGTAAAAAAAAGCTTTTCTACAACTTCTCCAGTTTTTCCACAACTGGAGAAGGCCTCATGTGCCTCAGAGCTCTTCTTCCTCTCCTCTTTCTTCTGAGTTAGTTTAACAGCTAGGTTTTTTTCATTATGCCGAAAGAAAAGTATTCCTTCAAATCTCTTCAAATAATGAACTATTACATGTAATGTTACTAATTTTTCAGTGGCACATGTATTTCCTAGTTCTTAAGTTTGGTGAATTCACAAGTTACCTTTAAATGCTGATATGAAAGTGAAGGCATTTTAGGTATTTATTAGGTGAGTACAGCTAAACACCCTCTTTGCTGTCTGATGTGATACGTGCTATTTCTTGGTGGTATTGTATTCCCAATTCCTGATCAGCAACTTCTGTAAATGGTAGTAAAATTAATATTGAAACAGAGTGTAGTTTATTTTGCCCTTACACATAACACATTTCACGTTTTTTTTTCTTCTTAATATGGCAGCACATATGGAAGGTAATGTGATTGAAAGGAGAGATCATTCCAGGTATAGAACTTGACTTTTCACTGCTCTATTCAGTTTCATAGCCTTTTGTTCATTAAGCTCTTAAAATGCTATACTTTGTGTTACTTCATAATCACAACTTTGGAAACATGATAGTGAAGGGAGTATAAGCAGACTAGGTGTATAAAGTGGTTGTAAGATACCTCAAGCAGATATGAAAGCCATGGAACTTGTGAGGAAAGCATAATTTCTGCCAACTAGAGCAGAGATACTTTATTCACATTTCACATTTGATTCCCATTAATATATTGTATGTTTTAAGTAGTATATTTCATGAAAAAATCAACAATTTTTGGGGTCAGAACGAAATATTTTTAGCTAATTTACTTGTTTGGTTTAGGTTCAGGTGAATTTATTAAGTTGTCTCTGTGTGTTGGTTATTCCCCCCCATACCCTTCTTTTTTAGCATACGTAAGCAGAATAATTTTGCGGTGCGTGAGACACAAACTCTGCACCAGAGAATAAGATCTATTTTCTCCAGAGAATCTGATAATCAAGAAACAGAGAGGCTCTTTCAGGGATCCTTGACAGAATGATGATAGCACTAAAATGTAATTACAATTTAAGCTTTATTTTCTTAACAAGATATTATGTTTACTATAACACAGAAATTATGATCAGAATGGCACAGGATTTCTACAAACAGAATGAGTTTAGAAGAGTTTATGAGTAGCATAATACAGAATTTATAGCATGACTTCTAGTCATGATTTCTAGTTGACTAGATCCTAACTTACAATTTCTTATCAACTAAATAATATAGAATTTATAATATAACTTAACTTACTATTTCTAATCACCTGCACCATCTGCAGATCGGGTCAAAACCCAATACACTGTATCAATCATAATCTGGACTGGAAGATGATATGAAAGATATGAGTCAGTCCTCAGAGGTAGCAGATGATGATGGAAACATCTCCGGCCAGAAGGGTCATAGGTCTCACTGTCCACCAGCAGCTCAAGTCCAAGTTCCCTACTCAGGACTTGTAAGTGCTTGATGTTATGGGCAGTTCCGGTATTCTGCTGTTATGCTTCCCAGTGACGGGTTTGTCACCTGCACTGGGACCTGGGAAGTTCAGTGCCGGTAAGGAACGGAGTAATTGCGGTGATGCCCAGGAATCTTGAAGCTGCTAGGGAGAAGAAGAAGAAATCTGTTTGGTTTGTCTGCTTGGTTCACAGGACCTTCAGGGCCTGAGAATAAGGGGGAAAGGAATGAATATGTGACCTGTTCGGTCACAGAGAACACCTGCTTGCCTTATAAAGTGGTGTTTGTTATGCTAACCACATTACAAAGGGTCAGGAGCAGGGCCTGCGGTCACACCAGTCTTATCCGGACATTTCCAGAAGGCAAATTCCAGTTCCCGTAACTCCAAAGTCCAAAATACTAGTGATTGTGGATGTTTTTTATATAGACATTTTTCACCTATAAATAACACTTCTTATGAAGATAATTGAGACATGGAGCAGAGCTAAAGGAATTTAATCTTGAGTAATGTTTATAATAGATAGTTTCCCTAGACAGTTCCCTTTCTACTTTATTTAGACGACTCATCTATTTTAAAGGACAGGTCAGGAAGAAAATAGCAGCTGTTGAAAATGGACTGCATTCGTTTAGGTTTCCTTACCAGCTGTGATGCTGACATTTCAATGGTGTGGATTGCTTATGAATGGGAAGATGCTCTCATATCAGATCTGGAAATTATCTAGGTTCCCTGGGAGCTCTATGACTAGCATGTAAGAACACTCAAGGCCATAAAGTACTTAGTTAAAAGTTAATTTTTGTGATGACATACACAGATGAGCATTAAGCTGCCTGGATTTTTGGCATCACTCCACTTTTCTTTGCAACAAGTCTGCATCTTTCAGTGTAATGTATGAATGTGTGACTGGAGTATGGGCAGTTTTGTATTCAAGGACAGGCAAAAGGAGAGGCATTGTGGATGCACTTCTAAAAGTTGATCCTCAACTTTGTTGGCACACTATCTTACCCAAATGATGTGAATTCCTTTGTAGGTACCTTTTTAAAAAGGGCAGGAATGTGTTTTTGTTCTGTGTTTTGTTATTTTTGTAATTGATAGGGATAAAAGTTTTCCAGTGTTGAAATGCTCTGCATTAAATACAGTATAGTGGGTAGGAAAACTGGTAAAGGAGCTGGGGTACTAAATGTCTTACTACTGTAGCTTCAAAGGCAAGACAGTGCAGTATGTGACATGACTGTGCAGGGTAGCAGGATGTGTTTCCCTAGTAGTGAGGCATGGTTTTACTTCTACTGAACTTCAACAGAAAGTGTCATCTTGAGCCAACCCTAATTTATTGTTTCTCCCATATTCTTAACAAATGCAGCAACTTTATTTTTGGTGGTTCATTTATTTTACTTATATTCATAGAGTTGTACTAAATAAAGCCTCTATGACAAAGAAAAAATGATCTCAGACTGGAATTTAACATCAGCACTTGTCAGTCTCTGTTAGGAGAGCTGGGGAGGGAGCAGAGGGAGGGCAGTTGAGAGGTGGAAGGAGGTAGTGGGCATAGTCTCTATTTTTTTATACTCCCTTTCTAATTGTGTACTTATTGACAGGTTCACTTGAGCGCCCCAAACATAGTTAATGGTCATCCTTGGACTTTTCGGTCTGATCTTAGTGTGTTGATGGCATTGTATCAAGCTGTCAAGTGCTGAGCTCTGTATGGCTCTAGGCAGAAGTCTCCTTAACAGAAAGTGTCTCAAAGCAAATTTAACCATGGCTGGTGGTGATAGCTGATTATTCTTCAGATAGGAGAGATGTTTCAGAAAAGATCCTGCTGTATAGTGTGTCTGTGCTCTCTGATGGAGGGAAGCAAGACATGTATTTTCCAGATCATTGACAGAGCTTCTCTACTTTCTTGTACAGTTTCAATTTGTCTTATTTCCTGAATAGTTAGTTTGTGATTGACACTTATTTGCTGTACCCTGATGCTAAAACCCTTTGTGTTCAGGAAAGTAGTTCTATTCTCATGTGCTTTTGGCAGAAAATTTTACTCTGTTTTGCAGATTTGGCAGGGAGCTATAACATAGCAAACCTCAAAATACTTTCTATAATTTACCTAGGCAAAACATCTGTTATAACCAGTTCTTCTACTATTTTAGTGAGGAAATAAAGAGAGTAGCTCAAAAAGCTAGGTCATTCCCTGCTGTGGCTGTTTTTCCTGCGTGTGGGGGTTTATTGCTGATTGTGAATCCCCCTGCCTTTTTCCTTCTCTATGGAGAATGTGATATCTGGTTAATGCTGAAGCTTGCTGTATCTGAGCCTTAGCACAGGTTGTCTTAATGCTTGCATAGAACTTTTCTATAGTGTATAATCATTTTGACATCAACATTTAGGCTATTTATAACTTCATTACAATCACTGAAATATCTGTATAGCATGTTTGGAGAGTTTTTTCTGGATTGTTTATGCAGTGGGCTTTTAAAAAGTAGTATGGGATAGATAAGCTGGATCTCAGACTTTGTGTAACCTAAATTTGCACAAAAAGGTGAACATAACAGTTGAGTAACCAGTGGTTCTGTAGCCATAATAGTGATGGTTTTAAATGTCCAACTGCAAAACAAATTCAATGAGGAATTAAAGAAATAATTGTTGAATGTTGAAAATGCAGAAGTAGCAGTTCTATTTGTGGGCATAGATTTCATGTAACACTTAGTGTATTTTAAGTGAATTATGTCATAATTGCTAGCATAAGCAAAGTAGTATCCACGTGAGTTATAAGGAGAGAGATTTGATCCCAGCATGAATTAAGAACTCAGAGTGGGCAGGAATTGTTAGTAAATTGTATTCATATCATTATCGTGATGCTCTTAGGAGCTCAAGTATTTGTCATGTGGACATGTAAAGGGAAAGAATGACTCATTTTCTGTGAGGAAGCTAAGTTTCAGAAAGATTTCGAGTTCAATATGGAGGTGTAAATGAGCTTTACACAGCTGATTCATAACTTATTTTTCATCAGTGGAAGTAATATGAAAGAAAGTGAGTAATATTGAAAGTTGTCTAGAGTATTGTGGCGTAAAAGCTAGAAACTGAAAGCAATTAAACATTCTTTGCTCTGTTTGTTAACCAAATGTAGTGCTTTGCCACCAACAGAATATATTCTTCTGAAACTGAAGAGACTGGTTTGGCCCAGTGCTGCTATGGAATATTCTGAAGGGCTGATTGGTTTATAACACATTTAGTAATGCTGGAAATATGCTACACAGTATTGCATGCAACATACAGCATGTACAACACAGCTTTCCAAGCTTGTGTATAAGCACAGATGCTTTATATGTTACATAGAAAATCTCCACATGTATTCATGAGTTGAAACCTAGTCTAGATTTGTGCACAGCTTTTGTGCACAAATGCACTGTGCTCCATGCAAAAGGAATCCTGCAGTTACACTGTATAGGAGTTACATTTAAGAATTACCTAGGGGACTCTTCTTCAGAAATAGGATGTTGTAGGAGATTAAATAGAAATGCTTTCATTGCTGCTTCATCCATTTTCATAGATTTTTTAATGTTTACTACTGGCTTTTTACAGATAGTTGCACTTCAGTCTTGGATTGGAGACTGATTTCAAATTTGTGTCCACTACTCAGCTACATGTAATAGGATATTCATATATGTTGGGGGAGCAGAAGAAACGTATAAAAATGCACGTTATATAGGTTGGTAAGACTTTATAGATTCTGAGATAAGATATTTAGTCTTCTCCAATTGCCCCTGCTGTCTAACCCTTCAGATACCTAGTCAACAAGAAAACCTACCATTATCAACAAGTTTTATCCTCTTCTTCAGAAATTAGAACCACTGTAGTGTTGGGGAAGGTCTCTTTTGTTAGAGTGACCTAAACTGAAGAAATTTTTAAACGAGGTTTGTGCTGAAATGCTGTAGAGACTAACACTGAGCCACTAAAACCAAGACTTGGTAAATCATTATGGTCTATTGAGGTTACCGACTTCTGTTTTTAAGGAGAAGAAAAAAATGGAAAAGAAATGTTTGTGATTTATTTCAAAAACGGTTACTGTGCCATGGTAAGTAGAAAGTGTCAGACCTTTATAAATAATGGAATAAATGAAGTGTCACATCCTTGTATGAAGGATATGGGAATGTGCAAGTGGTATAGTCCAACCATCTCACCTCACTGTCTGTGTTTTTGGGACTTGGCTAGTGGAGAGTAGATAAAACTAAAATGTTTACGTCACTTGTTGATCACAATTTTTCAAGTATCCTTATTGTCTTTGCCAAGTCAGGTTCTGCAAGGGTTAAATTCACATTACAAAAAAAAATGGAGAGAGGAAAAAATGCCTTTATGTCAAGTTTAGAACAACTTGAAGGAACTTGTTCAGATAAGCCTAAATCCCAGATGAGTATTTGTAGAGTTTTTATATGCTCTCTGTGAAGTATGTGCAAAATGGAATGCAGAAAACTGCTTTTAGGTTACATTCTTTCAGAAGAGGTGAAGTGTGGCCATATGTAGTAGCTCTAGAGAAGGTTTCTATTGTGTGAACCCAGATAGTTAAAAGCAATTCTAATGGCTCTGTTGCATTGAGGACGGGATGGTAGGGAGTGCATGGTCTGTAGCATGAAGGGACAGGTTGGCTGTAAGGGCATGCTTACACTCGAGAGGATGGCAGCCAAAACACCAGGACAAGATGAAACTCTGACCTGTTGTCTGTTGTGAAATAGGAGTAGTAGGCATCTTGATGTGGTCTGAAATTGCGTTATTTCACTGCTAACTTTTGAAATTAGTAAAGAGAACTTGTCTGTAGCAGATTGATTTTTCCAGTAGTGGAAAAACCCCATTGTTCTTACAAAGCTGGTTTTTTTGTTTGTTTGGTTGGTTTTTTGTTTGTTTGGTTTTTTTTGGGTTTTTTTGAGTCTGACTGTGGGTAATCCTTTTGTTTTGTTCTTCTGCAGGAGACAACTGGATATAAAGGCTTCATGGTTTATCCAGCCTGAGCTTTCATTGTACTGTATCA
>WEIT01033641.1:32900-44562 GCA_013389985.1 Dryoscopus gambensis | reverse complement strand
TAGAGACTGGGTGTTAAACCGGCCTGTGCTTTGGTTATGGTGTAGTTAGCACTCTCTGCTTTGAGAGTTTTGGAAGACTCGTAAGGCACAAAGTATCTGAAGAAGCCCCACCTTCTGACAAGGAATGGTTGGCTGTAATCTATTCTATGCAATCATTTTCTGTGATCCTAATTTGTTTTGCTAAATGGTTGTCTATGACAATTTAGTTTCACTGTATGATAGTGCATTACTTCTGTAGTCTGTTAGCTCTCAACTGAAGTGCTTATCTGGGTAGTCTGGTTTCTAGTAGCTGCTCCTCTGGAACACTTCACGCTTCTACTTGTTTAGTAGATGAGACAAAAAGAGTCTTCTGACCAGATGTGAAAGCTTCATGTTTTACTTACTTCTATCCCTGGTTGTTCACCTTGTGAGCCAGAGAAGGAGAGATCATCTTTAAGAGGAAGGAGGCATACAGCTACTTGGTGTCTGGCTTCTCCTTCTGTACGTGAAACGGCTTTTCCAGTGGGTTTTAGATGTATGTAGGTCCAACCGAGAATGAAGACTGCACAAATTGACTTTACTCTCAAACTAGTGTATTGTGTATTAAAGTATTAAAAAAGCAGGAGAAAGAAGAAACTAGGTATATTGGCTTTATTCTAAACCTAGAAAGCTTTTTGCATTGTCAGCACATCTTAGTCATGTGGTGAAGAACATCCCATTGTAAGTCATCTCTGAGAAGAAAACACAGAAAAATGGACTTTTTAAAATGTAATTTAATTTTTCTAAAATGTTTTGAAGTGTTACTTGCTGTCATTTAACTTGAGGAAGCAGTCAAGATTTTATCCTGGCATTGGCTGAATGATTTCTCTGTGTGCTTGTTTTGTTTGTCTTTTTTGTGGCCTTTGTATACAAATCTATTTTAAAAGCAAGGATCTTGGTTGTTTTCTACAAGTAGATAAAACTACTGGCGTAGATGAAAAAGATATATAAGGAAAATCTTGGTCTTTTTTCCTGTAGAGTTAATAGCTAAAAATATTCTTTTTCATGTTTCAATGTACATTTGTGTAGTCCAAGTAATGAGAGGATTTGTGTTTCGATGTCTACCGAATGACGAATTCATTAAAGTGACGTAGATGTGTCTTACCTTAGCTGAATTGTGCTGACTTGGTGGTTTTGTCCTTGGGATGTCTTATTTAATTTTTAAAATCTCTGAAGTCTTTTATTACCTATATTATTGGAATTTTTAAAGGCTTTGTTCTGTAAGCAGACAGAACAGGACATGTCAATATTTGTCTGTGACCACATCCTGCAGAAACATGACTAGTTAGTCCTGTTGAGAGTTTTTTTAGAGAGACTTTTTTTTTTAAAGATGAGCTCAGAATTTTGACATGAAATTCATACACAGTTACAAAGCTTTGTGATTTGAGTGAAAACATCATGTGAACTGGCAATACATGAAAATAGCTAAGCAAATAGCAATTAAAACATGTACAATAACTTTCAGTCATGAGGTATTGTTGGTGCTGTTTTCAGATGTGCAGAGGGAAAAGCTCTCAATTGTTCTTAAGTCGGCTGGTAACTGAATCCATGTTTGTAGAGCTTGACAACAAAAGGCTTTTTGTTCACAATTTGTATTCATCCAAGACATGCCAAATAAATAAAACATAGTTTATAAGCAGGCCAATATAATGTTGCCCAAATGACTTACCAGAAATCCATAATTTATATTGAAATATTTAGAATTACTGGTAGAAGCTTGTTGGGAGCTTTTAGATTTCTGCATGGATGAGCACAATGCAATAATTTGAGGAAATACACATTCCTATATTTGACATGGCAGCAAGATGTGCAACTTGAGCAAAACTCCTTCTGGCTATTACTTGCAATCAGTTAATTAGTTTAGCGAGACAGTACTGACTGGGGCAATGCCAGTGGGTGCCTGATACAAGAAGCAACAATACCTTTTACTCCTGTGGTTCACAAATAAAGCATACTAGAGAAAATTATTCTATTCCTTTTCCCCAAATTTGTTCAATTCCCGTGGGCTTTGTTATCAGCGTACTTGTGTGACCATATGTGATTTGCATGCCAAGTAAGCATGCAAGAGTGACTTCCTCTGCTGAGCCATTCAGTAACTTGCATCTTCTCACTGGTGGTGTGATACTTGTGCTCTTCACAAGAATCAGCGTGCTCCTTGTAGGACGTTACTCTAGTCATGATGAATGAGCAGGAACACTGGTGGAACTGTAGAAGATTTGGCATGTATAGCGTACTGATTTTTTTCTGTTCATTGGATAGTGGAACAAAAAACCTGGTTAAACAGGCACTGACCTGAAAGAACAGAAAGGAATAACATTGGATAAAGCACAGTACCCACCTCTCTATGTAACACTTCAAATTTTAGCAACCATGCAGGTCATGCTCTTGATTAAAACAGATGTATCAAAAGGCAGAAGTGTAATGGTTCCCAAAATACGAAATGCATTGGCGTGGTGGTTATGTCTTGATAAATAAGGACATCATTTTAAGTTGTTGACTTGGGAATTTTTTGTGGAGTATGGAAAAGAAACTTTCAGGTTTTCCTTTTCCATCTGAGAAGTGTAAAAGGTGTCTTGCTAGTGGAAAGATAGGCATATGGGGAAAACACTGAAGAAAGGATAAACAACAGATTGGAAGTTTTTTGTCAGGATGAGCTTATGCTGGTCACTGGTTTAACTCCTATTATATTAAGACTGTTTCTTTTCTGCCCTTTTTCAGGTAGCGGTGCTACAGCAGTTGTCCAGGCAGCGCTGTGCAAACCCAGGCAAGAACGTGTAGCAATAAAGAGGATCAACTTGGAAAAATGCCAAACCAGTATGGATGAATTACTTGTAAGTAAATCAGGGGGCAGTATGTTACACGGAGACTTATCTTCTGGTTTGACGTTGTTCTTTGCTTGGTCTGAGACTGAGGGTAGAATTTTATGCAGGATGTGAGAGAAGGATTTGGAAATGATCTGAAAGACACTGTTCCCTAAAGATATAATTTTCTAATGTATATTTTCTAAGGTCACGAAAATGAGATGTGCAAACTTTAATCTTGGTGTTATCAGCTTGGGATAACTGTGGGAAGACCCTAAACTCTTGTTTTCTGGAAGCTTGATTTTTAAGAAATTACTGTCTGGTTGTTTGGCTTTTTTTTAATACGGAGGAAAGATACATTTTCCTTTGGTTAAACACTGATTAAAAATATGAAGGTAAAATTTAGTAGGTCTCCTTAAAATGTCTAAAGCACCAAAACATGTTGGATCATTTTGTAATGATAACTTTTAAGGAGAAAAGGAGCAATGGCTACACTGCCATCTACACAAGGAAACTCTTTTCAAAGCTAATAACACAAATTTACCCTATAGGCCATAAGAAGAATGTTCGAAGAATATTATTTGTTTGGGCCACTGGTCAGAGAAGAAAGGGACCTGTAAGAGGCCATTTGTAAAGGAACTGCAAGAGTTTTTCCTCTGCACTGGTTATGGCAATCCAGACAAAGTCACAAAGAACTGTTAAAACCAAAACCTATTTCTAATGCTCCTAGTTAGGTGTGTATAAGACTAATGCGTGCTAAAATATAGGCAGCATAACAAGATTTGCAGAACACGAAACCATTCTAAAAGTGAGAACACTCTCTTCTGTTCCACAGGTTATACTACTGCCTAGAGACTGTGAGCTTTTTCTAATGCAGAAATTCCTGCCTCTGAAGGAAATGATCTCCTCAGCAGGGAATTGCCAGTGCAAAAGCTATCTTGAATTTGATACAGAGGGTATGGTCCGTCCAATTTCTTCAGATAAAATGGCTTTTTTCCAGTGGAGGACCCAAAATGCTCTTCCTCTGGTGATTGATGGCATTCACCTTCAGTTTACGTGACAGCTTGTATGCGACATTGTTGTGCTTTTACGAGGATTGTGGTAGTGGAAGTTATTTCTGAGGTAGTGAGGATTCTGTCAACTGAAAACTCAAAAGATAAATTCTGAACTGTCTTTAAAAGAGAGCAGCCCAAGGTGAGATCCTGTGCATGATGTATTAACAGCTACAGTCCCAAAGAACATGGCTATAAAAAGATAAATACTAATAATTGTAACATAAAATGATCAAAATTGGATCTTTTTGGTTAGAATTTGAACTAATATTGGGATTTA
This sequence comes from Dryoscopus gambensis, assembly GCA_013389985.1. Lineage (NCBI taxonomy): Eukaryota > Metazoa > Chordata > Aves > Passeriformes > Malaconotidae > Dryoscopus > Dryoscopus gambensis. The sequence goes on along the minus strand of WEIT01033641.1, from coordinate 40,411 downwards.
AGAATTAAAATGTTACAAGCAAACAAGCAAAACCAGACAAAACTGCCAAAAATCTGCAAGAGAAATTCATGTGGTCTGGAGAAATGATTACAATTAGTTAACAGCTTGTAAAAAGTTACCTTGGCAAGTGCTTGAGTGTCTTTACTGTTGACCTGTCTTCACCGTCTGTCAAATGAGGCAATAGGTCTTGAATTTTTGGTCCTATATTGCTTTCTTTTGCTATGAAGACAACTGTCCATACCATGTTTTTTATTTTTTAACGTAATTCAATTTCTGCTTTTCTGTGTTCAGATTTTTTATTTCTTTTATTTGTTGATCTGTTTTGATCTGAACATGAATTCTGGTTTTCCTTGTTAGGAGACTTAAAGAAGCGCGTACACATATGTGCATGCGTATACATACATAATGAACGTTTTTCTATGAAGGTCAGTATACTTATGACTCAGTTCTATTAGAGAAACTTCAAAATTTTGTTTGAAAAATAGAGACTTTTTCTGGAAAAAGGCATAATTGACCTTCAAAACTCTTGTTACAACTGTACTAACATTTTCATTTCAGTTGATAGCACTTAAAATGTTCTTGCATTTTTGGCAGAATTTGAGTCTAAAAATTTTGAGTCTAATCAGTTTTTAATCACTTATTTTTCTGATGAAACAGTTTTTATTGGCACAGGGATGTTCTAAAACTCTCTGAGCACGCTGTTTTTTGAAATGCTGGTGCTGAGTGCTTATGAATGCTGTACACAGGCACCCTTCACAAATTCTCAGCTGTGTGGCCTTCAGAGAAGTGGAAATGCATCGAGCCTGGTGCCCATGTAAGCAGAGTTAGGATTTGGGCCGGTGTCAATTAAGATAGAAAGGCAGTGTGGGAGGGAGTTTAAATATTACTGAGGTTACACAAGCCACCGAACTCCTGAAATTCGATACTCTGTTTCCTGCAATGTCCTGTGTTCTCACTATTGTAACCTAAGTGTAACTTAACCCCTTGGGCCAAGGAAAAAAGTCCTGTCCTTAGCACTGTCTTGACTGGGTGTCTTCCCCCTTCCTTTACCTCCAGTGTTCTAAAACAATCAAAACCTCAGCACTACAAACTAAAGAATGTTCTGTAGAATGGCTGTTTGATTGAGCAGATTTTCTAGGCTGTATGTGTTTTTGCTCTGGATTGCCCTTGGTGGCAGGCTCTCTGGAGGAGCCCCTGGCCTGTGAGGGGCTGTACCCGGGTGTCTGGGGAGGAGGCCCTGGGGACGCACCTGCTGGGCGGTGGCCGCTGCCTGGTCACCTGCCTGGTCACCGGGAGCTGGGCCTGGCCTGGGTGCTGCAGCTGAGCACGGAAAGGAGCTGTCTCACAGTTGCTTATTAACTGTGTCACCCACCTGCCCTTAGGCTGAAAGACATTTTTATGCAGCTGCTCAGTGAAACTGGATCAGGAATAACCTGGCTGAAAGAGGTTAGCTTTTAACCTGGGCATATTTCCTGGTGCAGCACACAAACGCCTGTGCTTGTGTGAGGCAAGGAGAAGAGAGGGATTAGGGAGAGACTTAAATTGCTGTTACTTCTTTGCTGCTGTTGAATGTCTAAGGTGACATGAATGTGAAGAAGGCTCCAGTGTGTTCTCCTGGATGTTCCGCTGCAAGCTGTTTCCCTGGCAGTGTATTTCAAGTGAATGCTTTTCTCTCTCATCTCTGCATATCATGGGCCACAGCCAAATAACTGAAGTCTGCAGAGGCTTACTATTCTGTTTGTTATAGGAGCTTTCTAGAACTGCAAGTCTGAAATTAATGCTTTCCTGACTAAAATTTCATCCCTTATCTCTCATGAACTGCTTTGTGTTTGTTTATTTTTGTTTTGCAAAGACTCTTTGAAAAAAATGTCATGAAAGCTGAGACACAAGGTGCCTTTGGCCATGGTTACTGTGGTAGCTCAGTTGTTGCCCACGAGTTGATGCAGGGAGGTAAAATATTCAAAGCACTTTACAGTTAAAGACTGTGAAGCTTATCTCAGTCAATTAGTTACATTTCTGCATTATTAATGTCTGAGAAAAATAGATGAGGTGCATTTTTGCCCAGCAGTGTCAGGTGGACTTTTTGAGTCACTGTTACATTACCAGCATAGGAAAATAATAAAGCAGTGTAAGAAATTAAATAGTAACCAGGAGTGGGAGAGTTACAGTTAAGGTTTGGAATGGGAGGCTGAATTACGAACCTGAGGCAGTAATTTGACTTGTGTTTAAGATGACATGTCTTCTGGGAGAGGGAAATGTGCCCCACATGTCTGTCTTCTGTTTTCCACCTACTATCTTCTAGGGGATGAGGGGGAGCTGTCTTGCAAATTGCTCTTATTTTTCAGGCTTATTGATTCATTATCCAGGCATTCTTCCTTCTGTGGTTCAGAAGTTGTCTAAGGAGGACGACTTCGGACAACAGAACAAGCTGAAATGTGTGTCAAACTACAGCCTGACTTTAGTAGTCACCAACAAGCATCATGAGATTAAATCCCAGTCTTTAATACATATAATTAACTTTTTATTAGAAACCAGCTGTGATTTTGAGTGCACTGCAAAGAATAAAAAAGCTCTTTCAAACAATCGCTAAAATAAAGTTGAAAGTTGAAAATGGTATTTGTGGCAGCTTTAATCAACCTAAGAGGGATGTGCATAGTGCCTAACTTGTGTAAGTGCTGTTGAGTCAGAGAAAAACACAGTCCACCTCAAAGCAGTTGCTTTTCAGGGAGGGAGGAGAGGAAGAAGAGGTTTTTTTTACCTGGATTGGCTTCCGCACTGCTTCAACCTCAAGGAGCATGTCCTCTAGCACCAGGGATGGATCAGGGCTCCGTGGCTGGAGGTGGAGAGGGAGAAGCAGGGTTGTGCGGTTCCTCTGGGGTTCCTATGGGATCCATTGGGTTCCTATGGAGTTCCTGTGGGGTTCTTATGGGGCTCCTCTGCGGTCCCTGTGGGGGTCCACGTATGGCCCCCAAACCCCACAACAAAATCTAACAACAAATCTAACATCACCCCAAACCCACAAAGCCCACAAAGATCACCCCAAAAACCCGCAAAGATCGCCCCAAACCCCCACAAAGAATCACTCCTGCTCACCCTCCCTCTTCTTGTCACAATCGTCAGCTTACCTAGTGGAAGCCTCAATCTCAGACATCATCTTTGACACAGGGCAGGTCCCTGCTGAAAAAAAATTTGAATCATCATACTTGACATAATTGGAATTTTAGGGATTTGCAATGTTTCTGAAAAAAACAAGAACAAATAAAGAAATTACAAAAGCACCTTATCGTCCCTAAATACACACCCCAAAACCATTAGCTTAAATACTCCCTGTGTTAAATGCTACCCTCTTCATGGTGTCTTCAAAGCTTCTGTTGCTTTGGAGACCAAATCACCTGCTGAAAAAAAAGCTGAGATAAGTTGAAAGAGCCCCTTCATTGAAATGAGAGGAGTGCTCTTGTCCCAACCACTCCCAGAGAGGAAATGAAGGCCTTTGCCGAAGGCTGGGGTTTATATACCCATGGCTGGGCCCACTCCTCCTTCCGCGGTGCCCTGGAAGAGGGAGAAGGCAAATTACACCCAGGATACAAGCTCTCAAATGAGCCCCTCTTGGCCCTTCTGACTTCAGTTCCAGGTAAGTAAAGGCATTTATATAATTACTATTCTTCTCCACTCTACTTAGTCACATACGGAGCACTACTGAGTAATCACTAAGGAACAGTTGTGCAAATTAACAACTAATCATCCCACTTATCTATCTATGCTGTCAAAATACAAAGCTTTATTTCTCACCCAGTCTCTGCCTTTTTGCTCAATGCAGTTGTAGTAAAAAAGAAGGTGTCATCACTTCCCTGAAGAGCTCCTTTCTCTATCCAGCCCTTTACTGACCTGGAATTTAAGTCAGAAGAGCCAAGCAGCTGCAGCTCCTTCGAGAGCTTTTATCCCTTGTGGTATTTACCTCCTCCCTTAAACTTAGGCAGAAGAAGGTATGAGGTATGCAGGGCAAAGCAGCTTAAGTTGGTCTGAGGCCGAACCCTCCAATACAGAAGAGGCCTCATGCTCCTATGTAAAGGATTGGCAGAAGAATGAGAGTGGCCAGAAAGGTGTTACAGAACAATAATGTGAAAGAGTGAATAGAAAAAGGGACTCTGCTTGAATTAACAGATACAAGGCAGTCATTCTTAATGTGTACAGCTGTGGTGTGTCATAGATGGTGTTACTTGGTAGTGCCACGTTGTGCATCTGTTGGTGACTGTGTGTTCCTCTAGTCAATTGTTTCCTCTGACTTTTGGTCTGTAATATTGCTTTTTCTCCATTTCTGTTTGATTGTGTGGCTCTATATCCACCTGTCCATCCCACAGTAGCTGAGCCAGTGGTGCTGTGTCCTTTGTCCAATGGCTTTCTTCCTCCTTTCCCACCTGTTGCCATTCTACTCTTCGTATCCCCTTTGAACAGAAAATGCAGTAGATTTTGATCTTGCTTGGCATTTTGTTGTCCAGCCACATGGTCAGCTCTTGGAGACTACTCATTCTTCATTGCTTACTGTGAATTTGAGTCTTTAACAGTAATTTCTTTGCTGTTCTCAGAAGAAAAGTGATGTAGCTATGCCTGTATCTCCTGGCCAAACTTCCCTTGTGTTCTTAGCAATCATGTTTTTTCTTGCATGCAGATCTTTAGGTAAATTAAAATGTTTTAAGGCCCTGGTGCAAAGTCTGTACGTACTTTAGTTCTCATACAGTATTTCACTATGGAAATTAAAATTAGCAAAACTGATAGCTGGCTCTGTTGTGTTGGGCTTTGTATTTCTTACAGAAAGAAATTCAAGCAATGAGTCAGTGCAATCACCCTAATGTGGTGACCTATTACACATCTTTTGTGGTGAAGGATGAACTTTGGCTGGTTATGAAGCTATTAAGTGGGGGTAAGTTACTGGTTTTACTTGTTTAGCTGCAAGGCAATTGTAGAGTGTTTTTCCTAATGTACCCCCTTTGAGTTCATTGACCTAAACTAACTAATGAAAAAGGGGTAGACACTACATAGGATGAACCTCGAGATGTAGGCATGTTAAGCAAGAATGTGCAAGCTTACAAAGTTTGTGTATCTGTATTCATAGGACAGGCTAAGAATTACTGAAATGCAGTAGTTAAATAAACATAATTTAATTTTTCATTCTGAATCAATATATCAAAATTCTCTATTAAGGCTGTGGAGGGAAAACTGATTAGAATGAAGTAATTTCTGTCAGTGTGATCTTTTATTGAGTTTCTGTAGAATCCCCTGTATTTTTATAAAAATGCATCTATTTCTGATTTCATAGTGAGTATTACTCATTCCTTATTCAAGCAAGATTCATCCTAGGCCAAGTATTACACATATTGCATCCTTTTTATTGCTTAAGCTAACCAAAGACTCATTGCATTTTTTTATTATGATGGTTAATGGTATAAAATTCTTATTTAGTTCTGGAAGAGTTAAAAAGGGGCTGAACTTAATGTGATTGTAGTTTAGCTCCAAAATAAGATGTGATGGTCCTGGTTGTTACATGATGTCGTTCAAGATTAGTCTTGATGGCAGCAGGCTACTTCACCGTGATGCTGGAAAGCAAGGATGGGAATGTTCATAACACTTGTGTCGCATTTGGTTGAATTGGTCAGTTCAAGCAAAAGCAAGCATGGAGCATGAGAGAAACCAGTGATTCATGACAGGAATTTACTGTGAGCTGTCAAATAATGCTTGGATAAAAACGTTTCCATTAAATGCCTTGAAATGTGTAATAACTGAAGTTCAGTGTCAAACTGTGTGTCTCTGGAAATGTTATCATGTGTTTGCATTTGTCTCTTTCCAAACTTGCAGCTGCATGTTTACATCATGAACACATGAACCATAATCTACACTGGATAATAAACCAAGATCTTTGCAGTACATATCTGTTCATATATGGGGTACTCCTGAATTTTTAATAAGTGGTTGCTTAGCAAGCTGTTAGCATATCTTTCTAATGGATCATTAAGTGTTACGGTAGTTTTGACAATAAGCAGTCCTCTGTATCTCGTTTGGATGGGTTAGTGGTGTGCTTTATTCTAAGAGCTAGTTACATGAAGCATTTACACATATATAAAAAGATTTAAATTTCAGTAGCATAGAAAGAATGAAGAAATACAGGTTTCTAAAGAATCTGATACGATAATGCTTTGTATATGCTTTTTTTCTTTCCTGGATCTGTAATACAGGTTCAATGCTTGATATAATAAAGTATATTGTCAACAGAGGAGAGCACAAAAATGGTGTGCTTGAAGAACCCATAATAGCAACAATTCTTAAAGAAGTTTTGGAGGGCTTAGACTATCTACACAGGAATGGGCAAATTCACAGGTAGGAGCATATACATAGTGAAAAGCAATTCAAAACTGACTGTAGCTTGTTGATTCTGGTCAGCTGCAGTGGCTTGGCTAAGCAAGTTGTGTTGCCTCTTTCACATACCCTAAATGTGATCAGGAATTATCAAGTGATAGTGCTCAGGCAGATGCTGTAGCCTTGGTTGCAGTTTGTCACTAATATTTAGTATTTGCCTGGATCTTTATCCTATCTCTCTTTTCTAGTTTGGATAGGTTTGTGCTGTGATAGGCATGCCAGAACTGTGGTCTATAGTCCTGTGCCTGCTGGTGCTTCAGCTACCTAATCTGATTCTAGTTTATGGGATATGTTTTGTGGCTTGGTTATTGCATTGCACAGTAAACTTGTAATCTTGGGTGCGTGGGGACTCCTGTCAAAATCCAAAATGATTTTTTTCCTGGTAGTCAGTAAATATCTATTACAACTCTACAAAACTTTTTTTATGACCACGTGTGAAGCTGGGATTGGTACTGTGGAGCTGCACCTTAATGTGTATGCATCTAATGATTGCTGTCTTCCGTATATTCTCTCTCCACTGACTTCCTCTGTGTAACTTGTGCAGACCCCTTGGGGTGGTCTATACATATTTGCTGTAGGAACCTCAAGGTTATTCCCACTGTTTCATTATTGGAAGTGTGTTCTGACCTTCCTATTTTATTGAGGTGAACTTTTCTTTTAAGGAAGGTTCCTGCAGTAGATTCTCTGTTTCAAACTGTTTCAAGCTCTGTTTCTTTTACCCCAACACCAGATTTGCTGCAGACAGGACTCAGAATGGAGGTGGTATAGATGTAGCACAGCAATTGTTCTTCATGTGTACTTCTTATGTCTCATAAATGAACTATCACTGATGTAAATCAAGAGCTATTTCCTCCTTTTGCAGAGAGAAAATTGAAATAAATGGAGAAATAAAGAACAGTTATTTTGACTTCCGGTCTGGAATGCCAAAGATCTGCCTCAGACCTTAATTCATAGTATTCTGTTAGGCTGATATTGTTGTGAAGGGCACATTTATGAGATTTTAAGCATAACAGGGCTCTTTGAGGTCAGATTTGTGAATTCCACTTGTGTATTCTTAAAGTACCTTAAGATAAAAAGAGAGGTCTATATGATACATCTGAGAT
>WEIT01033641.1:17658-30582 GCA_013389985.1 Dryoscopus gambensis | reverse complement strand
TGAACAGTTTGTCATGGAGCAAAGGACAGCTCTACAGTGGAGAGTTTCTATAAGTATACCTTTAGGAACTAACTTCATTTCTAAAATGTAAAACTTTTGTTTTGTTATTGGTAGTTTAACAGATTTCAACTTTTCTCCTCTTTCACAGATTTTGGTGTTAGTGCATTTTTAGCAACCGGAGGTGATGTTACTCGTAACAAAGTAAGGAAAACATTTGTTGGTACTCCCTGTTGGATGGCCCCTGAAGTAATGGAGCAGGTATTTCTAATGCCAATAAAAAATTTAAAGCATTTTGTCTTTTAATTTTGGAACCTGAGACATTACCACCTTGGTTTTCCCTTCTGATTCTGTTTCAGGTGCGAGGTTATGACTTCAAGGCCGATATGTGGAGTTTTGGGATAACAGCCATTGAGTTAGCAACAGGAGCAGCACCTTATCACAAATACCCTCCTATGAAAGTAACAGTCACTTTGTATTACTTAATGCTGTTAGCTGTATTACTAATGCTGCTAGTAGTTAGTGCTACTTCATTTTCAATTGCAACTCAGGATATCTGAATAGATGCGTTCTGTGGAGTGTTTTTCCTCTTTTAATTTCTACATTTCAAATTGGTTTTGCTTACAACACCTCATTTTTGCATTTATTTTAGGTGTTAATGCTAACACTTCAAAATGACCCTCCCACTTTAGAGACAGGTGTAGAGGACAAGGAGATGATGAAAAAGTATGGCAAATCCTTCAGAAAACTAATCTCATTATGCCTTCAAAAGGATCCTTCCAAAAGGTAGGTCACTATTGCCATGTAAAATAGAATTATTTTAAAAAATATATAGACTACTTTAAGTTACAGTGACATAATCTTTAAGTGTATGATTTGAATTTTGTAAATAGCAGCCTTCAGTCACCTCCATCTGAGGAGAAGAAATTGCATCTTAACTTTTCCTTAAGTTTACTTCTTCTGATTGTTAACTTAATGTATTTATACTTAAACACAGTATTGAATTAAACTCTGATCAAGCAAAAGTCCTTGCTCTACATCTTAACTTCTCATCTGAAGCAAGATATAAATCTTGATACTGTGCACAAGTCTAACAAGACTATTCAGACTGATCAGCAGAACTGTTGGTAACCAAATAGATCATTCTCTTGGCATTTAAAAGAAATTAAAAATAAATAATTTTGTGTTGATTTTTCTCATTTTATGGTGACATAAATTTAGTGTTGCTTTTAACCGAGAGATTTCCAGAGAAAATTCTTCCTAAGATGTATTTATTTTTTTACTGTAAAATTAGGGCCTCCAAGCTTGTTGAGTTTTCCTTGTGTTTATGTAGGGAATTGCATGTCCTGGTGTCTTTGCTGTTTGTTCTTTCTTGCGATGTTTTTTGAATAGCCAAGATGATGAAAGTATTAAACATTCTAAACCATTGTTGAGGTCCCAAGTTCCCTGAGTGATTAATTTATTTATTCATTTTTATGCAGACCCATTTTTGTCAGCTTTTTTTTGCTGAAAAGTTGTAGGAATCACATTCTAATTAACATTATTTCCTAAAGTATTTAGTATATCACTATTTTCTAGAGTTTCAGAGCTACTGTTGCTGGGGAAAGATTGTTCTGAAAGAGCAATCCTGACGGTATGTGTCATTTATGGTGTATACTTCCTGAGGTAATGCTAGCCTAAATCCAGGATGTGGTTGTAGCGAGTCAAATCGAAAAAGTGACAGCAAGAATACTAGAGAACAAGTATAATTAAGAAAAAAGATTGTGGCAACATCTCTATTCTTGAAATACTTGAAAAGTTTTGTTTCACTCAAAGATCATATGTGTGCTGCTTTCAGATTCCCAAACCCCTTACCCTTGTTGGTCTTAGTAGCAAGTCCTGATGCTTTAAGCTTTGTGCTGCAGTTTGGCTGCTTACAGATAAGAATGAATAATAATAACAGTAATGGATAATCAAGCTCTTGATAATCAAGATTCTTTTAGTTTCCAGTATCCAGCAATTTTCAGGGCAAGACTGAATTGGTATGAAGTAATTGAGAAGTAAATAAGAATAGTTTTCTTGTCTCCTTGAATACATGATGCTGAGTTACCTGACGTGTGGAAAAGGCGTCAGTGTTGAAACATTAGTGTTCAAGGTACTTATTTGAATTTATACGTTTATGAAAACACATGCAATGTATTCATACTCAGGATTGCCTTGAATGGAACAATTAAACCAGCAGATAGATGCTTAGATATGTGTGCCAGTTACTCTATACTGGTATTGAGCAGTTATATTTATACTGGGAGATCATCACTATTTTTCACATTTCTCACAAGCCAGAATGTAATTTTGCACAGAGATCCCTCCAGCAGCCGTCATGTCAGTTGTGGGAGAAGTCCTTGCTCTTTGTGACAAATTCTAGGACTGGCATTGCGCTGCTGTTGTCTCAGACTGTGATGTTTTTCTTTGGGGATCTGTGTGTGGGTGTTTCTCTCTCTCCCCAGTGCCAAGGATGCTGCTCAGTCCTCAGCTGCGATTCATTGCCACAGCTTGTGTGGAAAAACAGGGCCAGAAAGCATGTCCAGAGCAGTTCAGAAGTGTTTGGCATAATTAATGGTAGAGGAAGGGGGAACACTAGTTTGGATAAAACTTTACTAAAATGTAGCTTTTAAGTCTGCATAGCCGTGTTATGAGATGTGATGGTAATGTACTTCGAGAACTTGAAAACTTTGACACAGAAGCTGATTTTTCTTTTTAGTAGTTTCCGTTCCTTTTTCCTCATCCAAGATACGTGTCTGAATTACTACTGAGCCTAGTGGTCTCCACAGCACCACTAATCAGAACTCCTTTATTGTAGAGCTTGGTGCTTTGGAGGTGAAGAAAAATACATGCTCTATGGAACCTACTGTCAGTCTAAACTGAATTCTTTTTGTTAATGTCAAGAGTTGTTTCATTATTTCTTGCAGGAGTGAACTGGTACATATGTACAGACTATTTACTACTCCTCTTTTGCTCACTTACTTTTCAGATCTGTTCTCTAAGAAATAAACTAGGTCAGATTTTGGGGGTTTTTTGAGACTGAGATTTTCCAAATGGAAGCTTTCTCACTGTCTTACCTAGTTTGTGCTATAGTCAATCTCTTAATGGAATTCAAATGGAAAACTAGAGCAGATGTTGCGTCTGATTATTCAGAAATTATGAATCTTGAAGATTTTGACTTTCCTAAATTTAGCTGTGTCAAAATTAGTCCTGGATGGTGGTGTAGGCTACTAATGGAAATGATGGAGGATTTTATCTCATCCCAAGAGATGCTTTGCTTTCTCTCCAGAGTCTGCTTCAGTACCAGAGTCTGGCTTTGGCTAAATAAATAACATTTTGGATCCCTGCAGCCAGGGAGACAAAACCTGCTGTTGGAATCACTTTGGTAGCTTTGAGATTGTGGTTATCTCTTGGAAATGCTGAAACAGACTTAAACAGAAGTGAAAGTAAAAATGAAGTGTGTCAGTTTTTACCTTACAGCTGTTGCTTTGATTTGTGTTTGTCTGTTTGATTGGAAGATGATCCTGATGACTCTCTCTGGTTTATGCATCATGTTAATAGTGTCAGTATAGTTTCTTGTGAATACCTGCTGACATCAGTGAAGTAAAAGAATGCCAATAGGAGGTACTAATGCTGCTGTTTGGAAGATGTAATTATGATTTTATTGCTGTGGAGCAAAGTTTCAGTTGCATTTGTAGAGTCATTTGGGGAAGAAAACAATACCTCACTTTTTTTTGGTTTTTTTTTTTTTTTTTGGTTTGTCTTGTTTTTTTTAAAGGTTACATGCATTTGTGTTGAACAAAAAAGGGGGAAAATTGGCAGCTTAAGAGACTGATTTTTTTTTCTCTCTTTTTTGGTATTTTTGCCATAGAGAGGCCTAATTTTTTTCATGTGTGGTAAATGAGTTCGTGTGAATTAATTCAGTAGCTATTATCATTCATTCCCCATTCATACAGTACTAATTCAAAAGTATTAGAGACGTACCGTTTAACTAACGTCTTGTACTGTATTCACTGAGAGGGGTCCTTGTTTTCTGTTCTAATTTATTATTGATCTTTCAGGCCCACAGCAGCAGAACTTTTAAAATGCAAATTTTTCCAGAAAGCCAAGGTAAAACGTTTAACCCTACGAGTAAATTTTGCTCTGCCTTAAAATCTATGTGAAATTTCTTCTTTCCTTGTAATGATTTTTAACTTAACAAATGTTGGTTTTTCAGAATAGAGAATACCTGATTGAAAAGCTTCTCACTAGAACACCCAATATAGCACAAAGAGCAAAAAAGGTGAGTGCATTCACATATTTTTCCTGACTGGTGTGGAGGAGAAAGCAGGGACTCCTCAGCTGCCTTACATTTTTAGTTGACTGACTGAGACATTCTTTTAATGTAGTCTTCAAAGATCCTGAATGAATGTTCTCTGCAACCTTGCTTTCTCTAGGAAGCCCTGAGGCATCCTGACTTCCTTTCTGGCCTTGTCAAAATGATATATAATGTTCGTCATACTTGATACGATTTTCTTCTCTTAGAAAGCTACAGGTGAAGTAGTTGTGGGGAAGAAAGATGACCTGCAAACATAGAGGTTCATAAACTGCAGAATTCATATCTTCATTGATCACCTAAAGAAAGGGTGAAGATACTATAAATGGTATTTATTGACAACTGCCTGGTTCTTTGGATTATTTCAAATGTTATTCCCAAGAAGTCAGGTCGAAACTCCATGAGAGTGCTGCTGAATTTTTCAGACTAATGGAGCCTTAGTCCATGGGTGACAAAGTTAAACCCACAGCTGTGGCATATGCTGGTATTTCTGTGGTGCCTTTGGCCCTTGTATAAATGAGCTTGCCGAGTCATGTGCAGCAGAATACAAAAAATATTAACTCCTAACAGGTAAGTATTGTAAAACCTTTAAATATGAAGCAGTTCGTAAGAGCTAAGAAACAGGAATGAATGTAGACTCCTGTTTTTTGTGTTTGAAAAATTATGGTACTCATTTTTCCCTTTCTGTCATGACTTAACTCACCATGTCTCTTCAGTATGAGGCACCTGCTTGGAGACTGCTGAGCCTCTGCAGGTGACAGAGTAGTGTGCTGAATCCAGCCTTCTAAAAGCAGGCTTTCTGGGGGAAGTTATGAGAGGGCATTTCAGAAAAGGAGCTGTTTCAGCCTTTGTCGGCACATCAGTTAGGCTGCAGCTACCCATACCATCACTTGTATGATTTTCTGTTGTCTTTGGGAGTATTGGTTTGGTGTAATTCTACAACACTGAAATGTTCTGACAGCTGCTGGCTCATACTTGGAGAGACAGTCAGCAAGATCGGAGTCCTCCAAGTTCCTTTGAATTTTGGGAACTTGTTGATGGGGGGCTCTGAGAGGCTGGAGTAGGAAGGGGTACTGAGAGTTTGTGGCAGGGCTGTTTTGCTGAGCAGGTTCGCACCTGCGAGGGGGGGAGGAGGAGTTCAGGGTTTGGCCGTGTGGTGGCAGCAATGCCCACATAAAAAATGATCCAGCTGGAGAAAACCATGCTCTGATTTTCAGTTTACACCTCGGGTATGCAGGAGTAATTTAGGTATGTGCTGGTACCAGCCATGCTTCTGCCAGAGCCTGTGGCTCCTGAGGTTTCGTGTCCCAGCTGTGTCCTCAGGTCAGCTTTAGAGACTGCGTGTTAACTCCTGCATGCATGCACGTATATTTATTTCTTTGGATAACATAGCACTTGGAATTGCAAAGGGAATGCAGGATAGCCTCCTGTACACCACCAGAAATAATTTTCTGAATGACTTTTTAAACAATTCTTTCTAATTTGAAAGGGTGTGAATCTTAAGAAATCAAAGCTATACAGTGGTGGAGACAAATTAATATGTCTTTAATTACATCATAAATAGAAAAAATATTTGGGTTTTAGCTACTGAAAATGCTAAATTATTTATATTTTAAAAGGACACAATATTGGAATTCATTGGGGATTTAAAGTTTAATTCTCTTGTTAGAACTTTGCATGTAGCTGCTGTTTTAAGACACCATAAAATATAAATGTACTTTAATAATAAAGCTCTGGGATTTTGTTTAAAAAGCTTGTGTAAGTTGAGTTTGGCTGCTTAAAAATTAACGTGTAAAATGCCTAAGAGGTTGCTTTTGGAGGAAGTAACCCCTGTAATTGAAAAACTAATGTCACCAGGGCAATAGACAGGAAGGAGCTGGTGTCATTGCTGCTTAAATTATTTTCTCTAGCATTTGGTGTAAAATGCCTATGACTAATGATCTGTAGCACCACTGCTAGTACAGATGTCAGATCTGCCCTGTGGTAATCTAATTTTTCTTCCATTTACCACTTGTATAATTGCTTTGCCATGTTGCCCAGAACTCCGGCTGCAGTTTAGTTTTAACTTTAAATTCTTCTCTCTTGACATAGTGTTCCCATGTTTTGCTTCTGCCTGTACAGTTTATACTTGGCTGTTTTTTTCTAAATATCAGTTCAGGTCTGTTTGTGAAATCCTGAAAGCAGGTACCCGTGTCTTGTATGTGTGAGGAAAACCTTTGGTGCTGTAAATATGTGTCCTGCTTTAAACCCCAATTTAATAATTAAGCAACGTCTTCGCTATGTGTTTAAAATACTGTTTAACATTGGAGCTGTAAGCTACGTGTTTGTGCACGTGTTCCCCCTGTTCCATTGTTTCATTTGCTTTTGATTCTGCTAAATTTTTAAATTATGTCCTTCTTCATTGCCCCAGCCTTATAATCAAGGATAATGCTGAACCACTCAGCCAGGAGGAGCATGTCCTGCCTCCTCCTGTGCAGGACCTGGTTAGATATGTATTGGTACTGACCCACAGGAATGAGTGTTACACCAGGCAACTTCTTACTGGCAACTGTGGGTTTCACTAATGGGACTGCTCACCTGTGAGAGCACCGCTGGTATCAAGAAGAGCTGGAAAAAAGGCTGTGATGAATGGTCCAAGCTCAGTGTGGTTTGGTAAGTGGGGACATGCTCTGAAGCCACACTTTTGTCATGGATATAAATGTAGGAGCCCTGACAGCCCGTGCCTCTGCCTGGTTAGATGGTGTGGTGGTAGAGCAGCCTGCCCTGTCCTGCTTGGATGAGGGCTGTGTGCACTGCTGGCATAAAGCAGCTCACCAAGAGTTTAAATATACTATTTATTACCACCTGCTGAAGCAGTTTTAATTTTGAACTGAACGCTAGGTTGTTCCACTTGTGATTAGGATTGCTGTATTGGAATAGAGCAATTTGAAATTTGAAACAGCTTTTAGAGTTCCACAGTCAGTTTTCAAATCTTGTCACACTAAAAAATTAATTATAACCGTAAGTACTCTGTATGCCCAAAGGCCCTGGGTCAATTTTATGGTTTTATAATCCCATTTTTTAAATTTTTAAAATCCCCTGCATGACTGCCACTTCTACAAAGTCAACAGGGAAAAACATGTATCTGCATTTCATTTTATTGCTGTCTGAAGTGCTGCTAGTTAAAAAAAAAAACCTAAGCAATAATTGGGCTTGAATTCTATTTTTGGAATCGTGGTATTGCATTGTGCTCTTAATAAAATCTTTTTTATAGCCGAGAGTTGTACATTAGTGGGAAAAACCTATGACAGCATGAAGAGATGATTAGTGTGAGTGATACCAGTTTTTATTATACTTCACTAAAAATGCCCTTAGGGATGAGTTGGAATTTTAGCTCCTCAGTACAGCTATTTTAAGGTAAGGTCATGTTTCATTATATAAGAAATCATCAATCCCCTGCATTTAATGAGAAAAATATCATTATATCCCAGATTTCCTGGATAGCTATAACAGCATGATTGCACCTCAGCAAGACATACATGTTCAGCACTTCCCTGCTTCAGTAATGGATTTAATCTGATAGATACATCCCACCAGTGAGGTATGTTAGTACAGCTGGACTCTAGCTGAGTTGAAGAGCAGAGAGCAAGATGAGCTTGAGCTCAAATTGTTAATATAATTGTATATTAATTTTTCTTTGCACTTAAAGAAAAGCTTATTTAAATAATGTTGACATATAAAGTGAAGGGATGTGCTATACTGGAACACTTTTTCTGGAAAGCAGCTGCTGAACTATAAATATGTGTTTGGCAAGGCTTTGTGTGAGGGAGGGCCCTCCATTGCAGAGGATTAATTGTTCAGTTTATCCAGAACACTCCTACAAATTAAAAAAAAATAAATAGTGGAACTGTGTTTATATGGTTGAATATTTAAAAAAAAACAGGAAAAATTGCTACTCATACCATGTCAGGTAACTTTTCTATTTTCAAGAAGTTGTTGGAAGGGAAATTTAATGAAAACACTTTTTCCAAAAATGTAAATTTGACAGAAATTCACATAATCAGAAAGCAGTGCCTGTATTAGTGGGTAGTAGAATTGGAAAGTGTTTTAAGGGGCAGACACATGCAGTTGCACCAGCTTTAACATTTCAAATAAAGGAAGAAGATTGCCTAGAGTTTTTGCCAGCATGTAGTTGTGTCATTAGATGCAAGGAATTTCATGCAGTATATGGGTTTATCCATCTTTTCTTTCATAGGGTGCTTTTATCATCTGTGTGGTTGTGAGGTTGGATTTTGTGCCTTCTCAAATGGATCTATTTGTTACAGAATAGGTGATCTTTGAAACAACCCATGGCTTAATTGAGTGCTTTAGGTATCCAAATGCATATCTGAAATAACTTGGATTACTTATTATGGCAGAGTTTAAAAGCTTGTACATGATTCATCTTAGTTGTTAAAAAGTAGCCCTGTTCCCTATTGGAAGGTGTGTTCCAGTCCATGGGCCGTCATGGTTCCACTTGAGAATTCATTCTTGCAGTGAGTCCCTGTCTCTTGTGTAACTGCACTGATCTGCTCCTTAGCTAATGTTGTGTTCATGATCTGTTTACTTGTTCAAAACCGTCTTGAACATCGACTGATGTGGGTGGGATTGGTGTATAATCTTCTCTGATCTTCAGAGAACTTCTCTGATTAGACCAGTAGCTTTAAGTATTTGTCATTTATGGAAGCTGTTGAAACTTGCAGAACTGGAGGACGGTTTTCTTAAATGTGCTGTTGAAGGACTTGTGATTAAAGAATCAAGACAGGATAAAGGAAGTCTGGGTGTGTATGATGCTGGTGATACTCTTTGATCAGGAAGTAAGCCTTGTAAATAAGCAGAAGATAATCCTATTTTGTTGGCCTCTTTTGTAAGGATTTGGTTTTCTCTTGCTGAAAATATGCAGGAAGCTGCTGGTTTTACCTGTTTACCTTCTGAGAAGTTAAACCTCAAACATTTCACTTGCATGACATCCAATACCAAAATGCATTTCTTGGATTTGGAATAGCTCCCTAAGTGAAAGTGTCTCAACGGAATTAGTTGTTATTTAATAACTTTCACAGTTTATAGGCCAAATCAATATTGTGTCAATGCAGGCAGCAACAACTGGCTAGCTCGGGTCATCTTAGTGTCATGGGGTTTCGTTTCTGGAAAAGACATCCTTTCTGCCTTTGTTCCTGAAGGTAACAAGGAGTTTTGGGAGGATGTGGAAGTGTGTATTACTTGTAATTTTGTATATTTTTGGGAAGTTTGTCAGGAAAGTCATGCAGGCAGATGAATTACAAAGAGGATTCTCTAAAAGCAAGGTGGCTCAGAAACAGCATTCCCACCTTTTACCATTTGCTTAAAGATTGATGGAATAGGTATGTGAGAATTTTTGCTTTTATGTGGAGAAATTAAATATTTAGCCCTCATAGTTTAAAAAAAAAAAAGTATGTGGGGAAATTAAAAATAAAAAGAGCCCAGGCTCAAGAATCTCAACAAAGTGTAAAGTAAATATGTTTTCCTGGTTAGATTTTGTAATGGTTTTACAAGTACAGGACCAAAAAAATTATGTGTCATATGTTTTGACACTCCTTTTCCCCCTGCACTTGTGCTTGATACCGGTGATATTCTTCTAAGTTCCTGCGGAGAGCTGCAAGGGAAGTACAGGTGAAGCAGGACATCCTTGAGATGGTGTTACCCACTGATATTATAGGGGACTTAATTTAGCTGAAAAGTGCTCTTGGCTCAAGGAGTTAAAATTATGGCTGGAGCTGAAAACGTCAAGGTTTTAACCAGAACAAGTAGATTAAGGCCAGCAGAGCAGAAAGAAGGGCTGGAACAGTAATAGTTCATTTCTATTTAGCTCTGAAGAACAGCTCCACGAGAAGACTATTCAAACAGTGCACGTGCAGCTGAAGGCAGACAGTATGTGAAGGGAAAGGGAGTGTCAGGGATGCACATCCCAGCAAGGCTGTGTGGGATTTACTGGCAGCAGGGGGCAGCCACATCCAGTGCCGTGCGGCCGGCGGGGTCCATCCTGCCTGAGCTGTGTCTGGAGTCACAGGCTGGGAGCCTCGCTCTAGCTCCTGGATTTTAAATGCTGTAGGCTGGTTGAATGCATGCTGCTTCTTGATAGCTGACTAAAATAGAAACACTGGCATTCTAGAAAACTGGATTTTATAAAAATTGCACATCTGTGTTAATTATTTTCATGTTAATTTGTAACTTTTTTTTTGAGAACTACACTCAAGTTTTAATTTGATCACCTTAATATTTTTTAAAATATCTTGAATAAATTCAGGTCTCTTTAAAATCTGTGTGGAATGCAGAATGTGTATTACAGTAATTTCTCTTATGTACATAAGAAATGGAAACCTTGGAGAAAATAGAAAAGGATAAAAATTAGAATTTCACCTTGAAATGGTACTTTCAAGCCTCTGAGTTTGAAAGTGAGTGAAAGTCATAGTATTTTCTTCTTTGAATGATACAGTAATAAGACTGTTTTCCTAAATATTCTTTAATTGCGGCGGTGCTGCGCCACTCAAGGCACACAGAGGTCACCCGGCTAGCTCTGCGCAGGCGCCGCCGTATGACGAGGTGCCACTTCTCAGCCCGAGCCGAAGGGCCAAGAGGCAGCAAAGGATCAGTGCGATCCTCTCCACAGCACTGTCAGCGAGGTCACAGGATAAAGGGTTGAGAGAGGGAACAGCCAGACCACGGTCCAAGAGAGAGCAGTTTACTACTCCTCCGAACCCAGATGGTCCGACTGAGCCAAATTACGTTGGGTACAAGGACTTTTAAAGGGGGGGTGGGAACTTGGGGGTGTCGACAACTCTAAACCAATGGGGTAACACCAAGGAGGGGTTTGGGGAGGGATATTATTTACATAACACCAATAGGGGAGAACTTCAGATAATTGACAAACAATCTTAACAATGGTACTTCAAACTTATCAGAACTTTCCAGAACTTAGGGAAGGGTTGGGGAAAGATTGACATTAGGTAGAGGTATGGCTTAGTAGATTGACAAGGAAGGTGCTGGAATAAGGGGAGGGGTCAAGGTGATGGATAGAGATTTGGGGAAGGGTTTTGACTTTATTTGGGGGTAGGGGTGGGGAGTGAAGACAACCGGGAAGAGCTATTATAACAATTCAATGGGGGAATACAGAACATACCAGTTTGTAAGCAAATATAAGTTTTACACACTACCACATTTAATGTGTCTCTAATGCTGACAGTGAAACCTACCATATAATGAGAGTTTTCTGCTACTGAATAATGAATAATCAAAGCTCTACATGAGGCTGTATTTGTCTTGTTTCTTTTTACCTGTGGTTATTTTAAGAAAGTAAACAGCTTGGATGGTAGAAAAGCATGGTGGAATTGGAAAATGATGATTATGAAGGTGGATCTAGTGATCCCTCTAGTGGAGAGTCTTCTAGAAGTGATTCACCATCATGATGTGCATTCATCTGAGCAGCCAGGAAAGAAAGCTCTAAAGATCCGGATCTTTCCTCATCATCTTTAGGAGTACTAAGTTACTTCACCAATTTGCTATATCTTTGATTTGCTTTCTTTGGTTCTTGCCAGGTATCCTCTTGGCCTTGGCACCTTAATTTGATTGGAAGGGTTGAGGGAAGCAGGCAGGGAAAAGAAAGAGGATAGAAAAGAGCCTTGCTCTGCATGTGTGAATTAGCCATCAGTCATGCCTGATAGCCGTTTGGGATTCCTTGTGTTTGAGGCGAAGTGATACTTTTGTGGAGCAATGTATCTCCTCTGCAGAATTAATTGAAAACATTCTCCTCAGCACAGGTACAGGATTGTGCCTGAAAGGACTATTGTTAAAATGTGAATGAAAGAATTATTTACAGCTAATAACATTCAGTAATGAAGTTTATGTAGTGGAACTAATAAATGGAGAAATAATGTCTGAAAACCAAAAATCATACTGAGTAACTAAATTTGCACATTTCCCATGTGACTGGAATTTCAGCAAAACTGCAGTTTCTCAAAGCAAAATCAGATTCCAATTTTGGACTCAGGCTGAAAGCAGAGATAATAACTATGTTGCAGTATTCAGGTAAAACCTCATGTTTAAGGAAAGCAGAATTAGGAATTCAGGGAATACCTGCACTTGTAAACACGATGTTTTGGTAGCAAAAAGCATCTTACTTTGAGCCACTATATCTTGCCGTCTCTAAGCAGCATTATCCCAGCAGTAGAAGAATTGGTGAAGAGTGGAAAGGGGGAGGGTGTTGAACAAGGAATCCCCCAGAGCGGGCGAGGACTTGGTACACTGGTACTTTTCTCACCATTTCCTCTGGGGTGCAGGAATGTGCTCCCTCATCCCCTCTCTCTTCAGCTAATAATGGCTTCATTTTCCTCTCACGGATAGCTCTGCTGTATTCCATTTTTAAACTGGGAGCATAGGTAAGATTTCGTGGCAGTCTTCTCAATTGATGGCCATGCCCTTGGGTGTCACACTTGTCATCATGTAAGCATGATACTGGTTGGCTTATAAAAACAAACCAGCACCATAAATGTTTAAAGCAAATGGTTTTTTTGTTTTTGTTTTTTTTTTTTTAAACAGAG
>WEIT01033641.1:396-11179 GCA_013389985.1 Dryoscopus gambensis | reverse complement strand
ATTATGTTGAAAACCACCATAATTTTTCTAGTCAGAAATTAGATTTTTATATTTAGTTTTTTTCCCCCCTCTTTTGTGTTTTCCATCATTTCCAGCAACTAACAGCATTTAGAACCAAGCTGATCAGTGTTCATACAATGCAAGACATCAAAACACCACAGATGGGTATCTGCAAAACCAGAGTTGAACCAGGCAGTTGTCTAATGCTGTGGGTACCGGCAAGCAGGATATGCAATTTTCTGCTAAGACCATCTAGTTAGTTATTTTTTAAAGTTATTTTTACTGATGTCTTCTCCAGCAGTCGTTTTTGGCCTGAAACAGCTTTTCTGCCAAATTAGCTCTTACTTTTGTGTGCTGTGAATGTTTTGTTCCTTTTATTCTCTTACCAATGTACGGGCAGTTTTCTGACATAACTTTTTTTCCTTTCTTAAAATTGAAAAGCAGGAGGAAATCCTTTAAGCTTTACAAATTTGTGGCACTGTGGAGCTTACCCGTACAAGCATTTGAAGTTCTGCAGTGGGGATGTGAAATAATTAGAGAAACCGATTCTAATCTGAACACTGTCGGGGCTGCTGGTTATTGTGCTGTGCTTCCAGCCATCTCAAGGGTCTCAAAATGCATAGATATGGGAAGAATTGTTGGATGAATGGTTGTGGGCTAAACATAATCTGGGGAAAAACAAGCACATTGTGCGGCTCTGAGAAAGAGCTATATGGCACCATAAGAGTATTTGATTTTCAGATTTAGCTGCAGGGTATTATGCCTCATTGGTCTGTTTATCTACAGGGGTTGGCCCAGCTAGTCTGGTGTGATGCNCTCCTGCAGCAAATTAGTGAAAGCATATAGAATAAAAATAGCAAATAATTGCTGGTTAACCAGAACACCAATGAAGACTGAAGATGTCTGTGTAATGGTATACAATATTTTGGTAGGTCAGACGAGTGCCAGGTTCCAGTGGTCACCTCCATAAAACAGAAGATGGGGACTGGGAATGGAGTGATGATGAAATGGATGAGAAGAGTGAGGAAGGCAAAGCTGCTATTTCTCAGGAAAAGGTACCTTCTGTTTGTGCCAAGGCATTTACACTCTGCAAGATACTCTGTCTTTATGTTAATTGTTAGTATTTCTGGAACTTTGTTGCATAAAGCGGTGTAGCTCATATCTCACTGCGTTTGTTTTCCAGTCACGAAGACTGAAAGAGGAGGAGAACACAGAGGTAAAAATGTCTTTATCAATTTTTTTTTTCTTCCAAGCGTTTGAGTGAAGGGATTTCTTTTTCATGTCTGGTGTTAAAAATGTGAATTGAAGTGCGACTGTTGTTCTACAGCCTTGTATGGCAAGTGCTTGTGAAGATAGAGCTGTGTGCCGTTGTGCCTGTAACAATGAACTTCAGCACACAGTGGATAAGATGGATAGGAATTTAAAAGTCATGCTATGTTTGTGCCCAGGAGAATTAAGATAGGTAGTTTGGCTGTTTTAAATGAATCTTCGTAACTGGATCACACTAATTGCTGTCTGTCAGGGTAATGAAGGCTGTGTTGGAGTAGCCAGAACATCTCCAAATAATTTTTTCTTCTTAGGAGCTATATCACAACATGTAGCTTATAATGAAAGTACTTCCTTCCATACACAGTAAAATAGTTGAGTACTGAAGCACATTAGCTTAACTCAGAAGAATACAATACTGTATAGATTTTCATGGCCCTGTGCTGAGTGTGGGAAGCATCATTGCTATAAACAATCATTTAATGGGATTATGGTTTACAGAATAAATGATCTTTAAAAATGTCTGTTCCTTGGGTGGGTGACCCTTGCCATTTCACCTGCAATTTTAGATTCTCTGATTTTTGTTGGTGTCAGAGAAATCTTCTAAAAGCCTAGCAGCTTCCTGCCAGATTTAGTCCTGTTAGCTCCTATGATGACCCCAGTCTCTCCTCTGCAGAACTAATTTACACAGCTCTTCAGCATCTGAGCTGCCTTATGTAAGTTGGGTACAAAAAAAAGGACTTTCACCACACAGTCTTTCTGTCTTAGATGTTCAGAGTTCTACTGCTTGTGCCTCAGTTTGTACAGGTAACTCATGATAAAAAAAGTTGCTTAGTTTATGAAGGAGAAAAAAGCCTCTGCTTGAAGTCTTCTGTTGATTTTTGTTTCCTGAAATGTTTTAGAAGATGACTTGGAACTAAAACTAGTGCATCTTGTCACTGTTGGTGTGTGCCTCTTGGGTCTTTGGGATGCACATTCCTATACATTGACATAACGTCTGTTGAAGATGCAGAAATAATAGTAGTAGCTTATATGAATGGAAAGAATTTAATTGAAGCAGAAAAAACCCTGCTCTCATTTTAGTGATTTTGAAAAATAATTTTCCAAATAGTCATTAATGTTTGATGAAAATACAGATAATAAAATATGGATCTTGTGCAACTTTTTAATAGCTTTGATATGGAAAACTGTTTAAAAAAACCTGTCAAATGAAATTTGTGATGCAAATCTTTATTTTGGGAGGGCTTTTGAACCCTTTGTAACCTTTGAACAGGCAGTTCTGTGAGTGGTGACAATATGCCAAGTTGGGTATGAAATCATAGTAGGGTAGAGGAGCCTGGTGCATTCTGTATGTAGGATACACTTTTGCTTGAAGCTTCATACACATTTTAGTTGAGAGCTGGGGAGGATTTCACAGTGTGAGGGAGGAGTGATAATGTGAAAGATATCAGTGTTGCTGATTTTTCTCTGTGAAAGACATCCTCTGAGCTGTGATACCTGCTTTGATATGCTGCTAGTTCCTTGATATGGGTAGATGTAAGACTTCCTTAACAACCAAAACTGTTACACAAAAATAATGTGAGTAGCAGTTTGGAATTCTCACTGTGTGCATATTATTTAACAGGTAATTGTTGCTTTGATGCAAAGTGGATTATAAGCTCTTACACTCAGTGCTCTAATGCAGGCCTTATTTATTACTTGTTTCTCTGTAATTGAAATATGGGAGTTTTACTGGTATCAGCTATATTTTAGACTGTGTACTGAAAGTGTTTAAAGGGTTTCTGAGAGTTAGAGAATGTGTTAAATATTCTGTGCTAACTTCAAACTGTTAGCATGGAAAGTTTCTTGTGATTTTTTTTTTTCCTTTGGCATCCTTTACAAGACTTTTTGCTTTTTTCTCTAACAGTCTCAGCCTGCTGTTAGTGAGGAATATAGTGAAGTTCCATGTGCAGTGAATCTTGTCTTAAGATTAAGGTAAGAGATCCTTCTATTTATTTAGCTATATTATCTTGATCTCCCTCATTACTTTCATAATGCTGACATAAAATCAGTGTTGAAGTGTATAATCTCCCAGTATGACCAGTATGAATAGTGTTTCTGTGACTAATTGCTGTCTTCTAATTGCTTACTGAAATAGTGTAAAATGAAAAGCAGAATATGACTGTGTCTTCAGGCTAAGTGTACCCTTCATTAAGTATTTTCTTTCTTTTTTTTTCCTTATAATTCAGAATCACAGTGAGAAATTTTTAATGAGTTTCTTTCACACTTCAGCAGTCAGCCTCTGACAGAAATAAACCATAGCTGTATTACAAGTTGCCTACTTAAAATGGTTTTCACTGGCAAGTTTGATCAGCCACTGTGGAAAAGTGATGGGTATTTTAGAAAATGGGTACAAATACGTTGTTGGACTTAAATTTGTACTTAGTTAAAATGAGTCAGGTTACCTTTAATTAAAATCAGTTTGTAAATAAGATTTGAATTGCTTAATTATGCAGTCTAGTTCTTGGATAAAACTATTTTTTCATTAAAAACTTTCTATCAAAACTTTGATAGCTCTTTTATGTGTATGATAGCTTTTGTAATGTTTTTTCTTAAAAAAACTTATTACCACTCACTTTAAAACTTGCTTACATACAGTTTGTGTTGATAGGATATCTATGAGGGGTTGTAAATTCCTAATTATTGCTATGGAGAAAAGTTAAATATTACAGTTTTTTATGCTAATAAAAAGCTAAGAAGTCAGAAATAATTAGAAAATTACAACCAGTATGTTAGAAACAAATAGTAGATTTATGCATAACAAGTAGCTTTAAAACAGCAACATCAAAAATTGTTAGTGTCCTGGTTTCAACTGTTAGAAATCAGAAAAAAAACCAATTACACAGAATGAGTGCCAGCTTTCAAAATCTATTTTCTTCCCTTTTCTTTGACTACTTTTCTAGTGACAGCTGCAAAAAATTGCGTGGCTGCCAAAGGTTATTTACAAAAGGGAGGATTAGTGAATTTTATTGTGGGGATAGGAAAGACTTAGAGATTATTTGGGATCATTTTAGTTGTCCAATTTACATAACTGCCCAGTTATGCTATCAATATTCTTTTTCATCTCTCTGCTGGCAGGTAGATGAAACCATTTACAAACAGACCAATTTGTACTGCTATGTGGATGTACCAGTGAGGTGCTTTGGGTATTTATAAATTATCATGAAACCCAGAGAGTGATTAGCTTCTACCCAGTTATTTGCAGTGTTGGCATATTCAGAGGGCAAACATTTTAGACCTGCAAGTATAGCTAAACATCAGGGATTGTGCTTGCAGTTTTCTGCAGCTTTTAAGCCAGAAGTGAAGGAGGACTGATCCTGGGAGACTTGAGTTTCCAAGCTCTTATTTGCACAGTGAACTTTTGTTCTTTTTCAGGATCCTCTTTAATTCATGGGTGGAAAAGATTCCCCCTCCCTAAAAGCAAGTCCGTAGTAACTAGATTAATTTCTTATATTTATGAATGTTTAGGTGGTTATTGGTAGAGAGGGAAAAAACAAGAATTTCAGTTTTAGGAATCACAAAATTTCCTTTAAACAGAAAAAAACAGTTTTGAAAAGCAGATACACTCTGGAGCCTGAGAACACTGTTGGCAGTGTCTTGAAAAAACCAAAAATCTGATGTGTAATTTTGCAGAGTTTTCTTAATTTAACTGTCCTGCTTTTGAGGGAAGAATGCTCTATGGTGCCAACCTCTGTCCCATGTAAGCTCTGGCTGTGTTGTGTCTCAGTGTTAGGAGGTGGGCAGGGTTAGGAATCTTTGCACAGGTGTTGCTGCTGATGGCAGCCTGAGCAGGTGAGTAGTGTCAGAGCTGGCACACAAGCTGTGCGTGTGTGTGTGTGTGTGTGTGTGTGTGTGTGTGTTTGTTTGTTTGTTTGCGGGGAGGGTAGGGCTGCCAGCTGCACCAAGTACTGCACTTTTCTTTTGGCACTTTGTGAAGGGCTTATTTGACCATGAGGGCTACAAGCTCCCTCTATCTCTGCCCATTAGTGTAGATTCAGAGTTAGTATTTAGAATTTCTTCATATTTAAATTTAAAGGCAAGAGTTATTTTGCTTATGGAACATTCACCAAAGCTCAGGGCAGCCACTGGCTGACTATATACATTGTCTTTAGCAAGGTATCTTTGATAGCACTTGAGTTGTGCTTCCTCTTCACTGTTGGCCCTGTTCACTGTTGAGACTTTGTCATGGAAGTTGATGCAAACATTTAGAGCTTTTTGGGCAGAAACAACTCGATATGAGGCTCATGAGTAGGGACCATAAGGTTTAGAGAGTAGTGCCTGGGGATTTGGAACACAGCAAAGGGTAGGTAGATGGGCAACCTTAACAAGGAACAAGAGGTGGTGGGGGGTGGGCAGGGAGAAAGTGCTTCTCTGCTTTGTTCTGTTTTCCTCTTCTGCAGTGAGGCTACACTATGACAGCCCATCATATTTGAGATGATAGTTTGCATTTTTTTCCTAGCAGTATGTTCCAGAACAAGGTTAATAGTACCCACAAAAATTAAAAATTACTTTCACAAAGGAGGAATTCTGGCAGAAGAAACAATTACATTTAAGTAATTCTTTACCTGGATGGTCAGGTTCTGTTATTTTTTTCTCCATCAGAGCAGGCTTGGACTCATTCAGAAATTCAGTAGGGTGTGCTAAATTAACACACTCCACATCCTCTGTTTACTGCAAATGCCTTGTTGTGGATCAGAAGCACCACTCAGAGTCTGAAATAATCTTTAAAGAACCCCATGTTACTCTTTATACAAGTGGTGGTATTTAACTCTCTTAGTCAAGTTGAAAACCATCCAGACTAAATGATTCATCTGTCCTTAACTTGTATTTAATACCTTTCTGTTTTCATAGTTTTCTCAGTGCGAACTAACTTGTTAAAAAATTCTCTACTGTCAGGGTTGCTTCATTGGCTGGAGACAGCAATTTCCAATTTATTTTCTATCTTTTGCACTATTGTGTCTTGGAGTACATTGCCCCAGAAGGGGAATTATCAGCAGCCTGTTTTAGGTAATTCCATGCAAAGCTCTTGAAAGGCTCTAGTATTAAATGCTTAATACGGACCATTAGTGTTTTAAAGCTCAAGTGTAGTTAAGAGACTGTGCTTGAATTTTGCAGTGAACTGAAAATACTGTTTCTCACTAGCTTGATCTGGTGCCACAGTGTGTAACTCTGACCCAGACCGAGCGATTGTTCCATTGAAATGCTGATGCTTCTGTACCTCAGCCTCAGGAGGAAGTAGTATTTGAGAGTAGGGAGGAATGAAATCTGTAATCCACATTTTTTCCAGTAAGGCTGTGCACGCCGTGTGTCTTGGCAGCAGACCCTGGCAGGAACTCCGCAAAGAGGGGCTGAAGGCATTGTCTGTGATTTAGTCCTCCAACAAGACTGATCACAGCACCAGGGAGAGGAAGTGGGGAGGAACTATCGCCCTTGATTTGAAGTTTCCAATCTAACCACCAAACTGTTGCAGTTAGAGATTTAGGAAGGTCATTATTAGAGGATTTGACTACTTGGATTAATAACAGAGATATTTCATGTTAAAGTAGGAGACTTGTTAATGGTTAATAGTTACGAATTGCAAATTATCTGAAGCAATCTAAGATGGTTAAATTAGCTCCTATGACAAGAAGATAATTTATTGACAGTAATTTGGAATGTCCCGGGTACCTAATTTAATACAGTTCCTGCACACTAGCCGAATTAAGCCTATGGAAGAATAAAAGGAGCAAATGGAAATGTTTTACTGGCAAATGGGATATTTCTGGTTTTGCATATCTTATTTTAAATAAAGTGTAGGGAAAATCCTAAGGCAGAATTGCCTGTAATGTCACTCTGTTACTTACATATAAATGTTTGTGTGTGCATTTCATAGAAAAACATTTCTTCTGCTAATGTAGCTGGAAACCATGTGGCATTTGATGCGTTCTGAGAAATATACCTTCTGGGGATCTGGACAGACACGAATCCAAGGAGTAGCTGGTAGCAGGTGGCTGCCTGTTTGGTGCTGCAGCAGGAGAGTTGTTAGAACTTGAGTCAAATGTGATTATCCTGCGTGTACCAGAACACAGACGATGAGGTATCGCTCACTAGTCTGAGCAGGAGGTCAAGTGCTGATCTTCCTGCTTTTATGTTGGCCTGGTTTTTTGACCTCTTTCTTACAAAATTAATACATGTAAATCATAGGAAAAATGTACTTGGCTGGAGGTACCTAGTAGAGCTACTCCTGTGTTGGTTAATATGTAAGTTTGAGGCCTACATTTATAGGAATGAACCCCCCAAAACTATAAACAGGCAAACCCCAAAATCTGTTCTGGTTAGGAGCAGAATGAGTTTGATAACTGGCTTAGTACCATAGGTCAAAGTTCTCAATGATTTTTTTTTAATTTTTTTTTTTATCCTTCTAGTTTTGTTTTGGTATCTTAAGCAAAACCTTCCATCATTTCAGTCTCTTTTGTAAGAAGTGGGGCTGGTGTATATCTTTCACCAAGAATAGGTATTTCTCAACATTTTTGCTATTAGAGTGGCTTCTGTTATCAGGTACATTTAATGACAAAATCCACAAACAAACTCCCAGCTGTGGAGTAGATTTACGGTTGTAACAGAACTGCTCTGTAGTCTGGGAATTGATCCAGTAAAAAACATCATGAACAAAACCATTTGTAGGATTCTTGAAATAAATGTACCTGTGATTACAGTATTGGGCTTTATTTTGCCACCGCCTCTAAGGGTTTGTTGTGGGAATCAGGGAGGTGTGGGGATGTGGTTACTGAACTGAACTTTATTTTCACAGCATGGAGATTTCATATAAATAGCCTGTATAACCATGATTAAATCATGACTGGAATCTAAACTATTGATTCTAATCCTGCCTTTTCGTTTTACATCTCTTATTTCCTTCAAATCTTACCCTTTAAAGACGGTAAATTATGTATTTATTATTCACTAATTAAGGATGTTTTTATGCCTTGCTGTATTTTTATTGAAAATAAATTAAAATTTGAAAATTTTATTTTAATTATGACCTAGATAATCCTATATGCAATTGCTACACCATCACTTCTTTAATAGAGAAATGGTATATTTGTTTATCAAAACACTTCTTGTATGTAAAAAGTATAATTATTGAGCCAAGGAATCGATATTTTTTTTTGCTTATTAAATTTAGGTTATCAAGAAGATTTGCATGTCTAAATATTTATATGAAAAGGAATTAGGCTTTTAACCTGCACAGCTGTGGTTGTAAATTACGCAGGCAATTGCATTTGGGGATGTTGCTGACACTGAAATTTTAAAATCACAAGAGCTTTTTTTTTTTCCATTCTGAAATATTGTTGTACTATTTACAAAAGAAAAAAAAAGGAGGAGGAACAAAAAATAACTTTGAAGCCTAAGTACCACCCCCAACCTTCTTTATGTTAAAGGAAACAATTTAAAGCTTGAATTGACCTCAGTGTTAAAAGTAATTTTATTTGTATTATTAATGGCACGTACATTACTTGTCAACTGTAATAGGGTTTACATTTTGATAGTTCAAAATTCAATTCTAATTAGATATTTTTCTGATGCGTTTTAAAACATTTCTTTTACCTTGAGAGACCACACTCTTCCATCTTCATCCATCTGCTCTAGAGATGCCTGTGAATGTTGTGATGTAGTACATTGGGCAGGGCTGGAACCACTGGAAACAATTTTGTCTGTTCCCACTTAGTGCTGTGGTTCTGTCATTCCACTGGTAGGGGTGTTGTGGGACTGTATTGGGTCACTGTAAAGCAGCCACGCTTTGGTTGGTTGGTTTGTGACTTCTGATATTTTTGAGGGGAAGGCAAAATTTTAACTGAACTCATTTTATTTATTCTGTTTTGCCCCATAAGACATTTGTCATTGCTCCTCTAGTGTGGCCAGTGGACGGTCACAAGAGGTGCGCTGGGACACAGGTGTGACAAGAATTTAACATCGGAGCAGACTTTGCTGGTGAAGCTGATTTGCTGTAAAGATTAAGTTTGGCAGGATAACCAGATGAAACCTTTGAAGATTTTAAAACAAAGCTTAGACTTCTTTCCATGCCTCCCACTCTTTTTGATAAGCTAGTCAGGATCCATGACTTTTACATGGATGACATGCAGGTTGTTGTAATTTTTATGGTGGCTCAGATGTCTTTCTGGTTTACCTACAAGTCTCCTTTGGTTCTGACAGTAATATACTGATAGGTCATCAGGACTGTAAAATGCTGAACCAGTGGCATTTAAAGGAAGTACACATCCAGGGAGTTTTTGATGCAACATGCATAAAATTTTCTTTGATTTGGATAAAGGAAAAAGTTTCTCTGTGCCTTCCCCTCAAAGCCTGTTTTGTGCACTCGGGACTTAAAAGGTTCTATTTAAAAACTCCATATACCTGTAGAACTTGTTGTTAGTTTTTTGTCTTGTTTTCATAAATAAAATCACNTTTAAGGAACTGAAATTTTGCTTCAAGCATTGTGGCTATTTTTCAATGCTTTACTTGAAGAATTTGTCACTGGAATAACAGGTTATAATCCCTCTTCTTGTGCACCAGGCATGCAGAAGCATACAAAGCAAGGCTTTGCGTGCTTAATCTCTGAGTTGCTCTGGTATTTCTTATCAGTCAGGCAGATGGTGTATCACTTCAGTTATGCAGCNCTTTTTCAGTTATAAACTGTCAGCTAATACAGGTTTGACTTCCTTAAAGTGTGCACTGATCAATAATATTTGGTACCAAGATGCACAGAGATCTTTCAGAGATACACTCGGAGTGGATAAATTACAGGCAAGTCCAGAAAGGCAGCTATAACCACAATGTGCTGTAATGTTTAACAAAGTGAGCAAATTATGTGCACCTTGTCCTCTCTGTTACTGAAACGCTCTCTCCAAATACTTCTAGGTGATTATTTTTTAACATTACTGATGTTATCTGTACTTAATTCCAGTTCTTTCTAGGGAAAAGTCTGTTTTAGATCACTTCTGGTTTCTACCAAGCACTGAGATTTTACCACATTAATAAATTCTAAGTTATAACTGTGTACTGCCCTTCCTTGTATTTCAAGTACTTGCTAAAAACTGATGCTTTTCAGAAGTTAAATCTTTACCACTGCTCTTAAAAAAACTTCTATGCTACTTCACGAATAATTTCAGAGGAAAATCTTACGATCAATAATGCCATCTTTGCCGCAAAAAATCCTGATAGCTCTTTGCCAAAGTTATTCCCACCTGCTGATGTATGAGAGCAGGTAGGAAGTGTGAACCTCAAAAAAGATTGTGCAAGTGAATACTGCTTTTCTCTGCCTGTGCAGTGAAATGAGTCACTGATAACTGAGGAAAAAGTAATGTTTCAGAATTTGCTACT
This sequence comes from Dryoscopus gambensis, assembly GCA_013389985.1. Taxonomy (NCBI): domain Eukaryota; kingdom Metazoa; phylum Chordata; class Aves; order Passeriformes; family Malaconotidae; genus Dryoscopus; species Dryoscopus gambensis. The sequence continues at coordinate 514 of WEIT01033641.1, read as the reverse complement.
TGACTTAGCTGGAAATGAACATAGCAAGTCAAAAAATTGAAGGGCTTTTAATGTTCTGATTTAGCCTCTGGCATCGGCAACTGCAGAAAGAGAGAAGAAGCATATTTGGATATAGATA
>WEIT01033633.1:31070-56412 GCA_013389985.1 Dryoscopus gambensis | reverse complement strand
GCTCTCCTGATTTCAGTGAGGCTTGGAGAATTTACATCAGCTTCGGAGTGATGTCTTCTTCTCATGCCATAGAGTAAGATCTGGCAGTCATTGGAGCACAGGGATCCTGTATGAGGAACACCAAATTTCATACCCCTGCAGTTTGTAAGGTTGAGTTTTAAAAGTTGAATGACAGAGAATTTTGAACAGGTTCTATTAGCTATTATTTACGCACAGGAGAGTTTCTTTAGTTGATTTTACATTTTTCCATTTTACTAATTTTATGGAATTAATGGAATTCCTTTTGCTTAAGAGGTTATGTTGGATCATAACAGATGTGTTTAGACATGTTAAAAAGTGACAATAAGCAAGCAAACCTAACAGAGACAGTCTTTCCTGGGCTCAAATAGTTTTCCCACTGTTTGAACTAGGTTTGTGAATCCCATTGCTTCTGTGAGGCTTGCAGAATTTGAGACATAATTAAGACCAAAAAACAAAATAAAGGTTGCTCTTCAAGTAGCTGCTTCCTTATGATGGTGACTTTTCTTCCTCCCTGCCTTAGACTCTGAACCAGGTGCAGAAGAAAAAGTGGTCAAGGAAGAAACACAGCTGATACCAGTAGGAGCAGGTTCTAATGATCCTGACACACTGACAACTGCAGTTGCTCTGTGTTCTTCCCAGGGCAGGGTCAGACATGCACCACAGGCACTTGCTGCTGTGGTTTGGCACGAGAAATAGCCCATGCTAAAAAACAAGACAGTGCTGTTTGATTTTTAGGGATCCTACCCCTCTGGTTGTAAGGATAGCCCAGTCTTTGCTGTAATATTGCTGCGCTGATATGCCTCACATGAAAGACAGGAGATGGTTGCTTCCTCTTTGTCTTAAATCTGCGCTTCCAATATTGCTTTAAGACTGCCTGTCACTGGATACTGCAAGAATATTTCTCTTGAGGCATGTTCCAGCTAGCAAATGTGGGAAAGGGATGTAGATTTCAAAACCTGGACTCCTAAAAGCCCAGACTCCCAGCTATTAACAAAACACAGAGTAGTTAGAGGACCCATGAGCAAATTGTATAGGATTCCTGAAGAGTATTGCAGAAATCTCATGTTGTCAACATTCTGCATCATTTTTAGGGAAAATGCAATAATGACAAGTGTCATTCTACAAACTGATTCTGTTTTTTACCTGAATGCTGCCAGTCCCATGTGTGCAGTGTCATCTCACCTAGCGCATGTTGCAATCAGGCTTGTCCCCCAGGCATCAAAACAGGTGGCTGTCAGCATCTGCAGAGGTTGCATTGACAGGTTATAGCCACAGCCTCCCATTTGTTCTCATTCTTAGTTTCTGTTACCAAGTGCTTGGCAATGAATTGGATAGTGAAGGATGGCAAGACCGGTAGAAGCTAATTTGCATTTTTTTTCTTTCTTTCCTTTTCTTTTACATACTTTTTTTTGTAGGCAGAATTTGCCGACAGCAAATTACAGTGCTGTGGGGTGCAGTCATCTCCTAAGATTACGCTGGTGTCTCCGTCACCTGTCCTGAGGTCTCTGGCAGAGACTATACCGACTCCAACAGTCCAGACAGTATATACGTCGCATAAGCCCATTTCGCTGGCAGACAGGTACTGTGCAGTTCTTTCACGGAGGTACCATGGTGCTCTCTGCATTAAAGGAATCAGCCTGATTTCCCTTTTTCTGTCAAAATTACCATAAAGTGTAATTTTCTCTTACACCAAAAGATTATTGCTTGACTACTTCAGAATAGGTGGGTTATGTAAAGAAATACCTGTAACTCATACTCTCATGCTCTGAGATTAAAAAAAAGAAGCCTACCTTAATTAACTGCTGCAGCCAGCAGTGTACCATTTCTGTGGCCAATGGCCTGGAGAGAAAGGGTTGTGCAGATTTTCCTCAGGCAAGTCATTTTGTCAGAACCACGAAGGTTTTGTTTTAATAATTGCTGTTACAATTCGTTTTTTGAAAGTAGATGTCCATGGGGGAACGCTGAGGTTGAGATCTGTATGTTTTTCTAAATGAAAAACAGGTATTGGTTTTCGTTCTTGTTCCTCTTTCTTTTTTTTTCTTTTTCTTTTTTAGTAATGTCAAGTTACAGTGGTCTTGTAATTTCTCAGAGAAACAGCAAGCTATACCACATTTCCACAGGCAGACTCTTTTCAGTTTTCTATTCTTTCATCCTACTGGTTTTTCATACTGGCTTCTAATTCTATAATTTAATCAAAGCTGAATTTCTCAAGCTGATAATTTTCTGAATATAAATGTAGCAGTGGATATACTCACTATTTCTGGAGCATGAATAGTCCTAGGCTTATGAAGAAGAAAGTATTTCTTTGACATCATAATAAATGAGTGTTTTTTACTTTTGGATTCATAGTCAATTCCCATTTTTGGTTGTTAATTATTTTTTGCAGATGTTGGTTAATTGCACCTGCACACTTGTTCAACATTGCTAACTCATCTAAAAAATTATTGTTCTGGTAAAAATGTAATTCTGAAGCTGTAATGCTGAACTCAGCTTCTGTAGGATGTCTCAAGCACACGTGGGTGATTCTACCCCTGCTCATCCATGAATGGGCTGCAAGGTTTCTGCAATGCAGTTTAAATCTACAAACTCTGTTACAAGTGTGAGATACATAACTTTCAGAACTGCACGGTAAACAGTTTCAGAAATGGAGACGCTTACCTGACGCATTCCCAGGGTTACAAAGCCTCTGGGCTCTGGAGTGAATTGGTGAGAGCAAGGACTTCAGGCTCTGATTCCCACATCCTGATATGGGCAGGACTGTAGTAAATTCAGCATATATATATATATATATATACACCTATGTATATAGATATCCCTCAATATCAGACCACACCAAGGAGCAGAAGACTGTAACAGTAGTCTTTCATGATGGCATTTGCTGTAGCTGCTCCATTTTTAGAGTGCTAATCCAGCTTCCTTTGAAATCAGTAGCCTTTAATGGGGGTTAGATGAAATTATAAACTGTTTTGCCATGTGGATCTTTTTATATCCTTCTTCTTGCCTCTGCTTGCTCTTCAGAAATATCAAGCAATACTTGTTTTTTAATCAGCCATCAGTTATCAGCTTTTTCACTGAATTGAGTCTGACCTTTTTTTCCCCTCCTTTGGTATTTTGAAAATGTTAATTATTTTAAATTGAAATCTGAGACTTATTGTTGTTACCATAATTGGCTGTTTGTGCATTAATTACACAGTGCTGAGACTCTGAGGCGTGAACTTGAGAGAGAGAAAATGATGAAAAGACTCTTGATGACAGAATTATGAAATTCGCACTTCCGTCAGATGGAGAATGGATTGGGGCCTTTCATGTGCCTTCTGTCTGTTTACATTCCTCTGCTTCTGTGTACTCAACATAATGCATCGGGAAAATATGTGATATTCCTGGCTCGCCTGGATTCACCACGGTTGGTTAAAACCACGTCTCGGCTAGACTCTAACTTGAAGGAGTTCCTTTATTCATTTGCTGCTGGGAAATAAACCTTCAATCCTTTATCTCTCCTGAGATTTTATACTATTAACACAATTAATTTCTGGTTTGGTTTTGGTAAATCTAGGGCAAAGAGGATCAGCAAGGAGCATTCTGATTTCTATTGGGAAACACTGTTCTGTACATATGTTAATAAGTGCACAGAAATTAATGTTATGCAGAATATTTTGATAGTAACATAGAAAATATGTCATTTTGTACAACTGAAAATTGCAATGAGCTACTGCTATTTGTTAAAGAACAATTTTTAAAGCAGAAGAATGATTATTACATCCTAACCCCAGGACTGTTAGTCTCCACAGAATAAACGGCTGTCTTATTAAATTCCTAACCTTAACCTTCACTCGGAGATATAAATAGCTGCAAGGGGGAAAGACACCCCACCATACAGATATAAGCACCCAATACTCCCTATAGTTTGTCACCTTGACTTAAACCTTCAACTAAATCTTACCGTATTTCCAGTAACAGATGAAAAAAATTCGTTGTTTAAAGTAATTTGCTACTGACTTTCTAGCTTGATACTGACTTTTTTAAAGTAAGTGAGGAGCTTTACCTTCTCCAGTTTGCCTAGGCTTTGAGGCTAGCCCACGCTCAGACATCTCCTGCCCCAGCACTGAAGGTTGCAGAGCCTCAGCGGTGTGGACGTAGCTCACATAGGGAGAATTCTTTCCTTCACGGATAAATAAACCGCCTTCCTGACTGACATGAATTGACTGGTCACTTTAAAGAACAAGAACAATGATAGTTTATGGCATAGCTGTGCCTATACCCGTACTTTTAACTCTACTAATCAGCACATATGTCCCGGCAAACCTGTAGAGGGTGTGCCTGGCTATACATCCCGTTCACCTCCAACACCCAAGCAGCCTCTACATCCAGTGGAGCTATCTCAGGCATGAGGTGGGGTGGGTGGTCCAGCCCTAGCAGAGCCACAGCCACACAGAGGGAATTTATGGTATACAGGTAATGCTACCAACTATTTCCTAGGGAAAAAAGAAAGTCTCTGTTTCCCCTTGTTCAGTAGTGCAGGGTCACCTAGAGAACTAACAACATCTGACTGTCGCTACAAGGTACTCTTTCAACGGGAAAGCTTTTGTGCATTTTGTATGGCTGAAGATGTATATTTTTCTGTTACTCTGTACACTATGTTATCTTATTTGTAGTAAGATAAAAGATTGCCCTTCATTTGGCACTGATTATGACGGCTTTATCTCAGTTTAAGCAGTTTGTGTGGAGGCTGGGAAGCGATTGCTGTGAGAATGGGTTTCCTTCAGAGTTAGCTTCTGCTGTTTTTCTGAAATGAGAGTTCTGGAGAGCTTCGTAAGACTGTGGATTGCAGTGTGAAGGTATAAAATGACTTGTCTATTTTATATTTGCTGGGACAAGAAATTAGCATTAGAGTTCCCATTTAAATCCACCAACCCCAAAACTTTCTGGTTGCCATAAATTGAGTCAAGATACACAGCACAAAAGTTAGGTAGAAAATCGCATTACAAAATTAACCAAGTGGCTCAACATGAGCAGTGGGCACAAGGAGCCACAAAAACAAACCTGGACTGTAGATTTAAGAGCATTCCAGTGACTTTTCTGGGTAATCAGATATGACTTGTATGCTGTCCACCCTCTAGTTGCAGCGCCAGGACACTTCTGTTCCTTATGTTTTAATGCCCCACTCTATCAATCAAGGGTTCTTAAAAATTGGTTAGGAACATTAAATCCCTGTGAGGAAATCAGAAGGGAGGGGAAAATGCACAGACACAAAAGAATGCATTATCTCTTACTCTTTTCTCACCCTTTCCCAGAAGGTATTGGTGAGGGAGAAGCAGCAGCACATTTTGCCTCTGTCCAAGTGAGAGTGAGCATTCTGAACAACAAATAAAAGAAAATTGTAACTAGAAATGCTGGTTTGGGAGAGGAAAATGAAGTAAGGTTCAGAATGGCACAGTGCTGATTCTAGCTGAATCTGGTTTTCTGCCTGTTAGGTAACCCCCAATTGTGTTTGAACTGGCAACAGTTTCAGAAAATCATTGTCAAGGAAAAGAAGGCAAAAAAACAAACAGAAAACAATCTGAACACACTTTTCAGTCATTTTTGATTGCCTCACTGATTGCCATGGAGGAACTTTAGGAATCCCACAGTATGCCTTCAGGTTTGGGGGCAAAACAGATCCAGTTACCCACATTAAGACAGTCTGGTCCTATAAACAAAAGCCTTTAGCAAAACTGAATGCCTGAGTCCGACCAGCTCATCAGATGTTCTGGCCCATAAACAATCTATTAGTTTGTTATTTTAAATGCATCATTTTTGCTCCCATTGTATAAAATTTCTTCAGCTGAAATAGTCAGAACCAGAAAACAAGAAACGTGAACCAAGGTTACTTTATATGGCCAAGCCTTTATAGTTGAGGCATGCTCTGGGATAGCTGAAGAAGGGCAGAGATTCCTCCTTCTTTGGTTCCCACCAGGAGAAGAGGGAAAGGCTCATGTGGCTGCTTAGTTTCTGTAGGACATTTTCTACAGAACAACTCCAAGTATGTTGCCTTGCCTTGTTTTAGTGTCTTATCCACTGGCTGCCACCATTTCCTATTCTGCAGTCTAATGGAGCTTTATTAAAACTGTTTTATTGATATCAAACTAAACTTTTAACTGTGGAATGTCATCACCTTGTTCTTTCTTACTATGTACCTTCTTCAGCCATGCTTCAGCATCTCAGTTTTCACATCCTCTGAAGAAACACTTCTGCCTCACCTCTTCTTGGGAATTACAGTGTTAGGACACCTGTTAACCAAAACTACTGTGAACAAGACAGTGTCAAAATGAACATATTGCAGAGGGGCAGATAGTCCAGATTTGCCCCTACAATTTAACTTTTCAGGTGTTAAAGGATACTCTGCCTGAAGGTATGTCTATATAATAGTGCAGAAGTATCTGAGCTAGCTTTAATGAGCTTGCATATGTGGTTGTGGCAGCATGACGCCCAGCACAGGCTATCATTATGATGTACATTGACATGTGTAGAGATAACGCATTTGAACAGCAGCCTTCTGAAGCATGGTCTCCAGAACTGGTGACAGGAAAAGGTGGCTGAAAGGATTTTGTCTCTTCAGCTCCCCTGGGAAAGGGTTCATCTCATCTAACATTAAAATGCCCAGCTCTCACCTGATGAGAGATCAAAGGAACTGTCTTCCGGAGGTGCCTCTGACTTAAGTGTCTACCTTTATACTGATTAAAGTTAAGTGAGATGAATCCTGCTTTCCGTCCCTCTGGTTAGGTCTACATTGCAAACCCTTGCTGACTCAGCTGCATCATCCAGGGTTCGGCTTCGAGGTACGATTTGTGATCAGTGTAGCTCTGCCAGAGAAAGCCTTGCACATTAGGTGTAAATAAACTACCAGAAATATCCTTTTGTCAGAACAGCTTTTACCCCTTGTGGGAGAACAGAGAGCTGGGATAACAACTTACAGTGACAGATGCACAGAGGCTTTGCTATAGTTGTGCTCCATCTGGGAGTAGCTGGTTGATGACACCTCCTGCGACAGCCACACTGGCAGAGCCTACCAGGGGTGGCCCCAGCTTTTCACAGTGCCCCGAGTGATGCTCTGACCCCATCAGCAGATCCCAGCTTTTCAGCGTGAAGTCTCTAAGCAGCGGAATGCAATGTTGTCATGTTTGGGTGACTCCAGCAAAATTTATTGGCCATTTAAATAGCTATGCAAGGAGTTAAATATTTTCTTATTTTGCAGTCTCTTATGGAAGACGACCAATTGTGCTTTGTTTTTGTGTGGCTCAGCTGTTTCCACAATTTTGTTTTAAAAGAAGTAACCAGGTTTTCTTTAGAAATGTTGGTTGAGATTCCACACCTCTCTCAGATCCCACAGTGTGTACAGAGTTTTCATGTTTCATAGACCCTGGAAGTGCAAAATTTGAAAATTAACTCCTCCAAAGTTTCAGTTCGTGGCTTCACTCTCTTGCAACAGGATGCCTATGTGCCCATTTGAAACAGAGCTGGCAATGCAGTGAAATGTTTCATTGGAGGCAGCATCATGTTTTGTTTGAATTGTTTACAAATAGCCTTTTGTTTTATTTATTTATTTTTTTCTGAATACATTTCTGGTTATTTGCTACAAAAAACCTACTTGTAATTATACAATGGAATATTTTTTTCTTTTTTTTCTTTTTTTTTTTAATGTCCTGATGTTCAAGGAGTTTGCAATAAATATACTGAGACTGATCTGTAATTGCATGTAAGATTAGCCTCATAACTGTGTTTTGTAAAGTTAAGTGCCGTAAAATAAACTGTAGATGACGTGGAGAAGGAGGGAGGATAGACAGTAAGTGGCGGAGAAGGCTTCTTTGGCAGCTGCAGCATTGAGTGGTGGGTAGCAGCTTTAAAGCAAGACTGCTCGCACCATTTTGTTTCATCTGAGTAGCAGCGTGTATCATCAGACAGTTTATGATGGCATTTTGTTGAAAACATGCCTAAAGAGAAACTTTTACGGCTCAGCTGTTTACCTGTTCCTGTATTCATGCCTGCAATAAAAGAAATGAAAAATAAATCACAGAGTCTGAGCAATTTGTAGTCAAACCAGTCATTTAGGAGACAAGGGGCAACATGCCAATTAAAGGAAACATTTGCTGGCTAGTAAAGTGGATCCACCATCATAAAAAAATTACAACGCAAAGAAAAAACGGAGAGGTAATTTCTTCATAAAGCCCAGAGGGTTTCCTCCAGCTTAAAGTTATAGTCCAGATTTGTGGAGTGCCAGTCATTTGTGGGGTCATTAGGTGGGGCACACTTTGCTGAATACCAGAGCCAGAAAAACACTGGCAGGATTAAGGTAGACAAACACAAAACTTGGCAGGTTTTTTGGGCTTTCATCTGGGGCCCAAAAGGCAGCTAAAAGCATTACTAGAGTGGAAGGAGTGGGGAGGAATGTTCCACAAAGGGCTGAGAGACACCAAGTTGTTAAACTGCTCCATTGAGGAAAATCTAAAAACATACCCACCAAAAAACCCACAACAAACAAAGCCTGTTCACTGTAATTTTTTTCAAACACAATTAAAACATTTCACTCAGAGTTTTGCCCTTGGTTTTGCCTTTCTTTCAATGTCTAAATGAAAAGTTGCTTCAGAATGAAACATTTCCCATTCCTTCAAAGATCTCAAAATCAGGACGTTTTGACATTAACTTTCCCAGTGCACTTAGGAAATTAAATCCCAGCAATGTTCACCCCATTTTCTGAGGTTGCCAAAACTCTGTGTTCAGAAGGAATCTGATCCCAACCCAATTTCTCCATCTGGATCTTCTTCTATTTTTAATCTCTGTGCGGGGAAATCAGAGGAGCAACAGATCAGCATTCTTCCAACACTACTCAATTTATACCAGAAAATTGATTATCCAGACAGCAAACCTAGTTAATTAATTCTCCTTAATACAGGTCTTAGCAAAAGAACAGTGTTCTGAGGTGCAGTGGAAGGAGAAGCTGTGCACTAAAAGATTGGCAAATACTCTCGTGGAATTCGGCTGCAATTTAGAAGCGTGGGGACTTCAGAGATGTAAATCTGAACAATCTTTTGGTTCGTTATCAGATGACTGATCTATGAGACTGGGTGTGAAGTCGTTGAGATTAATTCTCTATCTCTGGGGACATGCTTTCTCCAGCAGAAAACAGACTTTGCATGCAGGCACTGTTAAGTTGGGGCAGGGGGACAATAAGGCAGTGGTTTCAGCCAGGCTGTGGTGCACAAATCCTGTGGCAGCAAGGGGGTAGGAAGGCACCCATCAGGGTGCAGACACAGGTGAGTGGAGGAGACCCCAAGCTTCATGAAAGGTGGCAGTCATGCCTTTGCCAAGCACAGCGAAGCCTTTGGGGCTGGCCAGCACTGGGATCCCTGAGCCCAAGTGCAGCTTGACCTGAGGGGCAACCCTGCAGCAAACCCAGAGTCAGGTCTGGTTGTGACCAGATGTACAGGAGGATACACCAGGGAATGAGGGAAATAAAAGATCAACTACTGCCCTTTCCCAGCCACCCCAGGACAGGTTCATGGGAGCATCCCAGCCTCTGGAGTCGGAGGAGGAGGGCAGGCTTGCCCTCTGTGAGAAGCCGAAAATAGGATCTGTTTAGCTGTGGCATCAGATGTGTTTGACAACCCTGACCATTACAACTACGTCTTACATGCTGCCAGTAGCACACATGGTCTGTGAGGTGTTTCCTTACCAGTCTTCAGGGTCTATGATGGTCAGGAGAATAGGGGGAAACAGCGAAAAAGAGAGCAGCAGAAAACCCACGCTGTCACCTGCTGGGCAGCCTGATGGCAAAGTACTGCCTAAAACATTATTTGCCTTTTTACTTTATTTTAAAATTACATATATAAAATTGCCTCATTACATAAGCAATATGCAGTTGATACTAATTACGGGGTTTTTAAATGAGCATTTTGAGCATTTCTACAGTGTGTGTGCGCGCTACCAGTGAGTGCTCAGCTCTGTCATCAGAGTGGCATAAAAGACACATGGATTTTTACTGCTCATGCAGTGATTATTCAGTTCTTCAAGCAGGGAGCAACTTAACCCTCCTCCATCATTCTCCCTCTGCCTTTCATTAGTAAACTCTTTTGGAGATCCAAGAAAACCACAGCAAAAATTCTTTTCTTAAAAGATATTTGGTCAGTGATGCTTAGCATCCCAGGGACTCAATGATGTGAAGAACTCAAATATCTTATTTTTTTAAATTATTTGCCTTGCTGCTCTCAAAAACAACAACAAAAAAATGATTTCTGTGCTAATTGTCTCATGCTCAACTTTGGCTGCTGGCCCCCTTCCAGCAGTGCCAGGCTTGGCAAGGGCACAAGGTGGCTTGGCATGTGATGACCAGGATTGGGTGGGGGTTTTTTTGTGAGAGGAGTGCTAATACCACCCAGCACTTCTGTCCTTCTTCAGGTACATTTTTGCTGTGGCCGACTCAACCTCTTAATTCTCCAAGATGGGATGTGCACTGCCTTGCTGGGAGCTCAGATATTTGCAGCTCCATGGCCACCCAGAGAGGGTTTGGCACTGTTGAGGCTGAGAGCTGTGCTGCTTGTGTATGTAAGAGGCACATAAGAGCTGAGGCTCTGGAGGTTATGGAGGCCGCCTTGTGACCATGTTATAAGGCCAGGAGTAGATGCGTGAGGCTCTGGGGAGAAAGGTCAGTGTGAGCTGCCCTCTCCCTGGGTGTGCAAAATTAGGGACTTACTGGTAGAGGCATCACTGTGAGACTGATCACTCCTCCCTCCTGCAAAGACATTTCAAACTTGTGCCCTCCAAAGCTGACTAAACCCCACAGGACCAATCTTTGCTCAAGGAACAGACCAAGGTGTGCAGCAGAGCTGCAGCCGGTGCCTTTGGCAGTACACGTGCTTGCTCCGAATGAGAACGGCAGAGCCCTTGTCACGCTGGCTCACAGCTCCTTTGTGGCAACGCGAGGATGACAGCCCCTGAGAAGCACCTCCACCAAGGCTGCCGGCGTATGAAGGGAGGGGAAGTGTCGGAGCTGCCTTAGCTCTGTAGCCCAGGAGCACTCCCATTTTTCCACTTCCAGCTTAACATGCCAAGGCTCAGTGTGGGTTCCTGACAACTTGCCCTGGTTATTGCGAGCCACCGGGAACAGAAGGTGCCTCCTCTAAGGACCTGCCTCTCAGCCCCATAATACCTTTCCATGCCACCCTGCCAATCCTCCTCCCTCGTCTGCTTGGCACTCCCTCACAGACTGGTTCATGGGTGCCTGCTTCCTTTACCCTTGTGAGCATCCCTCCCACACAAGCATCTCTGGCTTTGTTGGCTTTCCAGTTGAAAAACTTTTGCCTTTTTTAAGGCCTTTGCCAGCTCTTGCTTTCCCTAACCCGGAGTAGGTGCTCCCCCAGCCGCACTTTTCTACCCTTCCTCTGTGTCTCACTCATCTCTCCATCTCCCTTTCTGCTGTCCTGGCTCCAGTGTCTAACAAGCATTACAGGACAACAGGTTTTCCTGCCAACCAGGAAACCTCTATGAGATGATTTCTCATTAGAGACCAGCTGGCTGGGGAGGGTCTGCCATCAGCCAGGGCTGCAGGGGCTCACATCAAGTCCAGTAAATATCTGTGGGTACACTGCTCAGCCTCAGCGACACTCCTCCCTATTCTGTGCCACCAGAGAAGGACACAGAGGAGTAGTGCTAAAGAGAGGATGTTATCATTTGCCCTACCCTTGAAGTGAGTGATTTTGCTCTCGTATTTTGCGTGCTTAAACTCCATTTTATCAGTGAAGCCTTAGTGAATGGATGCACCCTAGAGAAATGTGACAAAAGTCACCTTCCTTCCCTAGCTCCTTCCCTCTTTTTCTCCTTCCCTCTCTCTCTTTTTCCTTCCTTCCTTCCTTTCCTCCTTCCTTCCTTCCTTCCTTCCTTCCCTCCCTTCCTTCCTTCCTTCCTTCCTTCCTTCCTTCCCTCCCTCCCTCCGCTCCTTTCTTTCTTCTCGCTTCAGACAGGGTATTTTTGCAGCCTCCCTGTCCTCCTCGTAATCCTACATGGTAGCAATGACCACCCTTTTATCCCTTCGTACCGCTGAGGTCTTTAGCTGTGCTGCTCCATATCGCTGTGCTAAACTTTGAAGCACTGGAAAGAAATGGGGGATGTGGCGGAAGAGGGAGATGTCTCCTCTCTTCACCCTCTTTCTCCCCTTGTGGGATTTCTATCTCCCGTCCTTCCCCAGCAACACAATTTATGTTCCCTCTCTGGAAAAACTGGATCAGTGCAGTGACTTGAACCCCTGCACTGCCAGTCCTGTGGCCCATCCTTGGTGCCTTGAAACATCTTCCCACACATGAGTGGTCCCCAGTATAGCTGTGCCATGGCCTGCGCAGCCCAGCAGACCCCGACGCTGACCCTGCACTGCACCCAGTAGATCCCATCACAGACTGTGGGGAGCTGAGCAGCGAGATCGGCAGAGAAGAACGCGCCATGGTGGGTCTCAGCAGCCTGCTCCTCAGAGGTGACACACCCCCTAGCTGTGTGCATTACCTACAAGTTCAACGGCAAAAGCTCCAGGTTCTGCTTTCTAGAGACTCCCTTCTCCTGAATGAAATCTTCGTGCAGCACCGAGGTGGCTCAGTTGATCTCCAGGGGCCAGCTCTGCCAATCTCAAACCCCTGTACCCACCAGCCTGTTCACCACTGCTTGCACAGCCCTGGCTGCACTGTGGGCTCTGCTTGAACAAGGCTCCTGCAGGACAGCTTTGCTTGCATGAAAACCCTTCCAAGAACACTGTATCCAAGCCTCAGAGAGGAGCTTTAGGACATGCAGGACTTGCTCCCTGCAGCTGTGGGTCAGCTCAGGGCAGCATCTATCTCCCTCGGTGGCCCCTGGGCATCCCTGTTCTGGCTCTGCTCTCTCCAGTGGGGGACAGCCTCGAACAGCTCCAGGTCTCGTTTGTCACATCTAGCCCTAAAGTCCAATTAGTGTTGTTTATGCTCATATTGTAACTGAAAGAAAAAACAGTGATGCTTCAGTAGGTCAAAGAGTGTGAAGAGATAAATGTAATTACGATAAATGTAATTGCAGTAAATTCAATATATTGAAAGATGTTACCATTTAATTAAAAGCATATGAATTATGCATGTATCTCTTCCACAGCCTCACTGTGTGGGCTTGAGCAGTAACTGAGTACATTCAGCTCTAGCTGCCACATGAAACCCACGGTTGCTTAATTTCTCCCTCACACACCTAACACTGCCAGCTGAACTTTTGCTAGGAGTAAACATGACATACATGGGGGTTATTTGAAGTCACCTTTACCTTTCCATACCCTTGGGCACCTGACAAGGGACATGAATCTTACCCCACTAGTTTCCCCCCAGGAGGACGGACACTGCCTTTTGGGCAGATTTTACAATATCAGGCTTAAAAATCATATTATTTAGGGACACAGAATTGCCATGAAGGAAAGCAATGGATTGGACTACCCCCACCCGTCTGCCATGGAGCTATGCAGGCAGTAGCATCCTGCAGTCTTGGGGCATAAAATGTGGGGCCCATGGGCTGGCTGCGAACTCCAGCAGCCTGGCAAGGATGGGACAGGAGAACAGGGCTTGGTAAAGGAAAAATCCCAGCACCTGCAGCTCCCCAGAGCATCCCATGGCGGGCACTGCCACCCCCACCCTCAGGTGCTTAGTGTCACCATCAGCTGGTGCTCAGCTTAGCTATACGCCCACTTAGTGCGAGCCATTTCATTAATATGGAAGAGTGACTTTTTATAAATGCTGTGCTGTCTTTCTGGGTACAGAAAATCTTCCCCATCAGGGCAGACTCGCCCTTCGCAGCACTGCCGAGTCCATCCTGGCAGACTGTGCCCAGGGCTGTGCCAACAATCTTCTGCTAAAGGCTGCTACCTTGTCATACCTTCAATTATCAAAGGAGGAGTGAACTCTCATGAGGGAAAACAGATCCCATTAGTGTTTGTGGAAATTTCAAACTGGCCATTATGAAATTAAAACAGGAAACCAAGTGACTGGGGGAAGAGGGAGACTCCTCTCCCTAATCAGTTAATAGAGGCCCATACATCTCCTTAGAGGCTGCAATAAATCAAGTCTCATTTTAACCAGATGTGCAAGCTAATGAAATCTGAATCCAAATGTTCATCTCTAGCTAATTTACCATAGATTTGTTCATCATTTCCATGCCTTATGGAAATGAGAGTAAATTTTTGTTGTTGTTGATTTTCATGCTTATACAAGCTCTGCCTTTTTTCTTCTAGGGAAATTTTGGCCTTGGTTCAGCAAGACACTCACAAATGCCCAGATTCAGGGTGAGACTGGTCCCCCTGGACTCCCTCCAAAATAGCCAGGAAAACTCAAACAGTTGCAGCGGAAGCATTCGCCTGTGCTGTGTGCTGTGCCAAGGCTTTAAATCACAAGATATTCTTACCAGGCACATTTGATAAGCTAGGCTTGGCTGTTTTCCTGCATGCTTTTTGGCTGATGACAAGAGTAATACATAATGAAGGCACGAAGCTGCAGCCTGCTCCGAAAAAGATAGCAGAGTTATTTTCTTCTCTGTGCCTGGCATGGTCAGGATTGGACAGATCCCCAGGGCTGAGCTTTGCCTGTTTGGCTTGCAGTGACTCAGGAAGTGCACAGACCTCATCCGCTGTGCCAGGGTGGGGACAGGATGTGGGCCAGAAGTCCTGGGGAAGAGGTTTGTTGAGCACCATGGGGAAGGACAGTTCAGCTGGGAGACGAAAGAAGAGGAGTCCAGTGCTGTGGACAGGCCTAGGGATGGAGGGATGGCTGGGGGAGTTAGGTGTCTTCAGGGCCCAGGCTTCAGGAGAAGGAAGAGCCAAAAGCAGCTAAAGGCCAAAAGAGATTGTTTTCACTTTGACCTTCTGTTAGGGTGTGCTATGGGATGTGTGCCCTGTTCTCTGCACTCTGAAAGCAAACAAAGCTGCAGAAAGGTAGAGAAGAACTGGAAGCTGTGATGGAGCTGCTGTTTTTATTTGGTGGTATCCCTGTCCTTGTTACATCTGTGTCTCATGTGCCAATACCAGCCTGGGTCCACTGTGAGTTCTTGTTCTCTTCCAAGCTAAAGGCTGCCCGCAGGTTGCATCTGGACCTGGATAAATGGCAAAAGGCTTTTAAGGATAGTCTGGGATACCTTTTTCGAGCATTAAATAGATAATCAAGGTTTGAGCTTGAACCTTGGGTGAGGAAGAGGAGACATGGAGAGAAGTCTGAGTATGGGATGTATTTCACAACTGAATGTGTGGGATCTTCCCATGCAAATGTGAGCCGCATGAAAATGTATCTGTGACTCCTGGCTGGCAGAGACCAGAGTGATCCGGCTGTTTTCATTCGCTTTCCTCCTCGGAGCAGCAGCTATAGCACAGCAGCTATGTCTGCTTTCCAGCAAGGGAAAAGTGGAGAATGGTTGAGTGGGGAGTGGTTGAGAGCTGTCTTGAAATGTCTTGAGGAGACTTGAGCCACTAAAACTGAGCATTTCTGAGTGGCAATAAGAGAGCCCAATGAAACCCTCAGCAATGGCTGAGCAAAAGCCCACAGTCAGGGCAGCCCTAGTGAATGGCCTTTCCTTGCCTTTGGGCTCTTGAGAAGCGGGGAGAGGGCTCGCCACTGAAAACACTCCAAAATAAACAGAAAGTGTTGGTAGCATGGGTAACTGCATTGGAACCTGCCATCTCTGGGGGGGGCTGAGCTTCCTCAGCTGAAAGGCTCCAGGGGCATGGAGACTGATGTAAATCCCTCTCCTGTGGGCACAAGATACATCAACATTGTTCAGGATCTCAGAAGAATAAAGCATTGCCTCCACTCTGAAGAAAGCCCACTACTCAAAACTGAAAGAGTTCTCACTTCTCCTCAGAAAAAAGACCTGAGGGTTGGCACATCTTGAATAATGAGGGAGACTCCACAGCCTCTCTGGGCAACCTGTTCCCGTGCTTGGTCACCTGCACAGTAAAGAAGTTCTTCCTCATATTCAGGTGGAGCTTCCTGTGCATCAGTTTCTGCCCATCGCTTCTTATCCTATTGCTCAGCACCACCAGGAAGAGCCTGGATCCATCCTCTTGGCACTCTCCCTTTGGATATTCACAGACATTAACGAGGTTCCCTGTCAGTTATCTTTTCTCTAGGCTAAACACCAAGACCAAGAACAGAGTTAGTGAGAAGGCAGTAAGGCCTTACTATAGCTTGAGCAGAGTTTCCTTACTCTGTGAAGGCTGAAGCCATGGCGGTGATGGGATTTTTGATCTTAAAATCCATTCTAATTCAAAAGTGGTGTTTGAGAAAATGTGTTTTTTAATGATACCAAGGCCTCTCTGCTTTAGCACAGGTTAATGTGCCAGCAAGGCCACAGGTTAGTGGAGAAAGAGTGTCAGCTGATGCTCATTACTGCAGTGCTACAGCTCCTTTCTCACCACCTTCTACAAGAAAGAAACGCAAAAAACTTTATCTGCTTTTTCCAAACTGTCAAAAAAGCTACTCTTCCTGTTTTGTTTGGCTTTGGGTTTTTTCTGTGAAAGCCCAGAAGTATTTATTGCCTCTAAAACATATACTCGGAGAAAGGGAAGAAGTGTGCTAGTGGAATGGCTGTCCCACTGTGATCTGTGACAGTTTCAGGCATCCTGGAGGAAGGGTGAAATAAGCCGAGGGCATCCCGCAGGTTGTCCTGGCCAGCAAAGAGAGAAACCGAGGCTGCTGATACATGCTGGATGACAACTGCCTGCCTCTGTATGGTTTAACTCAAGCAAGCTCAGAAATGTGGGCCATGGTAAGCTTAAAGGCACCAGCACAAGGCTGAAGGACAGAGCTACAGCTGGACAGTAGACAGGCCCCAGGAGGTGAACAAGAACAGTGGGCATCTTGGACACATAGACAGGACAGGTCTTTTCACTAGGCAAGGATTTTTTCATCTTATCTTCTCAATGCACTTGGAAAGGACTATAATAAAATGGAAATGGGACCAGGAAAGATAGGTGGAATGAAAGAGATTAATTTAGGAGAAATAAGGGTTTTTTAGGGCATTTCAACAATTCTGAGCTATCCCAACTGACTGAACCCGAATGATTTAATACTGTTTTTTCTCAGCATCATCTGATCAGGTCATGTGCAACATTTAATTTGGCGCTGGTAAAAAAATACAGAATCTAACAAGCTCATATTTTGTTATGAAAATCAGCACCACCAACAGCTCTCGGTTTCTAGTTCTGGCCCTTATGAGTCCATTATAACCATGATAAATGCTGCACAGCCATTTGTGTGAACCTTGACAGGGGAGGGGGTGACTCATGGCAATTTTATGCCACAATGCCATATCACAGCAACAGAATCGGATGAGTAATCTCAGAGTTTGCCTTCAGGCAGTTTACTGGCTTATCTGACAGATCTCACTGCAACAAAATGTCAATGTTTTAATACCTTTGACATTTCTTTAGCTTCAAGAGACAATAATGAATCTTTCTTGGATACTTACTAGGAGGAGATTATATCAGCAAAAGCAGCTAATTCTTCTTATCCGAAGAGACAATATTGGAAATAATCTATTTTTCTTTCACTAAATGTAAGAGTAACCAGGATAAAATAAAAGCCTTTTAATTAACTAAAGTCATCAAAGAGCCCTCAAATAGGTTCAGTTTCAAGCAGTGACTAAATAGATTTGATGCCTAGGAACCATCTGAGCACCTCAGGTGGATCCTGCCTTTTCTGTTCCTCCAGGCATGTACGCTCAAGGAAAGGCTGCCTGTAAGGCACAAGGCAGAACATGGCAGTGCTCAAGGCTTGGTAAGCAAGTCTTACCACAGCTGATGCCTGCTGCCATAAGCTGGCGCAGCTCTATTCAGCTTGTGGCCTGCACAGACACCTTCTAAGGAACAGGAACAAATAGAGCCTGGTGGAAATTAGCATGTTTCATCAAGTTTCTGAAGGGTGAAGGTAGAGGACTAAGCTGCCAAGGAAAGGAAGATGATGTCTGTGGTCTAGACCTGCTTGGAAAATCTGAGATGAAGTTTATAAATAGCTATGGTGATGCAGATGCTCCTTACTTATAAAAAGGTAGATGCTGCTCTGAACCCACACAGATCTGTAGGACAAAATACACATATCTAACATTTTAGTGAGGGGTGGGCTTGCTCTTTGAAGAGCCCTGTCAGGCAGTAATCTCGTATGGTATCTGCCATTCAGCATATGTTCTCTGGTTCCAACAGGGCACCTACACCAGGGCTGTACAGATCGGTGCTTGCATGGGGAAGTTCCACCTTATCAAGCAGATGCTTGGTTATGCAGCTGCTTCAGCATTTTCAGTTCAGGTAAGGAGATATTTGATCATTTTGGACACCATGAGAGGGTAAGATGCATGTTGAAATTGCACTGCTCGAGATATCATGAAGAACATGGGGCATTTTCAAATTTATTTTCAGGTTTTCTGCAGTCCAACAAAAGGCTTTTTGCAGAAGCTGGCCAGCCAAGTTCCAGGGACAAAGCAATGTAGCTGAGGTAGCACACAGCTGTGCTATAAACCAGATGTAGCACTGAGCTGATGTATATAATAATTGTGCTCCTTCTGGATCTTCCAGTTTAGTCAGTATCAGCTTGAAAGGCAGAAGGAGTCACAGCAAAGGCATTATCTAAAAATCTGAGGAGTGCAAAGAAATGGGAGCTTGACAAGCAAAGGACTCCTGAAACATCTTCAGGTCTAGTGAGACCAACAAGAGACATCCTCAGATTCACCACAGCTGTACCACTGAACAGCTTCTCAGCTTGTGAGAAATGTTGCTTCACGCTGGCAGAGCTCTGTCAGATGGTGATATTTTCCCTGCCCAGGATTAGGTTCTTAGCTAGCTGGCTTAGCACTGCGTGGGAGGCTCAGTGAGGTTTCACGCATGTCCCATATGCTGCTCTTCTTCTGTAACCACTCAGGTCTGAAAATCTGCCTGAAAACAAAGTGAACAGCAACCCTTGTCCTGCTAAGGACTGCCTATTTCCATTCAGATGCTATATTTCTGTGTGAGGCATCACTGCTGGGGCTGCTTTGTGAAAGTTTCTCTGGTCTTATCAATTTTTCTTCTGTTCTTCGTCATTTTGAGCTAAATACTCAACACCTATCTTAGAGAGAAGAGGGGAGTCCCACAGCAGGTAGGACTTAGAGCTCCTAAACTAGGAAAGGAGCGGGGTGCATTGGTAGCACTCCGTAGCTCCTGAAGTGTCATGTTCCCTTTCTGGTGCTCACTTAAAGGCTTTGCTGAATACAAGTGCACGGAACTATTCTGTCTGCTTTGCTTTCTGCTAAGTAGGTAGGCTTCTTTTAATGTGGTTTACTTCCAAATGCACAGAAACCTGAACAAATGAAAAAGGAAAGTGTGTTTTCTGCATGAGCTGGCATTGTTTCCTACAGCATCTTTTCAGATACCAGGAAATACGTGAGAAGAAAAATTTTCCTTTTCAGTTGTCTCACAATTGCTTATGATTAGAAAAGGAAACACTTGGGAAGTAAAAATGTAGGCTTTCTACCGTTTTTGTTGAAATACTAGTGCAATAGTTCACTCCGAGGTAAAACATGAGCAATGGAATAGAGTAAATGAATCTTCTCTCAAAGATAATTTTAATGACAATGTGATTCTCTGCAAGGAAAAATGTTTTTGCTTTTTTTTGGTAAGAGATTCAAATAGGAAAAATAAATTACATCTTGTATCCCTTTCTCTTTAAGGTGATTGAATAGGAGGATGTTTTTAATTACGACAAAAATCTCCATGTTAATACTCTTGATTAAAGGGGCTTTTAAATAGCTTATCTGCCTGGCTACATTCCATCCTAAAGCTCTGTAGAGGAAGATGTCTTTCATGTTGAATTTAAATGCTTATTATCCCTTTGAACTCTGCCAGTCCACTTATTTGAAATATTGTTCTTCCCTTCCAGCCTGTGGAGTCAGCTCACCAAGAGATTTTGGTAATGGCATTGTCTGGGGAACTGCGCTGACTTATTTGAACCTTGAGGTAGCAGCTGGGGCTGGTATTTCAAAGCTTGCTGTGACCTTCTGCCTCATTTCAGGGCCAGCCCTACAGCAGGGACATGCGGCATCTGTATGGATCCATCACCTGGAATAATGAAGCCTTGATCTCACCTGTGGGCCTCCTATGACAATAACCACTGACAGCAAATGAATAGAGGTCTCAGTTAAAGACCGACTTATGCCTGTGGTACCTACTGAACAGAAATCTGTGGGAGGGGAAAGGGAGGCAAGATGGGCAGGTCCCTGAAAAACCATGCCTAAATGTGAATGTGAATTATATCTGGAGAAGAGGTTTTCTAAAAAGCCTCCCACTCTTTTTCCCACTGGTAACTACTGTAAATGTTGTTTTAACTTCACTTTCTACTTTCTTTTGCCGCACACTGAAAGCAAAGCAGTGTGCAGTGCAGCCGGAGTCACTGTACATTGCTGCATCCAGAAACACTTTCCTTTTTACTCACCTGTCACACAGTTCAGGCATCTGACAAGGTCAGGTTAGGTGAGCAGTTCCCCTGAAGGATACACAGCTGCACAAATGGGGACTGCAGGTGCTTGCGTGCTGGAAACAATGCAGCCTGCTCACCCCTCATGCCAGGGAAAGCAATGACTCTGGTCACGGACAAGGAATGATACAGTCCCCTGTGGCCAATCACTTCTCTACTGCCCGGTCATGGAGGTTTGAGGAACTAACCTGTAAAAAGGGACTGAGGTAAGCAGTTTGGAATCATTATTCCCACACATTATGGGACACAAAGCCAAGGTTTGGTCCCCTGCACAGCTCCTGAATGGCCATCCTATTTGCCTCTCCTGGTAAGTGGAGAAGTGAAAGCACTTGACAAATGGATCAAAATACTCTTGCTCTTGTCTGTGCAAGCATCATACCTAGCAAAGGCTTCTCTGTAGCTTGCTTATACAAGAAAGGTAGGCACTTTGCTATTTCTGCTGGCCGAGCAGCACACCCGATGAGCTGGAGCCGGCAGACAGGTGTGCTGCTGCCTCTCATGGCTGTGCACACACAGAGGAAGTTCTTCTGTCTGCAAAGGTCTAGCAGTAAAAGTGAGTGGGCTTCCAGGGGAAGAGCAGCCAGGACTGAAGAGGAAAGTTTGGGGTAAGAGAAGGTGCTGAGAGTTTACAAAGAACACCCCACATCTGTTCAGCCCCTTCTTGGGTCAGGTACCTCTCAAACCCTCCCAGTATGGGAACAGATAGAAGGAAAGCAGCACAAGGAAATGAGACTCCTGATAATAGAGGACAACCACTGAAGAAAATGGAAAGTGATGTGAGCATCAATTGTTCAAATAAGGAAGCACAAGAAATGTTTATTTTTGCATTTCTGCCTACATGCTTGTTAAGCTAGTGCTTGTTGACACAGCATGCATTGTCCATGTGAGCATCCCTCAGGCTCATGGCCAGCTGTCTTGCTAAATGTTTCACATGCAATACCTGTAGCAGCATTCCTCTGTGGAATGGGGCAGGATGACTCTCTTTATTAAAACTACAGTGCTGTGGAAGAGCTGGAAGTGCTCCATTTCCCCCCCAAAGATGAAATGTTCTCTTATGAGAAACACAAAATGCTACTGGTTCTCTTCTTTAACAGAATCAGAGAAGTAAAGTAAAATAGTCTTCTACCAGGAAATTGTGACTTTGCTTAGCTGTAGTTCTGAAGGTCAATTTCATAAGCACAGGGACGCATCTGGAAGGATGCATGCAAGCCTTTAAAAGTAAAGTGGTTAAGTATGATTTTGACAGTTGTCCCCAAAGCAGAGCTCAAATAGAAAAGAGAAGATAAAAATAAACATTGCTCAACCCTTTCATTCATTACAGGCTGTCAAATGGGACAGGTGCTGTGGAAAAACCCATGTGTGACTGTGTCATTAGAAGTTGAGTCATCATGCGAGGGCAGGGAGAGGGGTGGAGGGGCTGGGGTGACTGCGGCAGCCTTAACTTTAGCATGGACTGATCTTTAGAGAAGAGCTGGTCAGAAGCAGGAGTTTCTTGTGTTTTGAGAACTTTCTTCAAACAGAGAATGAAAAGTAAGAAATTCCCATGCATAAAAACTAAGCAAAGTATCCAAACTCCCTTTTCTGATGCTGTTAAAATCTTTGGATATGGCAAACAAAATAAATATGAATATAATAAGAACAGTTGATGACAATATGATGCCATGAGTTAAAGGAAATGGTAGAATCAAAGAAGAACTTTGATTTTCCAAAGAAAATGAGAAAACTGAAATCTTGTTCTTGACTTTCATTTTGAAAATACTATCAATATTAATATTTCACTACGAATTAGAGTTCTGATGAGTTTGAGGTCTTTTCTTTGCGTTGTTCTAGCAAACAAGAATGCTTCTAAAAATATCCCAACTAAATGCTGAGACATTTTATGAGAAGCATTGTTTACTACGGATGGAAAAAGCTGTGCTGTTTTGCAGCTCCTAGTGCCATACACCATTAACTCTGTCCTTGAGGGGTGCTCAGAGCTGGGACTGCAGCAGCATCCGGTCCTGCCTGACAGTTACCACTTTGCCTGGAGCCTGCACAATTAAACCACATCACCTCCTCAGCCAGCTGCACGCTCTATCCACCTGCAATGTCTTCCTTCAGCATGTGACTGGGGCACAAAAGCCTAAGGGAGTGGACAAACTAATTTCTCATGGGTATGTCCAGAGGAATACTCAGAGGCCAGATTTGAAATGTCTCTATCACACAGTAAATACTCTTTAACAGCTCTTTCTAAGTCTGGGTTCAGGGTTTGTGCTCATCAACTCTCATGGAGAAAAATGTTGTTGTCCCAGTGTGACCTGAGCTTGCTAAAGCTGTTGGGTGCCAACTCAGCAGCACTGTGACTGCCTGTGAGGAGTGGCAAGAAAGCCTCTGTTTAGTGCTCTTTTGCTCTCCACTGCTACATTTTTGGGTGGTTGACATATGTGAATATTTCACAATGGCAGGGAGAGGGCTCGGAGTACCTGTGGGAGAACCAGCTGCCAGAACAGGGGAGCTTGTGTTTCTCTTCAAGTATCAGATTGATGTCTGGATTTTTCCCCCTGTTTTCTTTTTTTCCAACTGATGAGCAATGTTTTCAGTAAATGCTTAGAGACTGTTTTCCTGTCTCAAATTGGCATAGCAACAGCATCAGAACAAAACTCAAAAGCATCAGCTTAATGACATACTGAAATGGCTTCAGAATTCATAACATGCTCTCATTTATTTGAAGTGTAAGGGAAGGGACTATTGCACAGCGTGGGGAAGGGGCTAATGCACAGCATGGGCTGTTGGAAACCTTTCCTCCAGGCACATATTGACTGCCAAATGAAGATAAGCCAGTTAAATACTTATTTTTAATTAGTTTTATCCTTGTAAACATCTGTATGAAAAACACTGAATTAACCTTAGGATGTATTACATACCTGCACAATAGAAACAAGAAAACAAGTTGTTTTCTTTACAGCTTGGGTCACATGAAGATCTTAACTAGAAAAACCCGACCATCTATCAATGCTACAATTTTTTCAGTTAGTAGAAAAAAGAGGTGTAAGAGTGGCTAGAGATCCCCAACTTCTCCTCAAACAACCCTCAAATATGATGTTTTTATCCGCACACTAAATGGTGTAAGTGTTTCTAAATCTTGTCTTTTGCACAATGCTTTCTCTGTTCAATAACACTGTTTCATTAATATTCCCGTATTCTAGAATCTCTGGATAAATAAACCACACTGAACTCTCACTTCATTGACTGTGTGAGGAGTAAATCTGACTTTGCTAATTTAAATATTAGTAGCAACTTACATAAATTACAGTATTAAAAATGTCTCTCTTTTTAATGGAGTTTACAAGCAATTCAAAACAATATATCCAGACTCTCCAAAGCTGTATGTTGTTATACCAACAGCAGATGTATGGGATCTTTTCTACATCAGAGTAACTTGTTCTATGTTTATTTCATCCCTGCATCCATGGTTCAAAGACTCCTGTGCACCTCAAGGATGTTACCAAAGCCTGCAGTGAGGCTGAAAGGTATAACTTCTCTCCATTTGGAGAGAAGTCTCTCCATTTGGACTTCTTTGGTACCCAAAGCCCTTGGTATAACTGATTTTCCCTTGTTTTAATGCGAACAAAAGAACAGATTTTTCTAAAGTCAGCGAAGCCGGACTAAAGTCAGCACCGGACTGGCTTCGCCATCTATGGTCGTGCCTGTAGATAATGACATGCAAGGAGGGAAGCTTGAGACAAAAGCTGGAATTTGAGCTGGAATTTCCCTTCCTCACTGTGTAACTCACCCTACCGCCCCAGAAGCCTTTTCCTTGCTATTGCTTAAGAACTGAGAAGTCTGACTTACAGTCCCACAAGTTTTCCAGTCATTTGCGTGTGCACATTGTTCAGTCCATCACTCTTACGGCTGATGGCTCTCGCAGATCATTTTGGATGCATCCAGGGATGGTAAAAGGCAGGGATGCGCAGAGGTGACCCCGGCTGCCTCAAGCTCCCCGGACTGGCTCTAAGGGGCTCCCCGGGCAGCATCCCCTCCATCCCCCTCCTGCCGGCANCGGCGCGGCCGCGGGGAAGATGCCCCGGCACAGGGGCCAGGTGGCCGGCCCGGGAAGCGCCCGGCACCACCTCCCCCGGCCGCATCGTCCCCAGCGCAAACCGGCTGTCTCCTGGGGGCACTCACCTCTGCCTCCTCGATTTCTTCTCTCTCGCCTGCCCCTCCTTCCCCCTTTCCTCAAAAACACCCCAAAGCTGCACTTGCCGCTGTAATGCAAGGCGTTTTTGCATTTGCGGGGGAGAGAGAGAGAAAGCACCTGACCTGCAGCCCAGGCCCACAAATTAGTGTAGAGAGCGCTGGGTGTATTTGGGCAGGGGGCCAGCAGCACCAGGAGCAGCAGCAGGCGACCGGGACGCTCCATCCCAAAGCCAGGCTGGGAGCATGCTCCCGGAGCCTGGGGGCTGCTCTTCACCTGAGAGAAAGAGAAAAGTGCCCTAACCCCGGAATTCTCCCCTGGGTTGTTTGAAACAAAGCACACACTCCTGTAGCCTTTTTCCAGGCAGGGCCAAGGCCTGTGTCCCCTCGGATTCCCTGGCTGAAGATGCCTCGGTCAGGACATACAGAAAGCACCTTTACTGCAGGGGAGTGAGCCAAAAGTGTGCTGCTTTCTCTCACCCACTTATATTCACCTAGAACATAACGGCANGTTTCCCGTCTTGCCTCCTTGATAGGTGTGTGTTTTTCGGGGACCTCGCCGTCCTTCGGTGCCTTGGTGCCGCTCGGCGGCGGGCGGGTGCCACTGCCGGCCCCGGGGCTCTGCGGGACCCGGCCGG
>WEIT01033633.1:7629-25870 GCA_013389985.1 Dryoscopus gambensis | reverse complement strand
GGGGGCCGTCGCCTTCCCGCAGAGCGGGGTCGGCCGGCGGCGCCTCGCCTTCCCCTCTTGCAAAGCTTTCCGGGCTGGTAGCGTAAAAAAGGAGTCCTTGGGTGTGTGGGCTTCGAAAGGAGTTGTGATGCCCTTAAGTGTCCAGAAACAGTGTGGTTGTGGGTTTTGGGGTGGGTTGTTTTTTTTTTTTTTTAATTTACAAATGGCGGAATGTTAGAACTCCACTTTTGCGGCTAGGCTGCATTGAAAACCCTTTGTTCAATGGATTTGAAAATAAGTAAGTGAGAAAATTGCATGTCCTGTGACCCGTGTTTCAGTAATGTGCCGCTACACACTGCTGTGAAATTCTGCGAGCTTACTTACTCAGGGTAATTTACCCGGCCCTTGATACAGTTAATGGAGCTGTGATTTGCAGCTTTCAGCATACTTTCCATTGCCATTGACAGAAATCTAGGGAAGTGAATCAGGGTTCCCAAATGCCCAAAGTTGTGTAGGTCAAAAGTTTGTGTGCTGATGCTGTAACTAACTGCAGTGTTCCTTTCCTACTCAATGAAGCACTATGCCTACTCAGTGAAGCATTTTCAGAGGACTTTGTAGTTTCACAGCTGGCACTTCGGTTTTCATCTGGCTGAGTAAAAGAATGTCCTATTAAAATAACATATGGCTTATGCAACAGCCACCAGCTCCCACAAGCCAAGACTGAACAGGTCTGTCAGTAAACGTTCTCACTTTCTCTTTGGTACCATCATGCAGCAGACAGGGGATTGCTTGGAATCATAGCTCTCATTGTCAGGCTCTTCTGGGCCTGCCTTCACAAGTGATTGCAGGCCATAACTGCAGGCAATTCCGTGTCTTGATACTCTCTTACCTTTTACTGCAATGTGTGTTTTATTTTACTTCATAAAGGAGGATGTATTATAAGGTCCTTTCAGTATCCCTTCCTGCAGCTCTGCATCTGGTGCCCTGCCTGCATTTATACATAATGCTGTCATTTATGGCTGAGGAGTCAGTTCCCTTACAAGTTTCCTGAGGGGACTACAAGTGCACAAAGAGACAGCTGAGCGGAGATCCCTAATTGTTAGTTGACTACAATAGTCCCTGTTCCTGGTGCTTTATATTAACTTTTGCCCTCCAGCATTCTTCTCCCTCCTTGATGAATGTAGGAGACCTGAGAAAAGTTTTGTCTTCAGTTACTGGTGTTACTTTGCTACCTGGATGCAGGACCATCTGAGCAGTGGATTGTGTATGTGACAAAGTAGTCACTTGTCTGAAAAGTTCAGTTATCAGCAAAGTAAATGCTACTGGAACACCTTCTCTTCAGTATTGATTTTTAGTCCTTGTATTTTATTTAGTAATAATTTATTCTGATTATACAGGTTACCCTTTCCCTACTGCTCCTCCTGTGGACCCGTTTGCAAAAATCAGAGTGGATGACTGTGGAAAAACCAAGGGATGCTTCAGGTCAGTCTGAGATAAGAGTGCAGATACCTTTATGTTTACAGATGCTGACTGATGATATTGGAGACTTTGGTCAATGTTTCATAGTCATTTTAATAAATGTTTATTATTTAAGAACATTCTTTTTAGTACAAGCTATATTATTTGAGGACACTAGTTTATTTAAGAATACACATTGTAGTTACGGACCAACAATTCTTTCACATCTCTTGTATTTTCATGAAGCACTTAAAAAAACAGAGCAAGAAAGGTCAACAGAGTAACATTGTGTGTAATTATTTGCTGAACTGTTTGAATACTATACATTCTTACACTAAAAGAGTAATACTTGAAAACACTTAATTAATGTTACTTTATGTCCATAAATATATGTTGCCCATAAATATAAATTATGTCCAGAATATATGTTTTACTGCCATTATACCAAAATACGTTCTTTTAGTTTTTTCTTGCAAAACCTTAATTAAGTTCCATAGCAGGAAATTTCAAGGGAAAAGTTATGTATATTTCCAATTCCGTTTAGGTATGGTAAACCTGGATGTAATGCGGAGACTTGTGACTACTTCCTAAGCTACCGTAGAATAGGAGCTGATGTTGAATTTGAGTTGAGTGCTGACACAGATGGCTGGGTGGCAGTGGGATTTTCCTCAGACAAGAAAATGGTAAGATATGTACAGTTCTTTGTGTTGGCAATACATACACTTTCACATGCTAGGATATAAATGGTTTATATATATTTGTATGTTTGATCGGTGAGAAACAGAGCATATTGGGTGAAACTGACTTGCTGGAAACAAAGCACCGTTCAGTATCCCCCCTGGGAGCACTGCCTCACAGAAAACTGCTTCATCCTTCCTAACATCTCCTTTCCCTTCTTCTCGGAGAACTACAGCAGTATTTCAGTTCAGCTCTGAATGCTTGAATGTCACTAGCTTTTTGCCTTTTTGTTAGAAAAGCCCTCAGGGATAAGCCAATTCACATGGAAATGTCCTGTTGCGCTTTATGTCAGTGTAATTTGGGCAAAAGACACATCATAAACTGAATAGCAAATGATTTTATTCTTCAGTAAATCAGCTGACTTTCAGCAACATAAATTTTTATTTCACTATTTAACTTAGGAATTTTTGTGTTTCTTTCATATCTATGTGTTGTTCCAGGGAAGCCACAAATGTGTGAGAAAATGATTCCTGCTAATTTAAACATACTACTCTAGAAAGCAGTCTCGTTAAAATTTCTTCTCTATCTTCTGGATTTTTACTTGATTTGGTTTTATAATTATTTCTGTACTTACTTTTTCATTCAAAAGCTCCACTTTTCATTGAGTTTCAATGAGCAAAACAGAAGCATGTAATGTGTGGACTTTAAAAAACCTGGGCAATAGGTGACTTATGCAAAGATGTTTTGTCTGTGATCTGGTAAAATGTTAAGGATTAAAATGCAGTTTATTATATAGGTGTTCATGTACAGAAACCCTCCTGAGTATATAAAACAATAGTGGGCCTATGTCCTAAATCACAAGTCAAGGAAAGGATTGTTTCTTAAAATGTTGAAAGTAGCAGTCTGCTAAAATACAGGAATTAGATGTCCTGGCCTAGCACCTACAAAGAAACGATTTGGAAGACTTGCACTGACTTAACAGCATTTTTACCAGACCTAAAATGAAAAATAAAAAGAAAATGTGAGGGCAGGTGCTTCTCAGTCATTACTACCTCTGTTTTAATATGACACTGTAAATAAGCACAATGAAGATAGAAGGTTTTTGTGTCATAAAGAACAGTTCATGCCACAAGAAACAGTTTGTGGTTTTGATGTAAAGAACAGCTTTACAGCCAAATTTTGGGAAGAGTTTAGAAGCCTGGCAATGCAAATACTCAACAGGGTTTTCAAAGCAGCTCAGCACCTTTAAGTATTTGTCCCCACACTATCAGATTGTGTTTCCAGTTTGTAACTCTGAGGTACCTGCAGTGGACTCCAGGGTGCCCTCCTCTCATCAGCCACTTGGAAAGGAGGCATTACCTTTTGTCCCAGGCACAGCAAGCAGCAGGTTAAGTCTGAGCTTCTGGTAAAAAGAATAAAGGAAGTGTTAGGTAAAAGGTTTTGCTTCTGAATTTACTCTGCATATCATATAATGCCCATAAGTCAGCTGGGCTAAAGCAGCCAGCATCTCTCTTCCTCTCTGGCTCCCCTGCTGACTCCCATCTTTTTCATAACTTCCAGGATGTTTTGGTGTCCTGGGATGCACAGGCTTTGATGCTAAAATGGCTCTGAGTCAAAACAACTTAGCTGTGAGAAATGGGCTGTGCTTTGGAGGCTCTAATCAAAATGGTGTGGCCTGGATAGCTTCAAAAGTTCAGGAAAAAAAATTACTTTGTGTCCTCAATAGATTTTTTTTAAGGTCCTATGACCTATTTCTTTGTCTCAAATAACATTATGCTTTTCCACTTGCAGGCTTTTGTGCCTTGGCAGGATTTTGTAATGTCATTCTGTTGACTCAGATTCAAAATGGTTTTTCTTTCTTTTTTAGTTTTTTTCCTTCAGTGTTAAAATAGCTTTATTTTTGCCTTTTTGTACTTAAGAATGAGGGATTTGTGCTTAGATGTATAAAAGTTAACTTGGAAAATAAGTTATGGAGAGCAATGATAGTCTCAAGACAGAGGCTGAAAAGGTTGTCTGCAGCAGCACCAGGGTGCAGAAACTGTTCAAGCATGTGTTTTGCCCAGTTGTCCCCTCTTTCCCTCACTTTTGGCACATCTTTTACAACCGCATGTTGCAATATTCCCACAGTGCTGAAATACACCCTTTTTCTCTCTTTTCCCTATAACAAAGAACTGAGGGATGCTCACACTAGCAAGCATCATGTCTATCATCAGTATGAAGTGTCAGAAAGATGAGTATGGGAGGAGCAGGGCCTGTGTTTAATACAACACTGATAGCTGTGGCACTCATCCAGCTTGGACAGTGTTTTAACGGCTCTTGGTGCTAAGGCTTCTCTGAGATAGTACTCCTGAAGTTAATGCTCATCCCTGAGTGATACAGTGCTCTACCACGTTGTCAGTCACCTTGAGTAGCTGTTCCAGCAACTGCTTTGGTATTTCGATGAATGACGTCTACAAATAAGTGTCTCCTCCTTCCCTGTGTCTCTTGGTTCTTTAGTGGCTGTTTATGCTAAGTGAAGAAGCACATATTGATTACTTTTTTCCTTGTATCTTATGGTATACTGTATTGTTATTACATGCTGAACATTTTTTATAAGAGATAAAAGAGATATGAGAAGTGATGTTCCCTTAAGTGAACACGAGAAGAGATTAGAAAAGACTTACTGTAATTAATGCTATTATTTTCTCATATTTATTAGGTTTATTTCCTCTGTCTCACTGAAGTGTATTGGTTTTCTGTCCATGATTTGATGCAGTGGATTTTGTACACATCAGGGATCCAAGACTGCCTCATTTTACAAAGCAGTATCCCAGAACTCACAAACAACAAAACAGCCTTCCACAGATCAATTAATTATGTGATATCAGAGCGATATAATATCCTAAAAATATATGTTAAGTAAATAACTCTTAGAAAGATCCAAAAGAGAATTCAGAGATAGTAAGGGTAAGTAACTATTGCTACCCACTTAGGTGCTTTTCAGTCTTATTGAAGACACCTGGTTAGGGGAACAAATTTTTGTGTGTATATATAACTTAGAAAGAAGGAAGGAGTGTCCCAGGTCTTTATTAGTTTTGAATTAAAATTATATACATAAATGAGGAAGTGTTTTATGACACTTTTGTTTTCCATCTTCCTGGTTTTTTTTAACCTTGTAGGGAGGAGACGATGTCATGGCTTGTGTTCACGATGATAATGGAAGAGTCCGAATACAGCACTTCTATAATGTTGGTCAGTGGGCTAAAGAAATCCAGAGAAATCCTGCTAGAGATGAGGAAGGGGTTTTTGAAAACAATCGTGTAACGTGTCGATTCAAGCGTCCTGTGTATGTTCCGCGAGAAGAAACCATTGTAGATTTGCACTTGAGTTGGTATTACCTGTTTGCTTGGGGTCCAGCAATCCAGGGTAAGTTAATCTCTGTTACCAACAACTGATGTGCCAAGATTGATAAATGTCTTTCAATAGCATGATTCTTGCTAGACACGCCCTCTCTCCTCCGTTTGTTTTTTTTAATGAGCTAAAATTCTGGCAGCATGAGGCTTAAAAATGGATAGAAAGAAAGACAGGAGTCCAACGTGTCTTGTTTTCTTGGCTATATACCTACTATCCCCACTTCCCAAAGCTGACTTTAGAAGAGCTTCATAACTAGAAGTTCTTAATTCCTTTGAAGGATGTTTGTTGTTAACTTGAATTTCATTTGTTTTATTCAGAAATTTAATTTCAGAGAGCAAACAAATGAGCCTACTCCCTGACAGTGTAATATTGCATGCTTCTGTAGGTTTTAAAATTACCTGTCTGCCTACCTGTTTCTTTGGTAGCATTAAAGAAAAAATTGCATCTGACGTTATTTCTTTCTGCCCTTACCTGCTAAAGGTTCTATAACTCGTCATGATATAGACTCTCCACCCGTGTCAGAGCGTGTTGTCAGTATTTACAAGTACGAAGATATTTTCATGCCTTCAGCTGCCTATCAGACCTTCTCTTCTCCGTTCTGCTTGCTCCTCATCGTTGCACTGACCTTCTATTTATTGATGGGAACCCCATGACCAATGGAAAATAGCAAGAACTTGGCAGTGGAAGTTTCTCAGGATGGACGGCTGTATGGATGGACAGTGCATTTTTCTATTGGAATTTATATCACATCACCATCCTCATCTAGCTGCTTTTGAACATAGTTAGCTTCTCAGAAGAAACAAGCATCTCCTTTGAGTGGCAGAGTGGTGACAAATCATTTAAGAATAATCACACATAGGAGAATTTTTTCAGTGTTGTGATTACTTGCTTAAAGAAAATGAGACTTTTGTAAAATCAATGTGTGTGTGTGTATGTGTGTTTGGGAGGGGTGCCTGTATGTGTGTTTAGGTGAATTTAGAGATGGACATCTTATCAAATAACAAAATTGCCTTCCAAATTGCTTCAAAAAAGCAAATTTGGGAAAACACTGTAATGCTGTTTGGTACTTCTAGAGCAGAGAGCACAACTCCAAGTGCAGTTTCTGATCTTAACATCTGGATACCAACACAGCAGTATTCAAGTAGTGGACAGTTCTCCCAATATCTTTTTTTTTTTAATATATTTATCAAAGTGTACTTGCTGTGGTACTTTCCAAAACTAAACTGGCATATTTAAGCATTAGCATGATTTTTTTTCCAACGGAAAGAGGTGAGGAATGTCTTTATTGTGTTTCAAAAGCCTTTTTGAAAGAAATGACTACTTAAGAGTGAAAGTAATTTAAACAAGGGGAAGGGAGAATACAGCAATATAAATTCTCCATACGTAAGAAAACCAGGTCTAAAGCATGCAAAATATAAAAGTTCCCAACAAGCCATAGGATGTCCTCCTAATAGATTAAATCAATTTTTCTCTTTTTATGAAAAACCAGTAATTTTGCTGACATGTAAATATATTTTTAAGTAATTGTGCAGTAGTATGAAATAATCTCTTTTTCTGTGTTGTATGCCACTATATCCTGTTCATGTTAAAGGTGACTGTGGGCAGCTGGTGTAATCTTACAAAGAAATATAAATGAGATTATTTGTAAGGAAAGACAGGGATTAATAAGAACAGCAGTACCTTTTGTTCATCAAACCACTACTAAAATATAGGTATTGTAGAAAAAGATGAGCTAAAAAGCAAACACATTAGCTGTTTTTAGCACCAATAAATAGTAGAAGAGGAATGCTAAATATTACAGAGATGAAAAGTGTCAAAATGCATTTATGAGCCACAGAATATTATAAAAACTTCGAGTGGAGAATTTCTGTTCTTCATGTAATAGGAAATGTATGACATATTTACATGTAGCAGTCAAATGTGCTTAGGTAAGGTTACTTGTTCACTTTCCAACTTACACTAAAATTCTACTTAAGTAGAATTAAAATCTAAATAGTGCCAAAGTTTTATCTAATGTGGTACACTTGAGGACTCTCTAACATAGAATCTGGTAAAGTATATGTAAAGCAACTTCTTTCTATTCTCATTGCTGCACGGAGTATAAAATGGTTAACTAGCTTGGCTCGGTTTGCATCATTATTCACAGATTGATGTTTGAAGACTAAGTTTTTTTAGGCTCAGAATTCTTCAAACCTATGGTTAAGGTATACGAATTAGATTGAAGATGAACTTAACTTTATAACAAACACTTTATTCCTATTTCAAAAGAAAGAATGATTAATATTTTATATTTCCATTGATGTCTTTAAGGATTTGTTCACTTAAAATTACTGGATTAGCTGGGGAGAGGGAAGAGAAATTCAGAATGAAGTGAACTTTAAAAGTGCATACAGTAGCTTTATTTAGTATAAATTACTTCTCTCAGGTTGGTTTACTTACTCATCACCTGATCAAGTAGAGACTGCCTAATAAGGTCTGCTGTGGCCCCCAACAGCTGTGTTAGCCTTAAGATTGGCTGGAGCAGATAAGCAGAAGCCTGGATAATGAGCTTTACATTCAGCAAACAGGTGAAGTGAAGAAATCATTAGGGTAAATTCTTTCTCCTTTGTGCTAATTTGTAGGCAGCTGAGATATTGCAGTTCTTTCTCAGAGCCTGAGGGTTGCTTTAGTTTATGGCTTGGTATTTACTGTTTCAGCCATTTATCTGATTACCCACTAAAGGGCTAATTTAATAATTTAAAGGTACTGAACTAGGATAGAAACCCAGTTTGGCTCCTCTTTTCTTCTTTAATAGAGCTCTGGATTTATGGACCTGAGCGCACAGGTATGTTATAGATGACAGTAATAATACCAAGATAAAATTGTGTGGCAGCAGTCAATCTGCTTTCTACATATATGGAGTAAGGTGTGTTTAAAATTCAGGATTTAAAGCAAGAGCAAAGTATTTTACATTATTTTTTTATTCCTTTTTCAGATTACTTGTCAGTGTGCTGTGTTTTTGTCATCATATTTTTCTCTTGTTGAAGTACTAGAAAAAATGTGCACTTCTAAAAAAACTTTCACCTAAGCTTCACAGTACTTAATTAGCCTAATAAAGTGTTTCTAATCAAAAGGGAGGAAATAAAAGGCCACAGGAAGCAGCAAAACAATCTATTATCTGGCATTTAAATGGATGGTTAAGTTTAGCACTGAGTTTATTTAAGAGTTCCTCTTCACAGTGGGAAAATCAGGCCTATGGAATTCAAGTTGACAAACAAAGAAGGTATGAGTATCTAGAAATTGCTGGTTGGGATGAAATCTGAGGAGAAAAAGGTTATAAGGGAAACGTGGTGTAAGTTTGTGTAATACTCTGTAAGTCTTAACGTTTGAGTGGGCATAGTAACTTGTCATGGAGGGTATTTTGGTTTTCACATGTTTTGTCTTTTTTTATCTTTTTAATATTGAAAAGTAGGATTTATCCCGGTTATACAAAGTTACTATAAAGTAACAGTCTTCAAAGTAATTTTTAAGTGATTATGGCATTTCAAATATTTTCTGTTTTATTTTTTTTCCTAATTGACTGGTACCAGCAGAAACTAGAAGAAAAGGCCTGCTTTGGAAAAGGAGGCAGATATTTCCCTCTCCAAATAATTTTTTGTTTCTTTTTGATTACGACCAAATAACTGTTAAAGAACACATTTCCAAAGGGCTTTAATTTTAAGAATTGCTTGCTGCACAGTGACTTAATACAGAGGCATAGAGTTTAGAGAGGGAATATTTAGAGTATGGTGTTGTTTGGAAATTTGACTGTGATTATTAATTAGAAAGATTTTTTTTTTTGCTTAATTCTTTTTTTTCATTGCTGGTATCAAATAACTATGTATTTTTAGGTATAGGTGAGATGCTAATTGATTTCCCCCCTCAAAATAAAAAAGCACCTAGCTGATTTGGTAATGTCATTGAATACAGGGTGATGCTGCCTTCCATTATTATAAGGGAAATATTCTGGTTTTGAAAGAGAACATATTGATGAGAAAAGTTTGAATTCCTTCTGTGGCCTTCTTGTCCATCTTGACTGGTTTTGCAGTACTTGGATAGCAAGAAGATAAACACTTGTGGCCTCCCTAATCTGAAGGACCCCCTACTTTGGGTTAAATGGTGTTAAAGCTGTGTTTGGCAGTGACTTTCCCAATCTTCAATGCAGGGATTAGAGAATGACTGGTGTGGTGTACATCAGCATGCCACTCAGGCAGCAGTCTTGAAGCTCACTTGGGGCACCATATTCTGGGTCTTAAACAAAAAAAAGAGCCCTGCAACTGCCTTCATGTACTAAATATCTACTCAGTTACTGCTATAACTCATGTAACTTCTTTAAGGGAAGACACAGGTCTTCCTTTTCTTCTTTGGTCTTCTCCTTATTTTCTCATCCCTCAAATGCATCAGACATTTACAAAAAAGAAAATTATTCTTGTTTTAGAGAGTAGGCCCTCTGTTTGGTCTTCCAGGTCTTTTCTGGGTCCATTAGAAGTTTGCACCATCTGGTACTCTGGAGGCGGAGTTAAAGATTATATGCAAATTATGTAACTTTAATAGCATTTAAATGGCATTTTGTGCCATTTGTGACTTTGTGGTTTCATTGGTTTGCCATGCTTTTGTGTAGCAGGTGTACTTCCCCCCACCCTCTTCTTGTTTTAACATCTCCAAATAATTTCCCCAAAGTAAAGTATTTGGTAATAGCTTTACAAGAAGGAAATGTGTATTTCAGAGAATTACAAAAGGTCTAATATCAGTTATTTTCAGAGGTAACTATGGTAAGTGTTAGTGCTTTATACAAAATATGACTTTGCATGGAGCCTTAAATTTATGGTAAAATCAGAAATACATTTAAATATTACAGTGTTTCTGTGCTTCATGGAGCTGTGGATGTGCATAGTGTACATGAATTGGTATGATCCCTTTCAACCCTGACTCCACAGCATGTAAGGAAACTGGCAAAGCAGTTTGCGTGAAAGCTGCACAGTGAGGCCATTGGTGATTCCAAATAGTTTGGAACAGAAGACTGGAGAGACTGGTAGTAAGGACGAATGACAAGAAAGGACTAATGGTTTTGGCATACTTTCTATTTTTGTACAAGTTTACATGTGGCAGTGCCTGTCTGGCACTCTTTATCCAAGCAAGTATTACTTGATGTCATGGGAAGGGAGTCTGACTTGAATGAGATTTTGGCTTTTAGGCAGGTCCCAGCTGTGTAAGGGCTGATGTGGGCAACAGGTCAGACTATGCCGCAAGATGTCCTCTGCTGTCAAGCCTCAAGGTAAGAGCTGGAGGCTGGATCTGGCCTTCAGAGGTACAAAACCCCATCAAGACCCCAGAGGCAGTAGTGGCAGTGGGCTGCAGCAGGGAGCACCTGCTCAGTTTGTGGAATGGCCAGAGAGCAGGTACGCGCTGCTGGCTGCAGTCTGACTATCAAAGGATGGGGGCTCTAAGTCTTATCTTAACAGCGTTGTACATTAGCTCCTCTACTTAAAATTTCATCATCAGTATTTTTGTAGCAATGTGTTTGGGCAGCTCTCCCTCAACCTGCCCAAGATAGCTGTGGCTCTAACTGGAAGATTTTAAAATGTCAAGGCCCTGTGTACAAAAACTAATAAAAAAAGAAAATAATTTCTTTTTTACCATATGCCAGCTTTTTACATATTTTTTCTTATCTGTTTATTTATATGCAATTTGTATGTTGAGGTATCTGCTTTTTGCAAATACAGAGTAAGATCTAGGTAAGCCTTCCTTTTCTAAACATTTTTTATTAATATCAAATAATCACTTCGGTAACTTTTTTTTTTTCCCTATATTCACAGTAGGTTTGATAAAATTATATATGCTTAAACATGGTTATTTAACTTACCTAATTTGGGCTCAGATAGTGAGGCAAAAGCAGTGCAATTTTGAAATGTCAGAGAGGATGTGTGCAGCTTGTGGAGTTGATAGGTGTGAAAATGCAGACTTAAGACATTACTTGCTTTGAAAATCTGTATTATGACTTGGCAATAGCAATGAATCTGCTCTAAAGAAAGGGGCAGATTTTTTTCCTTGGATTACTAAGTATTTTGAATAGCACTCGAAGACTTACAGGCTATCTCAGGTTGGCAGAGACCCTTAAGGATCTTAGAGCCCAATAAACACCCTGCTCCTCACAAGACTGCCTGAAACTAACCCATATGACTAAAAGCATCATCCAGATGCTCCTTGAACTTCCCTGCAGAGCCTGTTCCAGTGACTGGTGACCCTCTCAGAAGAACCTTTTCCTAAGGTCCCATCTGAACTTCTCCTAACACGGTTCCATAGGCAGTCACAACTGTTGCTTTTGCCCTCTTTGTGTTTCTTATCTAAGTAGGAATGTTCTTCCAAACCAATGTGAGGTTGGAATAAGTGCAGGACTTCACAACCTGTATCTTAGAACAGCTGCTGCTCCGCATAGGCTAGTTCGGATCTGCAATTAGAGGCTACTTAGGAATGTCCTTACAAGATGAACTTTTATGTGGCATTCTTAAGAAATTTTCTGTAAACGTGTTGTACTCTTTATAGACTAGAGCATTACAGAATTACCAGTACTTTTCTGAGCTGTTTGTAAATGATTCTTAAATTCATATTTGCGTTTTTAAAGAAGTAATTGGATTTTTCAGAAGTGCTGAGCAGCTGCAAATCCTTTATGGCTCCAGTGCTTACTCAGGGAAGCAAACATTTTATGGTAAGTAGTGATTTAGCTTCATCTCTCTCTTAGTTTTGACGTCATTCAGTTCAATTTCCTAAGGGGGTATTGGTAGAAGACTAAATAAATGAAAAATTCACTTAGGTTTTGTGCCAAGGAATAATAATATTCCTGCTGATTTTTCACAACAGTGATCCGTAAGGTTTAGATTGATGAAAAATACTCTTCACAGAATTAATGTTTAGGCAATGTGATTTTGCTGAAGATATTTGTGCGTGCATGTAAAGTCTGAGAATTATACAAGATTCTACAAGAGAGTCTAAAAACAAAAGCTAGATTCTGCTCTGGAGACAAGACAAAACACAGAACTCTATGTGTTGCTAGCTGAGTTTGGGGAGACAGAATGATCCAGGAAAATATATATAAACCTGAGATATTATGTGTGTGGGGATTACGTTTGCAGTTCTTATACATGCACCTTCTTTCACTTTCTTCAGTACAAAAATTAGCCTCACAGTCTTAGACTTATTACAGTGTTATTTTAACTATTTTTTCTCTGAACAAGCTGAAACAAGGATAAGTTCAATGAGTCAAAAGAATATTGTGATATAGAGTACTAGGGTAATAAGAAAGGAAGCACAGATACCACAGTTAAACATAGGAGGAAAAAAAATCTTGTTATTTAACTCCAGAATATGGTGTGTGCTTCTGAAATACTTGACTGCTCACATATAAAGGAATGGGTTCTTTTTCAGTTTTTCACCTTTGGTGATATGAAAAGAATAAAAAAAAATCTATTGTGGTAGTTTTTTTATATTTCAATGTTTATCAAAGCTGGAATTATCTGTCATTCAAGTCTTGACAAAGTGATTCAAAGATGAAATTCCAAACCTATTAACTCATTAGAAAAATGAAATAGTGGGATCTTGACATTTGTGTGTGATGTCCTCAGCCTTTATTTAGGCAGATATATTTTATTAGCATATTGAGTTCTGTTTAGGTTAAAACAGATGGCTAGTATGCCTTGGTATTTCTGATTTATATATCCTGAGGTCTGGTTTGCTTTAAGCTCTTTGCAAATAAGCAGGCTGTCATAACTGTGTGAACTCTTGCCACTTGTTTCGTATTACATGAAGTGTAATGGTTGAACCTGAAATGTCATCTCTACCTTTTGACTTTATTCAGCGTTCTCAAGACTAACATACAGATAAAACATACAAATAAGCAACTTGTAACTGTAGTGTTAAGTGGTGTTCTGCATTCTTTATGCCAGGCTTCGTTCTATATGCCAATACCTAGCAGCCCTGTGAAGTCAATAAGCATTTGGTTGGGTAGGAGTGCAGAACAGGGGTTTTGTGGTCCAGAAGAATTTGCCAAACTTCTTTGTATTTATGCTCTAGTCTTTTCAGCAAAAATAACACTGGGTGAATAGATAATGAAATTACAGTGACCTATGGGACTACTTTACAATCAATGCATGCCCTAAAGTATTGCTTTGTAACATCTGTTTTATACTAAATGTTGGTGTTCAAGTGAGCCTTGTTAGCTATTTGACAGTGACAGACAACAATATTTATAAAACTGTTGCAATAAATGCCTTTTTAGTCTAAGAAAATGTGTGGTATGGCATTTTTAAAGGGGGAAGAAGTCTCTATGAGGTTAAGGCAGTCTCTGCTGCTGCTGTGCTGCCTGTGTTAATAATTAATTCCCATGCCATGGGCTTGAATTTATTAGCCTGACTAATTCCATTTAAGTCAGTTGAGGCTGGTCACAGTAGCAAATTAACAGATGAGAGAAGACCACTTTTTTTTTTTTTTTCACCGAGCAAATCACAATGAAGCTGTAAGGAAACATGATCATCTCTATTTTAGCCAAGTATTAACCCAATTGTCCCTTGCTATAAGTATGTAGAATTTAGAGGTTCCTATGGTGACCTCTATGCTGTGTTTTTGTAATCTATTTGATACAAATATGATCAAGTTGCAATATTATAAATTTGGGTGTTCTTTATCTACTGTCATCACTGCCCTGTTCCTTGGCCAGAGTGGCTCCCGAAGCAGCCAGAACACGCTTTTGCAGAAAAGAAGAAAATGAAATTATGTTAGAGATTGGCAACAGAGAGGAGGAAGTGCCACAATACTTAGCAAGCAAAGGCAGCTGCAGAAATCTCTCAAACAGGGACGTTTTGATTTCTGAGTTCTCTCAGGTTTGAGCAGGTATTTTATCTCCTTACTGGTGGACTGAGAAGAACAGTTGGCTCAGGGCAAGAAGAAACGTATTGCTTTTACACTGTGTAGTCTGTTTGTTGTGTTTGTAGTATCATGTATGTCAGCTACTTGTGCACTGTCCAAGCAATCATGATCAGTAGAGGCATTACATATACCAAATACATTTAAATCGATTTAAATTATATTCTGTTTGTCTTGCACTATGTGACTGCTGACAGATCGGTGAGGAATTTGTCACAAACCTGATGAATCCAAAACGTTCTTCTGTTACTCAGACCTCTCCATATCCAGCTCTTGTTCTGTGCACACAGCTATCATGTGGGATAACCCTGCAGGATAGTGCCCTGGATTTTGTCCATCCACAGGTCCTACTGGTGCTGGTGTTTTGCATGCCTTTTCCAGTGACTCAACATTTTTGTGTCGGTGCTATTGAATGCTCTGCCTTACAACCATGCCTTTCATTCCCCTTGTTAACTGAACAAGATTCACAGTCTTCTGTGTGAATCATTCAAGTGTAGCTCTGCTGATAATTTTGTAAGTGAGATGTTGAACAAAGTTGTTTCTGCAATAAAGTCAGGCACTGCTATAATCACTGGGTACAATCAGACATGGTGTTCCCAAGGATTGGTTTTCATTTTATTTTCACCAATATTTTGTAAATGACATTTAATTTGGAGCCTTCTCATCTTAGCAGCTGAGCTGCATAGAAGACTAATTTTTTCTTTATCCCAAAATGCAAAGGTATTTGCAGGTGACCTAAAGATGCAAAGTTTATATCTTAATCGTTAACTTAAAGATAACATTTTTTTCTTTGCTCCTGCCACTAGTGAAACTATAGTAGTTTACATTAAGTATTTTTTCATTGATCCGAAGATGGTATTACTTTGTCATTAAACGGAGGTGAATTAATGAAGTGAGTTTAACCTCAACTGAATGCTCACAAATATTCATTAATGCAGGTTAAAACCAAGTCTCTCATGCAGGGAGTTATTTTGTAAATACACAGGCCAGTGCTGACACCTTGTGGCTTTGTTCTTGACTTATTTCATAGCTCCATGTGGTTATTTTGGGTGTAAATAATGATTAACTTGCAGTTGCTGACACTGTCTATCTTCTCTGCTTTGTGGCCACCTCAGTGCCCAGTATTTTGGTATCCTGTGTAAGACTGCTTGGAACTTTGGTCTGTGTTGACTGCACATCGAGTGAATGAAGAGCTAGGGGTGTCTCTGACCTCTTCAACAGGACTCAAAAGGTGTTAGTTCAGAGCACAAAATCACGGGTGCTAGTGCAGAAGCACACAGAAATTACAAGTTTCTCTTTCACTAATTAATACTTCATTTAATACTTCCCTCTACATCGGAGAGCACCAAAGGCTGTCAGTACTTACCACATGTACTTTTAGGTGCATACTTATTTTCTCCACTGATGCAAAAACATTCCTTAGCTGCCCTCTTCACCTTTGAAGAATTACTAATGGGAAAAATACAATTAAAGAGACTGTTGTAGAATTTCTGGCAGTATAGCAGCCTGAGGTGTACTACTTATCTTCAACCATAAAAATGCCTAATTCACAATATATCAGTGAAATTTATACCTAAATGGGTATCTAATCTAAAATCTCTTACCATTTCAAATCTTAGACAAAATCAGCTGTTAAGTCGCTATTTGAAATCTGTTGTGGAATTAAGCTGTAGAGGTTGGGCTGTGTCTTGTGAAGATCACACAACCTCCCTCAGCTGTCAAAGAGATTCAGAGATTGTTTTCTGATGTTTATGGGTCATGTTCCTGTCCTTAAGTGTTCCTGTTGTAGTAAAACATACATTAGAAATCTTTATTTTATTGCATTGTTGGGTTTTTCCCCCCCTTTCTAATACATTTAGTTGTTTATAATGGATAGTGAAAAACATAATTGGAAGGGAAAGGTCTTAAACAGTAGGGACGAGATCCTTGGCATATGTAAATCAATATTTATAGCTTCGCTCAAGTCAAAGAGGTGACAGTTTCTGTTCCTGAAGAACACGGCTGACTGAGTCTGTTAAGAAAAATCCAAGGAGTAAGGATGTGC
The DNA here is from genome assembly GCA_013389985.1 of Dryoscopus gambensis. NCBI lineage: Eukaryota > Metazoa > Chordata > Aves > Passeriformes > Malaconotidae > Dryoscopus > Dryoscopus gambensis. Next base: position 9,384 of record WEIT01033633.1, on the reverse strand, counting down.
CTATGAAGATTTGATTTGCTGGCATTTCTGCTTAGCTAACAAAGGACTGGAACTCTCTGTTTTCCCCTGGGGTAAATCTTAATTGACATTTGCTAATTGAATTTTAATGCAATAAAGGTATTGTAATGAGCCATTAGAGTTTGGCTTCTGAACTGAAGAGAAAAGTTCAGGTAGCAATGCATTCTTGTTACCTATTTCAGCACCCTGCCAGGAGGCAGATCTATCTGATCAAAGAGCTGTGAGTGACAGTATCAGTTTAAGGTTCAATAAAAGCTTCTCATGGACAACTGCTTGTAATGCCTCATCACCATCATGATCAAACAAAGTGCCTGTAGGTTTGCAAGTGCTTTCACTGCATAAAATTAAAGCACTTTGTTGAACCTACATGTGATCTATTCAGCAAAGGGGAAACAAGGAGCTGCAGGAGCTCAGAGGAACCTTTACAAGTGTGAGCTTCTGTGTAACTGGCAGGAAAGGCTTTGCAGGGACAAGTCAGGACTGCAGTGCAAAACCTCAAAAAACTGGCATGGGCCCAGCCCCACCTACAGCTTCAGGATGCAACATAGTCACAGGAACTGTGTGGAAAAACCTCCACCTTTCACCTGTGGTATTATGATAGGGATAGGTTTCATCTAGCCATTGTCTTTGTATTGCTCTGCATCTAAAAGCTAGGTTATGAATAGGTATATTCCCACTTTACAAGTTAAAGACAATTGTTCTCAGGATAATTTCAGCATTTAACCATCTCCATCCTGCAAGAAATGTTCCACCAAATTCCTCGTGGACTCCAATCTAACAGGAAGTTCCATAAGGTTAAACTTGCATTTAAATTCTAAAAAATACAGGAATTTGATTTTTTCCCCTTTTTAAAAATATGTCTGCACTTTTTATATGTTCAGTGGTATGTGACCTCTTTATTATGATGTAGAGGATATGCTCTACCTGTTTGAAAAGAAAGAGGAAGATGCCTCTGAGGGCATGGCAGCATTGCCAGTAGGGTTGTTAAGCTGTGGAAGGAAAACTCTTTTCCAGTTCAAGTGTCATGCATTTCAGCCCTTGCAAAACTTGTCTGGACCAACTGTATTTATTACAGACACATTTAGACCACCTGTAAAATGTTAGCTGTTGCCCTCATGACTGGACTCAGGAGTCTGGTGTATGCCAGCTGTAGAAAATTAGTTCCTCTCTAGATTATTTGCAAATAGCATTTGATGCTACACAGCGTCACAAATGTCAGGTCTAAAAAAACCAGACAGAACAACTACCTCTTCAGTGGGCCTGATTGCCAGTAAAAGAGCGGGTGCTTCCTTGTTAAATAATTTGGTGCCAGAGCATGTTCAGACAAGACAAAATTCTGCAGCTGGTCTAACCGCTCTTGCTCTACCACCATGCGATGACACTCCAAATCTCCGAATTTGTTCCGCTCCCCGAGACTAGAGCAGCAGTGGGGACAGAGGAGTGTCTAGCGAAACATGACGGGGCTGCACTTCTGGGATGGGGAGGAGGTTGTGCCGTGAGATGCTGGGCTCTTCCATGCTCCAGCCCTTGGCCGCCTCCACAAACGCCGCAAAGGCGCTAGGCACCCTCGGCCCGCGCTCGGCGGTGACCGGGGGGGGGTGTGGGCCCCGGGACAGCCCCTCAGGTCCTGCCGCGGGCAGGGAGCGCGGCCGCCGACTATCCCGGAGCAAAACTACACTTCCCAGCACGCTTCCCGGCCGGCACCGCCCCTTTCCCGCCGGGCTGGGCGCACGCCCG
>WEIT01033629.1:323-11775 GCA_013389985.1 Dryoscopus gambensis | reverse complement strand
GGAATCTATAATTTAGCACCCTTCAAGAAAAAAAAATATGCAGAAATGACCTTAGGCAAGAAAATGTTAAATATTAATGAATTTGTACTTAACTAGGACATATAGCTAAACACATGGGGGAGGAGAGGATGGGGAAAGAGTCAATCTTTTAGTTTAGCACTTACATTTCAGCCATCTGTAGATAGCCCGTTAAATTTACCATGAGCATGTGAAATGACTAAGCATAGATTGAAAATTAAAATTCTACGCTATAAGGAATAGCCTAATTCAATTTCTTATAAATTGAAAAATACAGTAGCAAATGCATAGTACATACTAAACTAATAAGTAGGAGACAAATTTTGAAATCCAGACCCATATGGAAAGGTATCCAGTGAGAGACAGTTTGTGGTAACAGTATTTCAAGAAATCACAGAGCTTCATTTGTGATAACTCACTGACTTAGGCAACTGTGAACTCAGCCTCATCTGCTTGCTGCCATATCCTAGACTACTGCTGACCACTGCAAACTCTGCAGTTGCGGAGACTGCAACACTTAACAAGACCTTTTAAATTCTCCTCCAAACTTCATTCTCTCCTTCAGCTCTTCTGAAGAACAACAACTTCTGTTTAAATGAATATGAATTACTGAATTACACACATGGTGTTCAAATAGAGCTCACTAAATCCGTAATTACCCCAGGAATTACCCCAAAGTTAGAGTGATCTAAAGAAAAGCCACACATTTAAAACATGGTCACCTCTTACCTAAGACCTGTATTACATAAGTAAGATCCTGAGTTGGAGAGAGGGAATTAATACAAGAACATAAGCATGTTCTGAGTGCAGCAGCCTTCCTACTTGTGTTACTACAACTAAAACACATCTTTCACGACATGGCTTAGTCAGTGCAAATGCATTCTACTGTCTTACTAGATACTTGCTCAGAAGGAAGATCCAAACTTCATGGTTAACTGCAATTTTTTTGTAAGGTACTCATTTGCATGGATAGGTTAATCACCTCCCACTGAGCAAATACACAGACCTGCACAAGGATCATGCAAACTCTGACACACTTTTGAAAGTTCTTCTAAAAGCTTTACATTTCAAATGGAAACATTTAACAGAGTAATTCAAATGGCTTCCTATACTGCTTTCCCTAATCCTTTTACATTAATTACTTCCACAGTAAAACTTTAATGATGTTTGAAAGGAAAACAGGCTAATACCACCATCAAAGTGGAAAAGAACTATTCAGAACAGTACTCAATTTGTTTAAAAAAATAATTCGTATCAACTGGATCGTGTCTGTATGTGGCATGACTATAAACAGTTGCTTCTGAATTATATTAAATTGTTCTAAATTTCACAACAAAATACTCCAATCTCCACCTGGAAATAATAATCCTACTGCATTCTTGCTGATGACAGCAAAAAGACTTAAACTAACTAGAATAAATTGTAGTTAAGACCTACACACTCTGTCAGTGAGTTTGCCTAAATCTACCATGATTTCTAAACATATATTTAGAAACACACTGGAGAAGACAGAGAAAAAAGGAAGAAACGGTGTTTTCTGTACCTGGCAAGTCTGAAAAAAGGAGAATGCATTCATTGAATCCATTAGCCAGAAGACGATCTCTCAGCTGTTGAAGTATGGCAACTCCAATACAGAACGGGAAGGAGGAATTTCCAAGCAGTAATGTATCCCACAAGTGAAAAATTTTGTGCAAAGGAAAGACATCTGCATAATGAATAAGCACAATAAATAAAACTCTATAAGCATATACACACATTAACAGGGTAATAAGCTGCCTATGTACTTCCTTCCTCTCCCATCTTGAGTTACATATTGAGTTACTTCTTTTTTATTTGGGAGCAAAGAGGACTCAACTTGTTTAGGATCACATTTGTCTTCATAGGCAGTTTGATTATTCTGGAAACCACAGTCTTCTTTTATTAATGAACACTTGGATGCACGTGGGTTTTCACATTTCAAGTATGTCAAAAATTAAATTTATTTTTATTTTGGTACAGTACAATTATGTATTAAGGTATGCATATCAGTTTTTCACAATAAGACAACGTTAATGAGTAATCAGTAAGATCAACTACATACAATTAGACAAAAAAATGAACAGGATAAAGAAAAAATTGGCAGAATAAAAGAAAGACAAAGAAAAAGGCCTATTAAAAATAGCAAGATTTTATATATAAAGCTGAAGGTCGCTCTCTTAAAATAAGCTATCTTCCAACTAAATAGTTCTAAGATTTTTTTGCACTTTGACTGCTTAAGGAAACCATCTCCTTGGTTTTCTAAATGTGGTGATTCTCATGAAAGGTATAGAAAAATGGACAACTGCAGGAACCACTGCTTTACAGTCAAGATCATTAGAAACTGCAATCAAGAGTCTCACATTAAGTTCTTTGATATTTCATCAGAGAAATAATCTATGAGCTCTTTTCATTCTGCCACTTTTTTAAAAATTTAAATTCAATGTCTGCCAATGTTGATATGACATGAAAAAAACCACAGATTTTTGAGAAAGTTTTAACATTATTTTCTAGACTTGATTTATTAACTTTGTCCTCTTTAATTAAAAGCTCACCAAAGTATAAAGCTCTTACTGTTCCTAATATACATGCACAAATATAGGTAACTAGTGCTATCAGAATAACAGTGTGTCTATGTGCAATAAAAATACGATTATCTTCAAAAACGAAGTCACTCTCTTTCTTATATTAAATGAGTGAGGGCAGGGGATGGTGGTGAGGTTTGGCTTTGCTATTTAACTATTACTACATATTTTTCCAGTAGATAACATCTTCCTTTGAATACACCCCTAAATACTGCATATGTAAAATAATCCAGATAATAATAACTACAAACCAATTATATAATAATGTAACAATAACAAAATCTCAAAAAAGTAGTAGAAATGCTAATTATTAGCAAATCAGGGCAGAAAGTAAGTGACAAGCACTGCTGAGTTTTCCACTTACAATACATCCTTGCAAATTACAAGCATCCTACTAAATGACCTATCATACTAATTAGAAGGGCTTTAGCTGAAAAAGTGAGAAAAATTAAGCTTAAGAAATATGAGAACATTAATCAGAGGGGGAAAAAAAAGCATACTCACGTGTAAACATTGTAAGAAACCAAGGAATCGCATAAAGCTGCAAGAAGGTGGTGATGGGGGAAGAAGAAAAAAAAACAGGTTTTGAGAACTAAAGTTGTCTATGACAATCATCAGCTATATTAAAAATTGCCTATTTTGCATGAATTTAATTAGGAAAAAAGATAACTGCAGTTGCAGATCTACTATCACGCAACTCTTAGCCCCTCAGAAGCTTTTTTCATCCTCAAATTTCAAATTAGTTTCTGGCACTGTACTGAAAAAAATAAAAATAATCAGTCACCACTCTTACTAGGCTGGTTTGCAAAATAGAACCCCCAAAGTCTTACAGAACTCAAAAACCTGCTCTACTAAACTGCTGCAATTCTCACTAAGCTAAGCAAAAATGAGCCAAGGATGCCTGAAAAAGCATACACCAACTGGATTCAATACATCTTTTTGCCTATGAAAGAAAATAATTTTATAGAAATAATTAAAAGTTCAAATCATGATTTCCAAGAGAAAAAATAACCACCTCTGCCTTTTTCTGTGATGCTGGTATTTATTAAAATGCATACTTATCAGTGAAGAAATTAAGGACAGTTTCACTCTCAGTAAATGCTCACCAACACCCTAAGCATTTATGTAGTTCTGCTGTGACTATTTTAGGGCAGGTGTCACCCAAAGGTGTCCTGCTTCAGCACTTACACCACTGAGACTTGTGCTGCTGCAACAGCTACAGAAACCGTTTAAAGGCTGCAAACTTTCATACTCATGACATCATACAGAGAAAGAAGAGCTAAGCATTTATGACACCTTAATTTCTAATTTTTCAATCAAGTAATTTAGCAAGACAAAGGCAACAGAATCTATCTTCTTGAACCATCAAACTGCACAGAAATTTTCCATAAATTAGGAATGCAAGAGTGAGACAATCTTTGTTAAATTTTATTCAGCTGAACAGCTTATGTGCTATGAAGATTTACAGTTAAACATAAAGCTTACTATATTACTTCTTAACTCATAAAAAGTGCAAATTAATCCTCCTATTGAGTTTTTCCTGGAAGTAAACAAACGAGGAGCAGAAAACATAATTGATATTATGTTAATAAATTACTTCGTATTCCATAAACTCTGAAATGGGTTATGGCTCTGACTGAACGATGTACACATTGCTAAAAACCTTCTTAGCACAGCTCTCTCTAAATTTTATTCCTGTGCCTTCATCTGAGATCTGAACCATAGTGTCCATAAACTAAAGAAGGCTCAATGACCTTTTCACCACTTTTAATATTCAGCAGGTTTTTATGAAGCTTAGCATCCAGCCCACCAGTTGATTTTAAGTGTTCAAAATTCAAACCAAACCAGTTTCTATCACCATTTTAATCTTATAATACATTCATATTATTTCCCTGAGTATACCTATGTCATGTTTTAAATAGATGGCATTCTCAGGAATAATAACATATCCTGTTTCCTGAAATATCCCCTACAGTGGTTGTGATCAGCCAATACCTGTTTATCTGCTTGTTTGTATGCAATATCTTGCTTCCCATGCAGTAGGAAAACAAGCCTAGTGTCCTGAGGCATCTCTTTGCTTGGAGGTACACATTATGTAAATCACATTATTTCCTTGGTATTTAAAAGCAATTATTTCCTCCATTTCATATATCTGATTAAAATGTTTTACCAAAGCAGATCCTCATTTTCTCCTAATTCCACAAACATCTCTATCGTGCATGCATTTACACAGAAATATACAAGAAAATACATGAAATGTGAAGCTTTGAAGTTTATTAAAAGGTAATCACAAGGAAAATCACTGCTTTGCTCTAAACCATCCTCACCAAACTTATCAGCAGTGACATGAAAAGTAGGTCAAATAATTTAAGTAGAAGGTGTCAGGCGAGGTTTTATTGAAGGGAGGTTTTCTTCTGATTTTAACAAATATAACTGGTTTAAGACAAGGAGGTGTTGGTAAGCCTGAAGAGGTTATGGATGCTATCAGTAAGCAGGGAAAGGAAAGGCACAACCCGGGTGGCATTACTCCCCGACGGCAGTGAAAGCGAAGGAGGAGCTGCACTGACTCCAGGACAAGTTCGGGATGCGCTTGGGACCAGGACTGTACCCAGCGTTAGTGAATGGTGCCCTCCAGCGGCCGCCGCCCGGAACAGCGCCGCGCCGCGCCTCCGCAAAAACAACCTCCAGCAAAAGAGGATTTCAACCCTGAATTCAGTGCTGAACCCTGAAACGTAAGGGAGCTGTGGTTTTACTTGACGCTTAATTCTCCGGACCTGGGAAGTGTACCTAATGTATAATAAAAGTAGCATCAGAACTGCTGGAACAGCCTGAGAAGAAGTCAGATTAAAAAAAAGAGCCTGTAAAACCAACACATCATTTTCTAGAGAGACCTTGAGAGGAGCAATGCCATTGTAATTTTGCTTTGCTAGTAAAATACAAGCTCTTTTGTGCTTTAAAGTAAGGACCTCGACATTTCTTATATATGAAGTACACACAAGTCCCCTTAACACCAGGTCACATTCAAACAATCTTAATAATAAATCCACAGCATTTTTCTAGTTACATTTGAAATCTGTTGACCTTAGACTAGGTTTCATTCTCCCTCTTTCCATTATCCCTAGATAAATTCCTTTTCAATAGCTAAATTCCTTTTCAATTTCACTCTGCTATGACAAATCCTGCTCAGTACCTGAGCTTGGAGATGCAGTTTGTTGTTTTTCAGCAGAATGAAGGTGTTTAATTGCCTGTTGATAAGTGGCCACGTTCTGAGAGGAGCACATCTTCCATTAGACATTCAAAGCTCTTAGAGATATTGGTTCAAATCTTGATGAAAGTCTTTTCCATGAGGATTCTTCTACTGCCTGCTAAAACTATCTAGACCGTTTCATTATTTGACTGTTCCTTCAAAATATGAGGGTTTTACATACTTGTGTCTATAGAAGATTGAGATTTCAGTTGTAAAGACAATAGTTCTAAGTAAATTTAGGCTCAGGTGATGTTGAATCTACAGAGATTTCAGAGGGAAGAACAAGGTGAAAAATCAGTATTAATGTCTATTGGTAGTGATGTTAGGAAGTATTAAAAGGTACACACAATCTTCTTGCTCTGTGAAAAGTCTGTTAAGAATAAAGTAGCTCTTCTGTATGATCCAGGTGCACCTTATGAACATCGAAAGGGAGCTATGCACCTGTTTGCAGGATAATGTAAATGTATTACTTAAAACTGAAGGTTTGAGTTTTCAGAACATCAAAAATGCCAACATTTTTTACAACTTATTTGTTATGCATGTATATAATGTGTTTACCAAAAGGTTCCAGGAAAATTCAAAAATCTTTATGGAAGTTCACCTTCCACACCTCAGAGTTACAGAGCTGAGATTAAGGTTAAATAGCTACAGTTTTAAAGATTACAACCACAACAGGAGTAACAATTATTCTTGCAATCTCTTATAGAAGAATCCTCACATCTCTTAATCAACACATTTGGAAACCGGTAAACTGTCATGCCTTCACCACTATTACAGTAACTTGTAGATGATAGAAATGATTTATAGGTGGATAACAAGAAACCGCTATGATATAGTATATATTTCACACTATTTTCAGTGTTTGAGACTTTCAGTGGTGAAGCCTTTCCTTCTCACAGCTGAAGTTACATAAATACAGGAACTAGCACAATCAATGGCAACAGGGGCAAGTATTCTAACTCCAACAGTGAGTTGCTCATTTGCTTCAGGAGAACCTGCTAAGAACCCTGAAATCGACAGTTGTAAGGCAGTGTCTGCCATGCTAACCTGCTTTCTACATACTTTAGGCAGGCACTAGCTTAAATGACAATAGAAAGGATTCAGAAAAGGTATCATATATTTCTTTTCTTATTGGATTATGCAGTAACAATCTCAGATATTGAAAATCTGTTAAGTAATCCAATCTTTCTTTCCCAGCATACTAAAAACCATTTGCCATAGCTACACAGAAGACTGGTCAAACAGAATTAAAGAATGATTCCCAGCTAAAAGGAATACTTTTCACCTTTGCCCTCCCCACCTCCCCCAGCTGTCTCAACTCGATCCCCGGACATCCTGACCTTCCTCCCTCCTCTGTCATGGTCATCCTCACCAAGTAGCATGAACCTCAGCCCTCCAGCTCAGTGCTGCCACAAACACCCACCTTCCCCAAAGACACCCTCACCATTGTGCATCAAAACTTCACGGCCCTGCTTTCTTTCTTAGAAGTACTTTAAAAGATAAATTCTTTGTGTTTTTCAGATAATTTGTTTTGTACACATTGTTGGGAAGTCCACCATTGTTAAGCGATGCTAGATTGAGCAAAAGGAGGCTTTGAAACATGTATCTCTTGTTACCTATTTCTGACTCAACTTGTGGTGTGACCAGGCCCAAACCATTCTCTCAAGAAGAATAAAACAAAAACTTTTAATAAAATTAGAAGAAAAAATAAATCTACAATCTTATTCTGAACATCTCAGTAACATTTTTTCTGTTTATACTTTAGCTGTACCATATATTGAAGTTTATATGAGGGGCCAAAACCAAAGAGGTTTTTCTTTTTTTCCCCCGTCTATAAAATGCCTGTTTCTTTTTTTTTTTTTTGTGTTTGATGCATGTGTGAAACAATGTTGTACAACAATAAGCAGAATTTTATTTTGCTGAGTTGTTCTAACAACTGTCGCAACTGCTGCTTTTTGCTTTAATTTTCAGTTGTTAATAAAAACTATTTTTTTGCTTTCTACAGCTTCTTGAGGAGGGGAGGTGGAGAGGGAAATGCTGAGCTCTTCTCCCTGGGATCCAGTGACAGGATATGTTGGGATAGTTCAAAGCTGCACCAGGGGAGATTCAGACTGGACATTAGGAAATCTTTCTTTACCAAGAGGGTGGTCAAACACTGGAAGAAGTTTCCTTGAGAGGCGGTTGATGCCCCAAGGCTGTCAGTGTTTAGGAGGCATTTGGAGAATGCCTTTAATAGCACACTTTAGGTCAGCCCTGAGGTGGTCAGGCAGTTGGGACTACACGAGTGTTGTAGGTCCCTTCCAAAGGAAATTGTCTATTCTACAAACTCCTGATTTTTCACCTTCCTGTTCCATGTTTGAAAAACATACATACTTAGCTTCAATCCCATATAGTGCCTAGACAATCATATATTTAAAGGCTACAGACAGGTGCAAAAGATAAGGCAAATTGAATCACATTTTTAATACTAGATTCTACCCAGCTATATGCACCTAGACAAACAAAATTTGAAGAACGATCACTTTCTTCACAAGATAAAAATACCAGTAAGAAACTCCTCCTCCAGATTCATCATCAGGTAATTGTGTTACAGGACAAACCGAGATAAAGTACTTCAAGGGCAGGATTTTTAAGATGAAGCCCTATTACTGACACCTCGGGCATATCACCAAAACCAAGCTAAGGTTTGCATATCACTAAAACCTGTGCCAGCAGCTTCAGTACAATGATATTAGGGAACTGCAATCAGTTTGCCTTCTATGTTAGTGGATAGATGATGACTGTGTCTACCTTCCATATTTTGCAGCTGAAAGTGCTTTAGAATAATTTATGGCTACAGCTGTGCTTTTAGCAACATTGTACACTTTCGTGTTTTTCTTCACTTTAAAACGGTCTTCTGTTTCGGGTCAGAATTATCCAGTAAAATAAAGAATGTGTTATAAAGCATTATATAGGGTGGAGAAGATTATAAACTTTGGGAGAGTGAGCAAAGAAGAACTATAAGATTCACTGTATCATCTCTCTATTTATATGTAAATCACATAGCCACAGCAACGTACTTAATCCAGGCACCACATCAGCTAATAACATTCACAACGACTCAAGCTTCAGCAGTGTTCAATATTCTGAGAGCTACGTGACCTGAAGCAAATGAGAAGGGTGCCAGGAACAGAATCTTCCCTGCAGCAGAGCCTGCGTTTCAGTGATGAAAGATTAATCAGGGTTTACTTTGATAGGATTAGTACTCAAGCACGAAACTCTGGTTCAGATTTCATTACTACAGTGCATATCCTTCACCTTGATGGATCCTGTGCTGCCCTGTTACAGTTACAAAAAATCACCTCTCTGACTAATCTAAATGGCAGAACAACTTTTACTTATTTAAAAAACTCCCAAACCCTGACAGATAATTCAGAAAGGATGATCTCTCTTTAGAGGTTAGTGTTAACTTTAGAAGTTGGATTTTTATTCAATGCAAGAGTTTTTTAAAAAATACCTTTTTTGCAATTGTTTATTTAGAGAAAAGACACATGTATGACTATGTACTGTCCAATTACCAGCACAGCAGAAACTAAAATATAGCAAAACATGTGATTTTAAACTATTCCATCTGACCTGTACCTTGGAAGTCTTCAGTGGAGAATTATAACTTTATAAGCAGACACCAGGAGCTGCTGAAATATCAGGTAAGACCCAAGATGGGTTGCTACAGAGCTCTTGCATAGATTAGTAGCCCAAACAAGGACCTGTAAGGTGGTCAGGGAAATTATATCTCTAACTCCTTAGTGGGAACTAGCATCCTGGACAAAATACACAGAAGAATCGCTTTGGTCAACTGCAGCCTTTAAAAAATAAACATTAAATGCATTTATATAGTGATGCTGCAAAATTGATTCCCCCTCAGGAACTTAAATGTTGCTGTTAATCCTTGCACTTCATCTACCCAAATATTTAGGCTTTCTACAGATAAATATTTTTCCTTCTCCTCACTTTCATCTTCTTCCCACCTGTCCTCTTCAGATGTGCGTCATCTGAAATACACGCGGCTTTCTCAAACTCCTCTCCATATAAGGCAATACACTGGCTTTCTCTTCTGCTCATTTTAACACCACTGTATCTCCTAAATTTGTATCAGTGAAACATTATTACATTAAAAACACTCTCAACAAATGAAAGTATATACTTCCTTTTCCATTACAGTATTTTAAGCAGTGATAATGAGTATCTGCCAGTCCTAAACTCCCATAAATTCTTTCAGGAACTGTCTAAAACAAATGATTTTCAGAGGCTTGGCCTTGCTGCTTCAACTTAAAATACTTCCTAATAAGCATAAGGCTTTTCTGATAAACTAAACTTTATATTGCTTATAGAAGCAATGCATATAAATTTCTTACTTATGAAATTTGTATTTCTACATCAACATCTCCTGAGTCCAGTTGTCTTCGTCCATTTTGACCTCTCAGTCATCATCTGTTCTTATGACCAACTTGTAATTACCAAATTTCTAAATGCCAAAGATAGAATGACATAGACCATATCAATTAATGTTATCTCTATGGCCATGTCTAAATCTACTTTTCAGAAACATCAGTATATGTAGGCAGACAAATATTTTTATTCTGGCTTTCTTGACTATACACACCTCTCCAAAAAAAAGAGGAAAGCTCTACTACTTACAATGATAGCTTGAAGTGAGGCTCTAAAGAAGGCCTTTTTTGCTTCTTCCAACAAAGTCCACTCTCTCTTGAGAGTTTTGGCCATGTTTTCAGTTTTCATTTTCCTCCATCTTAAAAGATTTTCTTTCCAATGCAAGCATAAAACTTGTGTCTGTCATGCACTTGTCCCATGTTTGTGACATACTGCAATAAATGACTTCTAAGCATTTTCCAAGGTCTGACATATCTACAAGNTGTTAAACAACAGCATTCAATTAGCTGCAGTAATTTTGCTATTAGCACTTTATGGGTACACTAATTTTTGTATATTAAACCACATTTCAAAAATAAATGTGTATATACCTCTTAAGATGAATCTAAGTTATAATAACTGGCTAGTAGTATTTTTATTGTATTTAGCATCCTAGCAGAACAGGAATGACTAAAGCACATAACACAAGAATCAAAAATTTACAATTTTACCAGCATATTCAGGAAGGTCTATTATGGAAGTTTCACTTTTGTCAAAGTGCTACTGAAGCAGTTTGAAAAGGCATCTCATCCCAGTTTCCCTCATTTTCCATTTTTTAATTCCTTTGGATAATACTTATACTTAAGCACTTACATCTGGAATAAAGCCAATTTCATTGAGGTGGTTACTCAGCTCTGGATCATGGAATGCAATCATCTGGGAAAACACTGTCAGGTACTCTGAAATGACAAATCCAAGACTGTTGTCAAAAACACAAGCCACCACATGGTGCTAGCTCACAACAGATCTATAGGAAAAGAAAGCCACTAATTTTAAACCTACAATAAACCAGCAATTGAATACCACCACTGTACTTCTTGTTACCATTACATTCAATACAGAGGAAGAAACATTTAATTTTTCTTCTTTAGTACTTCTCACTTTGGCTTTTCATCAGATT
>WEIT01033625.1:1378-142891 GCA_013389985.1 Dryoscopus gambensis | reverse complement strand
AACTCAGAAGTTCTCAGTTGTTCTAGTTAAAGCTTAACTTATGCTCTTAAGTGGATCAAACTTCTACTTCGTACACCAGTGTAACCCTCCTGATGTGTTTTTCCCTGGTTGCAACATATTGGGTTTATAGGCACTCAACTGTTCCCTCCTTACTAAACAGCGCTCCGTAGCTGTCCAGGCTCATCTCTTCCCAGCGCAGGCGTCTTCCCCCATTAATGGCTTCTCTAACTTTTCACTCAATTATGGGATCAGTTTGTCTTAATTTTTTTTCTTTTCCCTGGCTGATGTGCAAGGGGTATAGATGGATGATTAAACGTTATAGTTTTGGGAAATGATGCCATTTAGGAAGCATGTTTGAAGTGTTGGGCGTGCAGAGAAAGACTTTTATATCAACGCAGGCCTTGGGAGGAGGAGATGTTTTTCTATGTATAGAAACTTCCCGTATAGGATAGCAAGGGAAGGTTGCAGGGGGGTTGCCTGTCTCTTTAAGTGGGTTTATAATTGGCTAGGAATTTTTGTCAGCTTAGTCACTGCAGCATTCAGCGGATGAGGGAAAAAAACCACAGGCCCCAACCGTTAGGGCCGTGGATAGGCTCTGTCATCCCAAAGGAATGCATGTGAACAAAACACTTTGTGCGGTGCAACCGTTGGCCTAAACAGTATTGCATTCTTAAAGCGGGCTCTGAGTCACATGGAGCAGATGGATTGTTTCACTAAAATGGAAGTTATGTATCACTGAGCGCTCCGATCGAGCTTTCAAGTGTGGTTCCAATAGGTCACCATAGGCGAGGGTGATGAAAGGGGATAAAGGGGAAAAAAAAAATCAGCTCCTTCTTGTGTGGTTAAAATAGTTTCTGTGGCGTTGAAAAGGTAAGAAAGTGTTTCACTTTGTTAATTACTGGGTTGGCACACCGGCCTCAAAGTTTTGCCCTAGATTTCAGACCAGCATGGTCTTAATTCTGAGACACTTTTTTTCATGCTACTCAAACTAATCCAAAGAAACCTCTGTTTTGAGGAGGACAAGGAGAGGAGAAAAACCCCAAACTAAGCCCCGAACCTATTGGATCTTCTCCNACCTATTGGCTCTTCTCCTAATGCAACCAGCTGCTCTGCTCTTCCCCACCCTGCCAGCCTTTTGCCCCAAAATCTTTCTCGAAGCTGTTTTCTCTACAGCCCAGAGTATATTGATCAGTGAGGGAGTAGCTGTGTCGCTGAAGATGCCCTATCCCTTTATTTGGTTTTCTCTCTTCCCTTTGAGGGATTTGAAAGGATCTGATAGGAGCGTTTCCTGTCTCCAGCCTTCAAAGCGTGCAGGGGAGGAGCTGTGACTTCTGGCTAAACAAACTCAGAGCTGTCAAGTGGGGTGTTTTTTCTATTTTTTCCCCTTCCTGTTTTGTGGGGAATCCTTTTTAAAGAGTGCTCTAGGATTTAGCGTAAAACCCGGCCTCCAGTTGGTCGATACTGACAACTGCTGTCATTTGGCAGGCTGGCACTGGTAGGAGTGCAGCAAGTTTGGAAGTCTTAATCCGGTTATCACGAAGGCAGGTGTTTCGGAATTAGTGCCTCCCCGTGTTGCATTAATTGAATCTTAAATCATTACAGCACAAAGGGGAAACATTGACTAAATTCCCTTCCATCTCTGGAGCTTTCCTCATGAAGGCAGCACATGAATAGGAACTCTTTCTTAGAGAAGCTGCTTTACTTTGAGTGCCTGTGAAGGCTGTTTGGCAGAATCAGAATTGACTGGTCCACGTGAAGCACTACATGCAGAACCGAAATTGCAGTGAGTCACTGTCTGCTCTGTCTTTTGTGATCTGAGAGTCTGGGATAAAGTACTGCAGTGGGTGTTACAGATAAAACCAGTATGCAAATCCCTAATTCAGAGATGAAGCCTTCTTCCTCTTCTGCTCACTGCAGTTGTTTGTCTGTGTGCATCCATTTCTCTTCTGTAGAAAAGAAATTAAAATAATCAGTAATACTGTGCACCAGGAGATGAAGAGAGTGGCGGCAGGGAAAACAAATACCGCTTCCAGCAAACCAGCTGTAGAGAGATTTTAAATTCAAGGGCTGCTTTAGGATCAAGTGGTTTACAAGAGAATATAAGTAATTGGAATTTATCTTACAGATGAAAAAAGTCATAGTCTTCCTAGGCAAAAAAATTTATTCTTTTCTACCCTTAGGATTCTTCTTTGAATGGTTAGAGTTATCTGCACCTGTCAGATGATCTTTTTAGGAAAAGAGGTGTGAGAGAGGGAGAGGGCATTTTTGGAGTGGAGAATGCAGTGGAAATATTTCAGCATGTTCATGGTGACAGTGGGAGGCCCCTGAAGTCACCTGTGGTGATCACAGGTCCCAGCCTCCAGCTTTTTGCCTGGTCTAAAAGGAACATTTTGCTCTGTGAACTGGCATTGCTGTTCTAGTCATGGCACTGTTTTAATGGTACTCAGATCAGTGTGCTGTACCTGTCCTGTGCTGTTCATGCTCTGGGTTCTGGATACAGTGTCCACATGCTTTCCAGTACATAAATTCAACATCATGTGTGTAGTACCTGAAAACTTCAAGCTGTGAAGCTTTCTCTGTTTTCTTTTCTACTTATTAAATATTTATTGAAATGGTAGGAGGGAGGGCCTGGGATGAGGGAGGAGGAGGAAATGTTCAACAACATGGGGCTCATCCGTCACCACAAATGGTGCAGAGCTCTGTTTACATTAAGTGTGCTGTAATGGGGTTACTTCAAGGAAATTACATAGCAAGAAGTAAAAACTTTTGCTTTTTTATGTGTGCTGAGCAGGCTGCATGATCTGACCTGTATGTGAGGGTGCTGTCTGGACAAAGAATGTCATGAGCAAGTGGACAGCTATTTTGCAATGTTATCCTACTCATTCTTCTAGTATCCAGGAGACACTGGAATTGGTGTGAATAACCGTGCCATTCCCGGTTAAACACAATGCCCAGAAGAAGGAGTTAAAAAACCCCTAAAGGATGACATCCCCACCCTCAAATCTTACAGCAAAGGGAAAAGAGAGTTTCCTCCCAGCTTGTGTTCCCACAACAGCAGCAAGTGTGGCAGTAACTTGCCTGGGTTCTCACAAGCTGTTTTTCTTTTCAAACCTCTGCTTTTCCATCCTCCCTTCCCAATATGTGTTCGGGAGACTGGGAGCCTTCCCTTTGCCTGCCTCGCCCTTACTGCTGTTCTCTGCAGCACCAGCAGCAGCAGCACAGAAATGATGTGCCTGTCCAGTTCATTCTGCTGCTGCTTGGTAAACTAATGAGCAGAGGCACTGCAGCTGCCAGGAGGAATTCCTTTCCAGCAGTTTTGCGAGAAAAGTCAGCAGGATTAGGGCCTGGTTCAAACTTGACTGTTCAGCATATCTGCTATGCAAACCATTTTGGTGAGGGAGAGAGCAACCAGAGTGGCAACCAACTTTGCTTGAGGCAGAAACGAACTGTGGGAACAAGGAGGAGACTGCCTTGTTCTTTATAAACCATAGTCTGCTTAGAGCATTTTGGTGTGCTTGAGTACAGACATATATATGTATGTATATATATACGTATGCGTACTTTTTTCTTCTCTGCAACAACACCTCAAGTTAGTGTCTATCCTGGCTTAGAGGAAACAATTATTTCAAAAGCCTTTCTTAATAACTTTCTTAATCGCCTTTTGAGCTGCTCTCATGTTTTGCTCCTTGGATGTGCCTGCTCGTGCCAGATCATGCACTGGATCTCACAGTTCTGGAGCACCTACTTAGTTTATCTAGGCAGGGAATATTGGGGCATCTCCCAAGTATTTAAAAATAGAAATAAACATCTCATGATTGCTCTTTCTCCTTGATTAAATATATAGGGTTTGTGCTGGGCTCGTTTTGCTCTGTGTGGGTGAGTGGGTGTGTCTTGTGGATGAAAAATTAATTGCAAGGGAGCAGGAGTCAAAGGAATATGTTCTTACATTAGTTTGGAAGCTGTAAGGTCTTTGGTCATTTTGCTTTCTGGAGTCAGTTTACATGAAGGTAAAAGCTTTCTATGCTTTTAAGNTTTTTTGGTTCCCAGTGACTCCCAAGTGAAATGCTGCTGCTATGGGAGGCTGCAGTCCCATCAGTGAGAGGTGATCTCTTGGGTAACTTGAAGCATTTGAAGTATCTGGAGAGAGACCTTGAACTGTATTACCTGGAGTTGCAGTTACAGAAGGTTGATTTTGTCACTGTCCTATTGGAAAGATAGTCTGGAAACAGGAACTTTCTAGGATATGATAGCTGAAGTGTGGTAACTGCAATAGGAACAGAGGAAGAGTCTGCAGATGTGATTATAGTAATGTGTTCTTGAGTAGAATTAGGTGAAGGAGGTATTCAACTCTTTGTTAATTTTCCTCTTAAGTGCTTTGTTGTGCTAGTAATTTTTTTTTTCCATTCTTGTGAAGCAGGTGTGGTTTAACCTACCCACATGCTGGAGTAATAAACAGTGTTGTATGTAATACATGGAAAATAAGATTAGCAGAAATAATAAAAACATGGTGTTTGTGCTGCTGCAGATGTGAGAGCTAATGAGACAGCCAGGGGCAAATGATGAACCAGTTAAACAGGGACCAGGCACTCTGGTTTAGCAAGCCCTTCTCCTCTGAACACAAACATGGATACAAGTTACACTCTGATTCTAAACTTGTTTGTTTGACTTTGCCTCCCTGCTCCCTGAGCCAAGCTGCCTTAATTATACAAGGGAATTGCTTCTCAAAATGACTTCCAGATAAATCATTATCTGTACTTGAATGATTCTTACATCTGTAGCAGTCTTGTCTCCAGGTGAGGAAAGTATTCCTGAGGGTCTGTTCTAAGTGCATTTCCTTTGGAAGGCTTCTATTGACGTGCTTTAGTCTATTTCCTTGCTACCTATTGTGTAGGACTAGGCAAGAAAATAGTAATTGTAGAGAAAAATATTTTGGGACAGATGGTTTGTTTTGTAGCATGGAGTATAGAGGGCTGCTTGATTTCTTACATCTTTTACTCCTGGCTACTTTGGTCTGTGCCTTGGGTGGAGAAACTCTTTGCTAGCTTGAGTCACAGTGGCTGCACCACTGCAGCTTCAGGTAAAGCCTAGACTGGGGTAAGTTTTAGAGGCCTGTCCTGATCAAGTGAACTTTGATTAAGGAATCATCTCATGTTCTTACTCTCTGGATATTCTGCCTAAATGGGTTTGCAAACCAGGGCTTCTAAATTAATGCTGAGTATTTCTCTGTGAATGCATCACTCCATCCTAAGGCTATATTGATAAAATAAAGCATCCTCCAATTTATAGGAAGGATTTTTGTATATATCAACTTTCTGTCACTGACAGAACAGTCCTGCAGCCTTGCCACTGATTTCTTATCTTGTTCCCTACTCCTTATGTCATCAGTGTGGTTTTTTTCTATGAAGAAGTGGCATCATACTCTAACATAATATTTGGATTCTCATTTTAACAATTTACATGCATTATCAATATTTTCTGTGAATGAAAAAGAAAAAAAGGTGAAATTTGGTGTTGTCAGTGAGATACCCTGGTTGATTAACAGATTTTATTTCTCTTAAGCAGTGTTCTTGTCCATAGCTCTCTGGTGGGTGGTCTGACAAATCAAACGTAAGGTGCCTGAAACCAGTAGTCCTATTTGAAAATCTAGGCCAGAGAATTTTGCCAAGTGTAAACATTGTCTCATGGTGTGAAAAACAACCAAACAATTTTGGTTCATTAATATAATTTACTTGAAGACAGACAATGCACTTGACATGGTGTTTATACCCAGGCTTTTATGCCATTCATATATCTGATGGGTTTTTAAATTGGTTGGTTTAGAGCAGGCCAACCAGAAGTGGCTTTTATAATCCATAGTAGTAATTTCTAGATTCTGCAATTACACTGGATTTATTTATTTAAGCAGGCACCTTATAATTAATCTTCTAGTTGGCTTTGACAGCAATTTCACTGGGTCTTTCCGTTGCCTTTTTTTCTGTTTTTTAAGCCTGGAAGTCAGGGAGCCTTTGATTATTGCAGCTATTTCTGTAGGTAGCTAGAAAATATCCCCAGCTTAGCTGTGGAAATGGGTTCCATTCCATTCCTGTTGGAGCCAGTGGTGGGCACTCACTGTGATTTCACTGTGCTTCGTGGCAGAAGCTCCAAACCCGGCATCTGCAGCTCAGTGATCTGTCCTGGAAGTACAGAGAGATGGGAAAGATGCTGCACTTGTGTCCCAGCATGGGGCACTCTCCCTTCTTCCCACCCTCCCGCATCGGCCTCGCTGGGGACAGAGCAGCACCTGGGCCGTGTCTGTCTCGTGCTCCATTCACAAAAAGGAGGTGGAAATGCCAGGCTCTTGCCGTGTCTCTTCCTGTGTGTGAATCCCCTTGGATTTTGTGGGCTCGAGAACAATTTCACCCTGCGTGGATCACGTGGCTCTAATTGGGTTGGTGGAATCTCCACAGTCCTGTGTGTTCCCTAGGGTTTGTTGCTGTCAGACCTCGTTTTACCCCCCACACCCTTGATCCTCTTTTGTTAATCCATGAGTTTGGGAATGTCTGAATAGTGTTTATTACTTTTATTGTTTGGGTGGGAAAATGGCCATGGAGCTTTGATTGTTTTATGGCAGGAGAAAGGCCTCGTGGAACCCTAGGCACTTTGTTTTTTTTAATTTTTTTTTTTTTATTTAACCCCAACAAGGAGTGCAGAAAAGTAACCAGTAATTTAATTGTAAGTGAAGAATTTCTTGCTGGTTATAGCCTAGAGACATGTTTTATTTGAATCCAAAAATCAACCAGAAAATAAATTTAATTGCTTTCTAATATGTCTTATTAAAGCATGGATCAGTCTGTGCTGCAAATGAGCTTTGGAGGTTCTGGTGAGAGGGAATGCAGACTCCAGTTTTGCTGGTAGATTAAATGCTGGATGTCAGCGCTTTCTCTGATAACAATGTTGTTGAGAACTGCTCTGGCACACCAGATTTCCCTGAATGCCTGTAGCTTGCTGTGGAAGTTAACTCAGGACTTCAGCTTGTTTTGTCATGCTCCATTTGGAAAGTTTGGATTTCAGAAGGGGGAAAATAATGCTGCCTGCTTTTAGTATCTAAAACAAAAGTGTAGAAAGCTGGAGCAGCTGATTTTTGAAGCTTGTGAAAGAAGCCTTACATATTGTTCTTCAAAGAATAACTTCCTTTTATCTTGTTATATCTTTCAAAAGCTCAATCATTAGATCATTGGTATCATTAAACTATCAACAGACAAATGATGAATGTCTTGTCTTGCCTTGCTGTATTTTTTATTGGGTCATTTATTTTGAGTTTGTTCTTTTTTTTAAAGATACTTTTCTGCAAGATCAAGCCATTTCTCCCAGCCCATTTGAAGTGTATTAAATATATTAGTCTTAGGAAGATGCTGAGCAGTGCTTCTTATGCTCTGTATTCTCCTTTTCCTGTGGGCAAAGAGAAAAAAAAAATCATTATTCACTGTGTTACAAGCAGTTTAAAAATGAATGTTTGTAGACACTTTGTGTCTTTGTCAATTTACATGCTAAACACTGTTGATAATGATGGGAAACAGTCAGTTGAATGTTTCCTGTATACAGAAATTTATGTGGTTAGGGGTTTAAAATTGTCCTGACTACCCCTAGTAAGAGAAGTAAGGTAATTTACCAGTATTGCTCTCTTTGTAAAATACACTGAAAAATCCTTAAACGGATTTTTTTGTTCTCTTTTTCAGTATTTTTAAATCTTTAATTATAATCGCTCACATGTCTGAATTTTGAAGGACTTTACCTGATGCTTTGTGTCTGTGTCTGCCTGTGTTACGTCTCTGTGTGGGCAGCTCTTTAAAATGGTTTTGCATTTTAAGGGGTTAGATTGGGCACGGTTTATACCTCTCCCTTGTCCATGCTTTATGGGACAGTCACATAAGTTGTAGTGCCCCATCTGTCCCTTAAGGAGGATAATCTTATTTAACGTGACTATTGTGGTGCACCAGTGTTTGTGAGTGGCTGCAGGTACCTTTTATCTACAGTGTAAGAATTAAGGAACATCTTACTTGGAAATCTTGTTGTTTAAGGCATTTTTTGTTACTGTGTAACCCTCTTTTCTTGCATTTCCTTGGACCAGCGATGTATAGGACTATATATTACATATTTCAGCTTTCTGCTTCTGGGAAAGAAATCTGTTTGAGTGAGTATGCTGGAGTTGTTTTGGAAGCGCATGTAAAGCACATTAAGCAAAACAGATTTCAATTCATCACTTGAGTATAAATATCCAACAGGACAGCTTACAGATTTTTCTTCCTGCTTGCTGCCTAGGGAGTTGAGGTGTAGAGCAAGGAAACGTACACAAGAAGGAATACCCATTTCTCTGTTAGTTTTTAACTCCTTTTTTTATGTCTCTACTCATATATGTATCGGGCAAGAACAAAATGCATTAAGTTTTTTTTAAGGGAAAAGCCAGTCTTTTTAGAGAATATTCTGGTTATCATAATAATTGATATTGTTCTGTCACTACTGATGGAGAAGTAGCTAATGAGAATTAACTGTGTGAGCTCTGGAAGGCCTGATTTTTAAGAGTGTTTTAAAATGCATCTCAGTGAGAGAAGCCAGTGTTACCTGTTAGCAGCTTGAATGAAACACTCAAACTCTAGCTCTTTTAAAAGATTGAAAGTAAGTGAAATATTTCGTTTTATAATTCATTCATGATTCAGCTCTATTAGGAAATTACCTGTTTTACTGAATTGTATTTGCATTAAGAACTAGACAAATTTCCGACCCTTTTCTCATCTCCAAGCCTGGTCTAGTTAGGCGTAAAAGGAGTGTAAGCACTGTGAACCTAGAATTGTGTAGTCAAGGTGAATGGGAAGGTGAAATCCATTATCTGCTGAAATGCTGGTGCAGGTATGTCTTTGGGAACATGAACTGCTGCGCTGATATTTGCTAAGAAGCCTGCAGTGTGTGTGCATCCTGACACTGCTTTTCCTCCTCGTGAGGGAGAACAGACATTTCAAAAATAACATCTGCCATGACAGCCTGAAAACCCATGTAAATGAACCCTCTTTTTTGAATTTGTAGTTGAAATGTCTCATGGTTTGACTTCTGTTTACAGTGGTGTAAAAACTGTTCGCCTCCTTTTAGCATCTTTTCTGCAGCCAAATTTAGTTACGAAGGAATCATGTATATTTGGCCTAGGAAAAGAGGCCAGTTCTGTACTTGAGTGTGTGTGTAAGTGGTAGTTAGTGGGTAGCCTGCAGAAAGGAAGAGTGACTTTGTTTTGTTGATTGATAAACATGTCGGCCATGGCACAGCCCTGCCTGGCTGTCTGATCTGGCCTCTCTTGAGGCCCCTCCAGGCAGCACAAAAAAGTATCATCGCATGTGAAATGACAAGTGTGGTCAGATTAGTTTGGTCCAGGTATCACTCAGCAGTATGTTATGTATAAAGTTTTGGTGCATATTTGTTTTCATTTTCAAGGAGCAACACAACACTGATGTGTCTTCTTATAGTCAACTCAAGTCACCTGGTATCTAGGACTGTTCTTTTGAGCCTTCTAGGAGCATGACTGTTCTTTGGGATGTAGAAGAAATTGGAAAGGTTTTCCTGTAATAAAATAAGCCTTTAGCAAGCAGAAATTTTACAAAGAGGAGATTCTGTTTGTTTTAAATGGAACAAGTTCCCTCAGGAATAACTGGTTTGTGGGTAGCAAATACAGAAATTTGAATGTTGTGGTGGGAGAATGTTGGAAAGACAGAAGTTTATGTCCGTGTCTGTGAGTGAACCAAAAGCTCTTCCTGGAGCATCCTGTCTCAGAAGGTAAGGCATGGCTTGGAAAGGTAAAGGTCAAGTCAACTCAAGTGAGAGAGGCTTAGATCTGAGCATCAGGGAGAACATCCTGATCCTGAGAAGCTTTGGCTGTGGGATAATGCTGTTGGAGAGACAGGAGGCAAGTTATGCTCATGTATGGGGAAAATGAGATGCAGAACTCTTAAATGGCTTGATCAGATGCACGTGCCTAAGAGGGTGGGAGCAGAAGGAAGGTCATGTGCTGCTTGTCTGGTAATCCAGCGAGGAGGTTGTGCCTCACCAGCTTAGTGGCAATGACAAGGACATGACGTTCAGTGAGATTTCCCTCCATGAACTTGCTATGCCTGTGGATTTTTAGGCCAAAAAACCCTCTTTGTGCATCTGTTTTATGTGTAACCACAGTCCACAGATTAACATGAGATGGTGGCATGGGTTTGTTTTTCTTGCTCTTCTATTCACCTGTTGGAGTTGGGGATTTACTGGAATGTGGATGGATAGTGAGCATTTAATTTGTTGCAGCCAGAAGAAAGATGCAGCAAACTTTAATTCTGAAGACACTCGAGCCTTCTGAAGAAATCCTCCAGGGAGTCATCCCTGTGAACTGCATTCACTAAGAAGCATTGACTTGGTCAGGTTATATTTGTAGAAACAAACATGTTTTCCAAGCCCCTCGTCAGGATTCCAAATGGTTGTTTTTAGAGGCCCCCGTCCCTGGGAGTTGGCTGGGGCGCTGGCGGTGCTCTCTGTGCTCTGTCTGGATTCCCTGTAGCTGGGATGTACGGCTGGAGAGCACATGGCTTTTGTGTGGCTCGTAATCCTCTGTCTGAGCATCATCCTCCAGCTCGGCACCGAGAGCCGGCGGAAGCTGTGCCGCAGAGGAGTTCAGCCGGCAACATTTCTATCAATGCGCTTTTATGCAGTGAATCCAAGCAAGCAGAAGAACAATGGGATTTTTTGTAGCTCATAGGTGGCAAACAGCTCTGTTTGCTGTGGATGAGGAGGCGGGATTGCTGTTCCTGGGTTGTAGCTTGGTGTTTTCTTCTTGGCTCACACACATGGACTAAGCTCTTTGTCTAGCCTGCTCTTCCAAAGTCTAGGGCTGGACAGTATTGAACTGTGACCTGCAAAAGTTTACTTAGTAATCTTCCATGTCCCTGTTTTACATGGAAGATTTTCCTGGAAATGCCCAAGGGAAAAAAGAGGGTTGGAGGTGGCTGGTTGTTGAAAGCAGTCAAGTTGTAGTAAAACTGGGCCAATTTGAGAGTTACTGGCAGTTATGTGGATTTATTCATTACATTTGGCTTGTTTTGCTTTTTTGGATGAGACTTACATGAAAGGAAGACTTCAGATATTGAGAAAGAAATTACTATTTCAGTTGTTCCTCCTTGCTCTAAAGCAATTAGGGTGGTGTTACCATTTCCATGCACCAGCAGTGTGAAAGTGGCAAACTTCTTTAGGCAACACTTGCAGAAATTGTATATAAGACTATTAAATTCCCCTCATTTCCCTGCCAAAAATAGTAAACCTTGAAAAATATGCAAAGCATTCCAAAGTTCTTAAGTACCAGCGTGCTGAACTACAAAGTTTCTGCATTTTTAGAGTCCCATTTTAGATGCACTGTGGACATATTTGTGTTCTCGTCGTGCAGGCTGCCCTGGGCTGCTGCCTTGTCAGATCTGGTACACACAGGAGGATCAGGACTACTCAGTCCTGGAAGGGAGAACTTCAAAGAAAGCTTCAACCTTGGAAGAGCTTGACTGATTGGAATTAAGATTCTATTTTTAATTACCGATGCTGCGGTTTAATACTGGAGACATTGTTGTGTTCCAGATAGTGGTTTTTAGAATTCAGTGCAGATCTTCACTGCTTGAATCGGCACTTAGCAAAGGTACTTTTTCTCTAGAATTACGGGAGCTGTGTCAATAGTTCAGAGTACCCAACTGTTTGGTGTTTTCCATGCTTTTCAATTTGATATTGTCATCGTGGCTTTGTGGACTTAAGTGTGATGCACTATTAATCACTTTCAGAGCAGCTGCTGTGTTGCTCTCAAGAAGTGAGTGAGAACAGGATACTGATTGCAAAGCATGTTGGGATGTTTTGAAATAAAAAGCACTTAATCAACATTATTTAGATCAGACAATCTTTTTATTAAGTATTTGAGCCCTGTGCTACAGGATGATGCTCTGAGACAAGACAGTTTTGCATTAAAAAAAGTATTATCCACATCTTGTAATACTCAACGATTTAGTGTTGGAGTGTGCTTTTATGTGAGGATCTTGTTAAAATTCTGCAAGAGATTACCTTTGCATTTTGCCTGATCTGAAACCCTGAAATGCTTTATGTTGAATCTGTGAAGTTGGTTTTTTTAATCTAAAGAAGTTGCTGCAAATGAAGCAAGTAAAAGGAAGACAACTAGCCATGTTTACATGCATTTAAGTAGATGTGTGAAGTATTTGGATTTCATATTTGCACTAAACCAATACATTTTTTCAGACAATTAAATATTTTGCAAATTAGTCACACTTAAACTGGCAATTTTTTGAAGTAACCATAAAAGCATTTACTGAGCTAAAAAAGTCTTTTGTTGCTTCAGCTCTAATCCACATTAATTTTTCTAATTCATCTACCCATTGTTGCCTTTAAAATTTCTTGTTCTTTGAAATGCACAAATAAATTTCATCCTTGTATTTGGGAGTAATTTTATGTAAAAAAATTTAAAACCCCTCACCATTGTTTTTTCAGTTTTGCCACACCCACCGCAAGATAAATTCCTTAATTTTGTGCTGGGTTGCAGGGTAATCACAGGGAATGGTGCTCCAGCAGCTGCGTGTGTTCAGCTGCTGTTTGTGACCACACCTACGTAAGTCAGCGTTGAATGTGGATTTTTGGGATTGTGTTGGAAGTAAGAAAACTTCATCTGGGCATTATCTGTAGCTGTAACGTGCTGAATTACTGAAAGATGCAAGCCTCTCTTGCTACACACAAAATCTACTCTGTAAGTACCAGTGCAGTGAGGCACAAGATTAGAAATATTAAAAAAGTAAGGCAAAGCACTTGGAGTTTGTAGGAGTGAAGACGTGTAGTGTTATGTCTCTATTTGGAGAACCATGATCTAATCTTATTTATAAGTATCAAATGAGGAAGGAAAATAGGCTTTCCTTGTGTGCTCAACATCAGCACCTGCAAAAAGATGGCCCTTATTTCCTTTAAAACAAAATAATCTCCATGAAAAAAGGCTGTTTGGAGGCACTCAGTGGTGATGTACGTTCTTGCTGACATATTTCTTTACTGGTCTAAGTTTGAATCTGAAAATACTTTAGGCTTGTGGCTGCTGACTTTGGTATCAAGTAAAGGCCAGACTTGCATCAGTACCTCCTTGCTGAAGCTGATTTTCCTCTCCGTAGCTGGGCAGGAGGACATGAGCTGGTGATTCCCAGCGTGGGGCTGGGATGGGTTTCCCGTCTGTTGTGCAGAGTCAGGCTGACACACAAAAAATCCTTCAGCTGTTACCACTGTGAAGAAAACCTTCAGGTGGTGGGGAAGTGAAAACCTGTGGAGTCAGAAATAAGTCTTGATGAGTGGGTGGGTTTTTTTCTGTGTGTGTTTGAACTTTTGGGGGAGTTTTTTGGTTGTGTTTTTTTCCCCCTTGGGTCCCAGTTTGAATTCTGGGAATCTCACCTTAAATAGAGCCACAGGTGTTACTGATGATGGGAGAGGAGCGGATGTCCAGAGGGGTGTAGGGTTGGGAGAACCCTGGATGGCTCTTTAGAATGTGAGGATTGTTTGTGGATTGCTGTAGTGGCAATGAAATTGATATTTTCATAGGTATTAAAGGAAAATACCTTGAAGATGCCAGTCATCAGTCCCAAGCACAGCTGTGCTTTTCTTTTTTTTGATGTTTTATTTTCCCCTCTCTCAGTAGCATGGCTGGCTTAAATGCTCCCTTGCCCTGTACCAAGCTCTGTGCTGGTACAATTGTTTATAGACTCGAGCAGTGACTGGGAGCAGAGAACTCCATCTGGGTTAAAAATAACTTGGTCCCAGAAAATAAACTGTATTTTTAACCTGGATCAAGTTTCCTGGTCCAGAACACTGTGCAGCCCTGCAAACACTTGCAGTGACACAAGTGCGAAGGTGCTGCACTGGTTCTTGGGGCAACAGGGGCACTGTAAGCCAGGTTTTATGTTTTATCCCAGTTGCAATAAGCTTGGCAAGCAGACATGGGAACCATTTTCAGCTGTATCCCAAGACTGCAGTGGGGGGATGTGTTTTGTGGGTGTTTGGAGCCTTTTTGAGTTCTAAGTATTGTGTTCAAAAACCAGCATGGTTTGTTGTCATTTAACCAATCAGGCAAAATTTTCAACAATAGTAATAGCTGAAAAAAAAAATCCATCCATTTAATATTGAAGTGTTTTAGTGGAACGGCCTGGGGAGCACCTGCTATGCGACGGGAGAGAGAAATGGTGAATTCTGGAGGCTCACAAAGTGTAGTGCTGTGGGTTCTGTCCTCCTGGGTACTTGGTGGGGCTCAGCTGCAAAGGTAGGATGGTGTCGGAGGCCTGTCACGTGGGGACAGAATGCCCATACCTTTTAGAGATGTCCAGGAGCTGCCAGGGATCCACGTGGCACTCAGGGAGACCTTTGGTACAAGTGCGTGTCATCCACTTGATGGGGTGTGCCAGTTCTCGTGTTGTCTGTCTACTGTCTCCTGTCACCCTGCCTTGGTGGCCTCTTTCTCACACGTCTTCCACTGCCTAGAAGAGCATGTACTGAGCCATCTTCTAGTCTCAGCAGTGTCATAGAAACAACCCAGGTCTGTGGGACTTGCTTTTAGCAGGTAAAAACTGGAATATTTCTGAAGCAAAACCATTGCCTTTTTCAATTCTAGCAAAAGGCAAAGCCCTGGGTACCTTCCCGTTGGATAGAAATGAGCATGCAGTTGCTAAGGAGTGAGCACATCCTGCCTTTCACGTGTGAAGTTTGTCAGAAGGCTCAGTCTCCTTCTGAATGTGGATCTTAATTTCAGGCTTCTCCTCAGGACAGCAAAAAATTGGGTGTGGGGAGGAGGGTGGGGTGCACCCCATGGGCCTGGGGATTTTGGTTTTGACCATGTATCTGGTTGAGACAACTGAGTGTACCTGGGTCAGTCTTCTGCCCTCTTGGGACTTTGCTTCTGCCTGAGAATCACGATGGAGAGCTGAGTGTGGAGAACTGAGGACCATCTCATGACCGAGCCACCAGTGTTTTGGGAACAATGGATCCATGTATGATGTGGGGTTGGGGGAAAAGTTGGTATGTGGGTTGTTGTGGTTGTTGTTTGTTTTCTTTTTTTCAGAATGTGATTTAAAAGCGTTAGGAAATGGAGTGAAACCATCTTTCTTTTTGCTTTTTTTTCCCCTTGCACTTCAGAAAACTCCTCTAGCATGGTGAATCTACTTTATTGAGGGATCTAGCAGTGAGATGCCTTGGTTCCTAATATGGCAGATACTACATCTGCTTCCTGTGTGTTATCAGACGTGTTTTTAGGTCTGGGTTGTAATCTGCAAAGCTCTTGTAGAACTGGCCCTGGTTATTTTAGAAGCCTTTTCAGTCTGTGGTCTGGAATAACACAGTAATCAGGGGCTCCAAGTGGACAGGGTTTAAAGCGATACTATCTGGGGCGATGAGGAGCTTTCCTGGCAGCACTTAGCGTGGAACTCTGTTGTGTGTGATATGAGCCCGAGCCTGGAATTCACTGGTTTTAGGGTGAGACGTGAGAAGATGGGTTTTACAGCAGGTTTATCTGTGCTGGTAGCTACAAGAATGCTCCAAGTGAGGGACCTTCTAAGAGAGCTTCTCTGAGCTGAAGATCATGCCTGAAGTTCTTCAAGGTTTTAATTTTGTTTACATAATTACCATGTTTTTCTTTATCTGATTTTTTTTTTTTCATCTTGTAAAGAAATATGTTCTATTTTCCTGTAGTAAAAGAATACCTGTTTTTTTGCCTGTGTCATGAGTGTAAGTTTGAATTGCTTGTGAGAAATGCTGACTTAATCTTCTAGCTTGGGAGGTGTGTGTGATGTTCAGAGATATCCCTATTTCACACTCCCTTTGGATTTTTTTAGGTGAGAAGAAATAAATTCCAATTCCTGAAAATTCTCATGTATAAAAATCCAAACTATTTGTGGATGTCTGCTGCTGAATGAAAATGTGTTGGCTATCGGATGCTAAGATGTTTGACAAAAGACTTCAGAGTGGCAGGAGTGGAGGAGGTGGGGAGAATAATGTTTGTTTGAAGATCAGTGCACCCTGGAGAAGAAATTTATTATGATAGTATCAGAGTAAATAAAGTCCTCCTTTGGTGTAGTTTTGTTTGTGTCTTTCTAATTAGCATGATTCCTTGGGGACTGCTGGAGATTGACCTGTGTGGGTTTATGATAAGGATGCGTAAGAAATTTTTTTGTATTTTGTTCTAAGTAAGGGTTTTTTTGGTGTGGTGTGGTTTTTTTATTTTTTTCTTTCTCTACAGCTGATGGTTGTAACTTTGGTTACCAGTAACAAAGGAGAAAATTTCTTCTTAATCATTCTATTCTAGTGGGTGAGAATTATCCCAGGTTTAATGTTTCTGCTACTATGTCTGCCATGAAAAGAGAAAAGGCAGTAAATGCAAACTCGAGTTACGAGTTCTATTTTCTTTGTCCTGCATCTCTGAGGTCAGCATCAGCTTGCCCCATCAGAGAAATGGGGCTAATCCCAGACTTTCTCGGTTGTGGCAGGTATTTTATATTAGGAGAAGCATATTTCATGTCAGGAACTGAGTGTAATTGGCATTGCAGATGGAAGGCATGGCGCTCAGACAAAGGCTTATTTTTACTTACGAATAAAGCCAGAGTCTGCGAACTCCGGGGATGTTTTGAGGGCATAGCATGTTCAGAAATGTGTGACTTTGTTTTGTGCAGCAGCTTCTTCCCCTTCATTGACTTCAACTGCTGATCATTGCCTTTCCCTGCTGTGCATGAACCTTGTAATCTCTCCTGGAGTCACCCAGGCCCGAGAAGCTCCTTTGAATGTTGCTGAGGCAGACAGCCACAGCCCAAGGTGCTGAGCGGATCTGTGGCACTCAACTCCCTCTTCCAGGCACAGGGGACATGGGACGTTGCTCCCGGGAGTAGGCAGAGCTCCCTGTGTGTCAGGCAGGGAAGGTGGGAGGACACTGGCAAGGCTTTGCCTGCTCTCCTGCAGTGCCCAGTGCCACCTGCCACATGCTAGCCAGGGAAGGAGCCTTGCTGCCTGTCCTGTGCTCCAGGGCTGCTTGTCCTGCCTGCTCCAGGGCTGCCTTTCTTTCTCCAGCCTGGATTTATAGGGTTAGACTGTGCACCAATTAATCTACTGGTGTATTTTGATGAAGAACTGAAGCAAATTGCTTTCCACTCATGCATTTTACAGATAGAGTAGTAGTTTTTCTCATAATTCCATGAATTATTGATTACTCTGGGCTTCCTTTCCAGCTCAGATCGTGCTGCTGCAAAGGTAGAGGTGTCCCTGCTCTGCAGCGTCACTGATCTGGTGGCAGGGAGGGGACTCCATCTAGTTCAGTGTTAGAGTGAACTAACAGTGAGATAGCAGAAACCCTGTGAGACACCAGAGGTACTTTAGCCCCGATAATCACCACTTTACAAGAAATGTGTCTGTGGTTAGCAGCAGATCTGCGGTAACACAGGTCATGGTGACATTCTTTTACCTTGAAGAAAGCAGCGTGGTTGGAGAGCTGTGTAATGTGTGTGTGTATTCTCACGTCCCCATCCCTGGGACGTAGACTGCAATAAGAAAATTTTCTAAAGCTTCCAGTGTTTTTCTTTTTTACTTATAATAAAGGGATGGAAAAAACCCTGTCATATGGTATTGGCATTACGTACTTTGCTTAGAAAATAGGGTGTTGCAGTTTCCCTAGACAGCAGGATTTAGAGCAGAGACAAGTGGAATTTTCTGCCTTGGAAATGAGCTTGTTGTGTGTGCTGCTCTCAGCTGAAACATCACCATTTTATCTGTGACCTGAGCCCATGGTTTGTCGTTTTTTTTTCCTCATTTATAAGAACTGAGCACTGCTTTCTTGCAGGACTGCCATGCCTGTAGTCGACATTGCAGTGGCCCTTTTCTCTCCTGTCCAGAAGTGCACTCAGCATGTGGCATGTGCTGCTGTGGGGCTGCAGGTCAGGCACTGTGCAAATGCCCGAGTGTTGATGGAGAGGCTGTAGAAATACCCATAATGTTGCTGCTGCTCTAATCCTGCCCTTGAAAGCAAGAATGTTGATGGAATCTTGGTCGTATTCTTTAGGTCTTGCATTCCTCAGCAAATAACAGGATTTGACTGTAAAATGCCATTGGGGTTTGAGTAAGGAATTGCCTGAGAGGCCCAAAGGCAGGCAGGATGGTCTTGGTCTGTGCCTTCTGAGCAGGGAGGACAGGCTGTGGAGTCAGTTAGTGAGGCTATACTTTAGCTCTTTGCTAAAGTGCTTGAGATTTAAATTGTCTTTCCTCTGGAAAAGAAACACACCCCTGTCCTTACTCTTTTCATGCAGAATTAAAGGAAGTAAATCTGGGATTTTTATCCACTGAGGTAGAGGCTCGGTGTTCTGCAGTGTAATGCTCTCTGTAAGATACGCACTGAGGTTGATCCTTTCTCCCCTCTGACAGTAATGAGGGGGGTTGATTTGAGACAGGAAGCATCTTCCCATCCTACTCTGATAATCTAGGCAGCCTGGAAAAGCTTAATCAATGCGGGCCGGTTTACACTGTTTACTGTGTGCAGCAGAGAAGAACTGCAGCACTTATCACCCCTCCTGTTTTTCCCTGTCTCTAGAAGCTTAAAACTGTCACTCCTCAGGAGCTCCTCATGCTGCAAATCCCCATTTCTCTGGTGTACTTGTGTTTCCTAAATGACCCTTATCTGTAGTGACAGGGCTTTAGTGACCAGTCGATCTGGATCTGGGTGGCCACTCTGTCTTATCTTGCCACATTGACTTTGTTTTGAGAGCAAATTCTGCCAGTCATAAATGGAAATTACTGCAGTTCTTGCTGACTCTCTGGCAGTTTGAATCCAGCTTTAGAAGCTGGATAAGAGTTTTTAGATAAGAACCCTTAAAAAAAGTAGAAAAGTAAAAAAGATTTTGGCTTTTGAGAGTGTGCGTTTCTCATGGTTGAATGTGGGACCGGTAAACAGCTCTGCCATTACCAGCAACATAAATTCCAGCATATCCAGTATCCTGTGGTGGCTGTGCTGACTTAAATTGTATTAGTCAGTGCAGAGGGCACAGTCAACTGATGCTGGTGTCATTCAGGCAGCTGCCTCTGGTTGCTTTGTTCACCACTTCCTTTTAATCACACAAAATTCCAAAGGCAACACAATTTTTTTTTTTTCAGTTGATGGCTTTAATAGTACAGGTAGAACCAGTGTGGACAATGTCCAGCCTGTAAGGTCAGGCATTGAGGCCATGGTGTCCTGCAGCTGGGTTGGGTGATTGCCCCCATCACTTAGAATAAAAGAGACCCAGTTTTAAGTGGTTTAGAAAATCCAGCAGCAAAGAGCTCAGTCTGCTCTCTGACCTACACCAGAATCTTCTAGGGAGGCAGAGGAAAAATAGAGAACACACCAGTGTGGTTTTGGTGGGTTTTTTTTTTTGTTGGAAAACGTCTGTGTTTGAAGGCTCTGGTTGCACGAACTCAAAAGGGAGAGTGAGGCTTTGCCGGCAACTCTTTGTCCCCGTGGATCTTTGGAGTTTTGTACAATTAGTACCGTATCAGTGTCAAACATGCTTGAAATCTCTCCAAGGCTTATAGCTTACGTCGAAGTCACGTCAGTATTTTTCCATGTTAGAAGGATCCTTCTGATTCAAACGAGATGCATGTGTGAGGACAAAAGCTGCCTGTGCCTGCCAGGCTGTTAGGTCAAGCAGATAGCAGGAAGCTCTGGTTTTCCATGCCCATTGGTTTAATTTTTAACCCATTGGGGTCCAGACAGGTTGCCTTCCCTTCCCAGCACAGCGTAAACATCCAGCATGTCTTCAGAGCACAGAGACTTCCTTTGCTTCCTGGATGACCTTAAAAGGCATCTGCTAAGGATTTTTGGTATTGAAAGACATGTAGTTTTGTATGAACAGTTCACCATCCAAGCTTAAACTCTGTATCGTGGTCTTCAGGAGAGTCCAGCATGTGCAGTTATTCCATAATTGCCTTTGCAGGCCATACGTGGTAGCTCAGGACCCTCCTTAGCATGTGTTGCTGTGTTGTCCTACCAGAATAAAATCTCCGGGAGCATCCCAGTAAGCAGCTGTGGACAGGAAACCTCCATCTCACTGAGGAGAGTGTTGCTGGCTCTTGCAGGGACCTCAGTGATACCATTTTTCTCTATCTTAATGAAGCATTACAGTTAGTTTACATAGTGATAAATATAATAATTATTGTAGCGATGGCTGTGTGCCCAAGATGCCTAGAAAGCTGAACATGAAATCTTTTTAATGGCATCATAATGGTCTTTGTAAGTGTTACAGATTTCCTAGTGTTACATATAATAAATAATGCACATTATTTTCTAGTGAACTTGTACAGCTCGACAGTGTGTACACACAGAAAAGACTTTATCTTGAGAAATTTCATTATTTCTGTGGCAACTTTCTCTGGTTAGACAGGGTTTGGCATTGGAAATGCAGAAGTTAAGCAAACTTATTTCATTAGGCCAATGTGTGTTTGTGAAACTAGGGAGAGAAGAGATGGAAAAATATCAGGTTTTGGAAAGCAAGTTCTGTGTCTCCCTCTCTTCGCTAATACATTTTTGTGCAATAATTTCTGATTTGTAAATAATGCATTTCACAGAACACCCAGCACTACCCCAGTATGCCTTCCTTCCCTTCTCTCTCTTAAATCTCTCAAAGGAAACAATCTGTAGCCAGTGTGAGATGCTTGTTTGTGGATTCTGCTTCACTTGGCAAACTATGACTCTTTTCACTTTGGGTCCCATTCCTGGCAAGGGTCAACCGTTTAACTACAGAAATCAGTAGGAAGCTGTTGGACCAAGATGCATCAGGCCAGAGAAAAGCTGTTTGTACTTTTTTCTTTGGGTCTTCCGGCAGATTTGAATAAAAAGTATGCAGAAAAGTGTTAGGCCCTTGAATTTTTAATACTGAAGTGTATTCCTTCCTCATATTTAAAATTCTGTGCTAAGAGTGTCTGCACCACAATAATCTGTTGAATATGAACTATGAATTTTCAGAATTAGTGCTGAATCCTGTATGGCCCCACCTTCCCTTATGCCTAAGGACTGGGTTTTCCAGCAGCTCCACGTTTTTAGGATGTGTGAGTCGAGAGTTAACAGTCAAACTATTAATGCAGGATAGAACAAAATACTGCATCCATGGCAACTACAAATGAGACAGTACTAAAATCAGTGATTTTTAAATAATGCCATATTTGTAGTGTTCTGTGAAAAGCAAAATGGGAACAGCTAATAAGATGAGAAAATATTTATGCCTCTGGTGACTTTCAGAGCCACGGTTTATTACTTTGACCAGTCTTGGTAATTTCAATTATTGCTTGTAGAGAGCAAAGTATCAGAAGCATCTGGCATGGTGGTGTTGTGCAGATACTTGATTAACTTAGTGTCAGGAACCTATTTTTCCTGTGATTTTGATGCTTTGGCAGGAAATAGAATGAAAAAGAGCTGAGACAAAAAAGGTGGGTAGTGAATAAAAGATATAGCCTTTTCCTTTAGGAATACAGGAGACGTGGTCTGTCTCTCAGAGAAAGTTTTTTGAAGTCTTCATTCCAGTGACTTCAAACAGAAATAAGAAGGGTCTTTTAAAATTCGGGTTTCATTATGAATCTTGTCCAGCAGGGCCTTTCCTGCATATCCAAGTTCTTCATTGGCCCTGTGGTTGTCATATTCCAGTACTGCCTTTGAACAGGGGCTTCAGGGTATGTCCCCAGTTGCACCTGTGGCTGAGGAACGAGGCTCACCTGACATCTCTTCTAGTGCACAGCATTTCCCTTCTGCAGGCCCAGTGCAACCTTCTAGGCATGCAGAATTTTGACATAACCGTGGGGAGCTCTCCACAGACTTACACTCATGGTCTTGGAGGTCCCATGCTCTGTGTATGAGGGGTTTGTTTGCAGGGGGGAATGTATGCAGGGCTCTTTTGCATATTCAAAAAGAAATAGACATATAATATGCACATGAATTTAAATATTTTTATATCACGTGCAAGGTGATTATTGGAGTGAATCTTTTATATTTTAACTACGCTCTCTCACCCTACAGACTACAAATTTAGAGAGCTGAGCAGCTCCAGACTAGTAGGCATCAATCTTGTCTGATGTTACTCTGTTTCAATTGTTGCTTATACTTAATTTCTGTCTTAACCAGAGACTTCTCTGGTCAGCCCACAATGCCCAGATGCTGTTCATTTGCAGTGGTCAATATGTTGAAATCCTGTGGTGGATGTGGAGGTCTCTTGTCTTTTCCAAGGTGACTGGAAGTGCTGGTTGTATATTCAATCACTTTACACCGAGTGCTGCTCCAGACTGTGAGCTCTTTCCTCCTCCATGCAACTGGAAATAAATGGGTTTGCTTTGCCCTTTTGGACAACAAGCTGATGTGCTGGAAGATGTTGCCAATACCTGTTTTTCCTAATGGTTTAAAATGCTCATTAAATCTGTTTGCTTGCTGGAATTGCCAGTGAGCTCCTTCACACCATGTTAAGTGTTCCCTCGTTTCTCTCCTTGGGTCCTGGGTGGCTGCTGGTTGGAACAGAGAGCCTGGCAGTGAGGGTTTGGTGCCTCAGGCTGGTGCATGGCTAAAAGATGTGCTTTGAAAAGGAGACACGACGTCTCCCTGGCTGTGGAAAGCCAATTACTGTGGGGCTGTGCAATGTTAGAGCTAACCTTGGCTCTGTGGTGAGTGTTGAGGGCAAATGTGCAGCTGTGAGACGCTTCCTCAGAGCTCATGTTGGCCCAAGGAATAGGAACAGAGGCAGCCACAGCCCCTAAATCTGCCCCGCTGAAATGCAGGAGCAAGTATGCACAATGACTGGCAGTGCTGGGAAAGGAAACAGGGACGGAGATGTCCTTTGGTGCAGCAGTGTGCAGAAAGCCAGAGGGGTCTGCTGGTTCAAGCTCAGGGCTGGAGGTTACCTCGTCCAGAGCTCACATTCGGGACAGGCGATACACTTCCTCTGACCTCGAGTCAATCACTTAATCTGAGTAATCTTACTTTGTGGTTTGTGTTCCTGTTTAAGGTAGGAGTGATAGTGTTAGCGGCTGCTGCCTGTCTCAGGTGTGCTGGGATTAGTGGGTTAAATTTAGTTAAGACATGTCAGACAGAAGTAGGCCATAAGTGTAGCAAAAATGCTGCCGTTACTGAAATAGCACCTAGGAGTAATCTTCTTGTAACACTTCCCAAGCCCAAGTCTGCCTTGGACAGGGCATTTCAGAGTTTGAACTGTGGAAGGCAGAACAATACTCCAATATTGGAAACTTGTAAATCATACTGAGGTGGGATTATTATTGTCATGTTGTCTCTTAAAACCAATAAACTGTTTTGTTCACATAAAAAATCAGTTATATACAGCAAATGAAGATGTCACTTTAAGTCTTCCTGCAGCATGTTAAAATGATGATTGCATTGTGGGGGTCAAGTAGGTGCGTTGGTGAAAAGGATGACAGGTTGCAGCTGAGCTGGAGGAAATTCAAGTTGTCTCAGCTTGTTCTCACTGAGATGGACTGTACGCCCAGCTTGGATTACCTCTGCAGCTCCTGCTGTCTGGCACAGATATTATTTCCCTCCAAAGGCTGTGGAAGCGAGGGTTAACTATCAGTGGAAATTTCGGCTGCCTAAATTGGCTACTTCTGACTTGGCTAAGCAAGATAATGAGTTACTTCTCCCTGATGTAATAATTTAATAGCTTATGGGGTGTTTAAAGGCTTTTAAATAAGTCCTTCTTAGGAAGTAGTATGGAGGCAATTGCCAACTCTTTTTTTTTTTTTTTTTTTTTTTTTTAAAATTCCCCCCTCACTCCCTCCTTGGAGAAACCCTAAACCTGCCTTGAGTCTGTAAGAGGGGATTTTGGGGGGTTGGGTGGGAGGAGCTGCAGAAGGGGAGGGTATTGGATGTTTTGCTTCTCCCTTGGCTGGAATGCTTGAGATTGAGTAACCAGGGTATCGTCTGGCATATCTGAGGCCAGGGCTAAAGCTTACAAAAGAGCTTAAGTCATTTCAGTAAATGAATTTAGCTGTTGTCCATCTACATCCTGTGCTTGTTGAGACTTTGCTGATTCCCAGCTGTTTTCTATTGCTCCTGTGCCAGCAGTTGCTCCACCTCCTCTCAAGAGCTGGTGGAGTAACTGGAGTGCTAACTTCCTTCAGGCTAAGTCAGTCAGGTTTGCCTAAACCTCCCAAGTGATGGGAAGAGCGGGGCTGGCTCAGGCTTCTTCAGTGGAGTGCGAGTGCTCCTGCAGCTCCTCCTTCATCTGTGCACTCAGGGTGGCAGTGGCTTCTGCCTTTGCCTTTAACTGCGTTTGGAGAAGTGATTTTGATATCCTTGGGAACCTTTATCTTTTGTATATGCTGGGTTGTGCCTGTTCTAGAGCTGCAGCAGCTTGTTGGAGTAGAGGAGGAGGAGGAGGGAAGCTGTAGGAATGCTTTCTACGAATTGCTCAGATTTCCTGGAGGCAGTAAGGGACAAGAAAGCCGTGGTAATGTTTAGATCTATGTGAAGCAGGGCCTTTGCATGTACTCGTAGGAAGACTGTCGATAGTAAAAGAGTAGGAGATTAAACATGTGTTTTTCCTAGAGAGTGCGAATTTCCAGAAAAGAGGAAAGATAGTTGAGGTTTCTGATCTCCTTTTCTATGCTGGCTGTACCATCCAGGTTAAGGTTCTCTGTCCCATCATACCTGTAGAGGAGGATGATTGGAGCATTGTAAGACATCAGCCCATAATCTCAGTGATGATTTCTGTATTCAACTCAGTCCTGTAGGACTGGTATGATACAGAATGTATTCAGGCTTCTTTTTCAAAGAACAGGAAAAAGATGATCATCTTTTCCCACAAATTATTTGTCATGGACTAAAAAGCCAGTTTTTCCTTTTCAATCATTTTGTCCCTCTGATTCAGTAAAAATCTTCCAGTGCAGTCTTTCTGAAGACAGAATGTTTTTATTAACTTGGAGGTAGTCAAAGTACATGACAAAATCCCTAGAAAGTTCTTTCAGTGCTCCAATTTTTAACAAACACAGCCTTGGGAAACTCTTAAGTATTTAGAGGATTATATTATGATTTACTTTGAAACACAGGGAAATGAGAGGCAGGGCTGAAACCTGGTCTGCAGCTCTGAATGTTTGGAGGTCTTAAGCTCTCTGTATGTGCCTCTTTTTTTTTTTTGCCTGGAGTGAAGTCTCTAAGTCTGCATTCAGTTAGTGTTGGCTGGGTGATAGGGAACATGGAATAGACTTGTGCTGATTGTAACCTGGGAGCCTGGAAATAGTTTTAAATTGAGGAAGGGATCCAAATTTGTGCTTTTGTTACTGAAAACATCCATCCTTGGAGCATCTCGCCATCCATTCATCTGTATCAGTCATGAAATACTACAGGTTCTGCTGGGATGAGAGAGGGGGCATAAAGCTAGATGTATTAGTCAGAAATCTCTTCGAATACTGAATATTTTTCTGAGTGTTGGAGGAAAACTTGAGAAAAATTTAAATTTTTAATACTTTTCCCCTCTCCAAACAAATCTTCCTCTCCAATCAGCTATAATTTTAGTAACACAGGTTAAGACTCATGGCACTGATTTCAGTGTAGCTTCTGCCACTCTGTGGACAGAGGAGCTTGTTGTGTGTGGTCTGTCTTCACGTTTTCTTCTCTCCCCTCTCTCTTCCCCTGCTTGTTCTGGAACACTGGGATTCTGCAGTTTTTTCAGTTGTAGTAGTTGCTCAGTGGGAGTGTGAGAACTTGTGATGTAAAGCTCAGTTCTCACTTTCAAATTCCTTAGTAATTGGTACAGGAAAATAGACCACTGCAGAACTGCACTCACTGGCTAGTCAATAAATGTGGTTACAGAACTCCTCAAAAAGAAGAAAAAAAAAATCTGTAAATGGCATCACTCTCTTCATTCTGGCAGTCTCGTTCTTGGGGCATCTCTCAGCTCCGTAAATGTTCTTACTAAATTTAAAATAAATGAAAATACTCTTTATTAAGTTTTGACTAAGTAGGGCAAAACTTAACCAGACTTACTGCAAAAAGCCCTTTTAAAATGAAGTGACTGAAATAATTCTAAAAGATTAATAAGCTTGATTAGTTTAATGTGAACTGAACATCTAAAATTAGAGGTGTTTTGCATTGGTTCATGTTCTTGCATATATTTTGCTCTCAGTTAGGAAGGTTATGTTTTCTGAGCATGGATTAGGAGTGTGGAACAAGTTATGGATACTTAACTTGGCAGATAAATCTGTCCACACCTTATTTTCCTTCTGGGAGATTTGCTGGGAGCGAGGTGGTATGAAAGCAAGAAAGGAAGATGTGGAACTTGTGGGGGAAGTCACAGACATTGTCAGATCACCCACCAAAACAGCTTCCTGAGACTGAGCTGCTGCTGGCACTTGTTCCCAACAGTGCTGTGTAAAAACTGAAATCTCAAAGGGTGCTGGGGTGTGCTGGGGGTTTCAGGTGAACAGGCCGAGCTGGATTTCAGGCTGGATTTCAGAATATGTGTCACTGGCTGGGATACGTTTATGCAAAGCTGGGGTTCTGGGCTCAGTGATTCAGGTTTTGCAGCTGCAAACAGAAGGCGCTGCTTTTGGAGGTGAACCCTTCTCACTGCGACAGTGAGAGCACAAGGAGAGACCGACAAAGCCGAGACGGTTAATGTTCTACTGCAGGGAATAATCCAGTGGTTTTTATCCAAAGATGCTGTTTCATCAAAGTTTCTCAGCCAGAGATGCTGTATCTGAAAGCAGTTGGTGTCATGAGGGTGGAAGAAGATTTGGGATTAAAATTACTTGCTGCCTGGTATGTGCTATAGATAGCTGTGAAATAGCGCAGTTTGTTCGGGGGCAGCTTTGCTACCTGGAAATAGAAAATAATCCTGGAAGCTGTGTCCTGCCATGCAAATTTGGTAAATAAAGGAACCTTGTCTGGAATGACAGGTGAACCCACCCAAGTCTGTGTGCTGTCAGAGGTGTGTGATCACAGCCCTGTTGTTAAGACGAGTGTTCTCTGCGCTTTTGTGGGCAAAATGAAATTAAAACTGTGGATTGATTGGGGGGATCAAATAAAATTGCATGTTGGATAAACGATCTTTAAACTTGCTTCTAATGATTTGACAGCTCTAATGTACATAGTGTAAAGGGGCTGAGACAAACCCCTCTAAGAATTAAGTACCTGTCTGCCAGTGTGCTGTTAGCAGATCAGCAGTGACATTCCGTGGTTAACTGGGATGCTGAATAATATTTTTCCATCACTGAAACCTACTGTTTCCTTTTGAATTTATGGATGTTCTTTTCGGGAAAAAGAGTGTTTGCTTTACCTCGTGTTCCTGATAAAGATGTGAAGTTCAAACCAGAACAGTTTATTGAAATTTATTTTTGTAGCGTAATACTAATTTATTTCTCCAATGGTCAGTTGGCCAGAATCTAAACTTTTAACTGGCACTGGACTGTAAAGCACTTGAAGTACTGTTGTTATAGCAGGGTCACTGTCGACTTCATTTTAGCTCTAAATTTAAGACCTGTTTACTTAATTTTAAGAAAAGAAACAAGGCAGTGGAATGACCTGATATGAATAAGAATGTTTTCTATTTTAATAAAAAGTGGTCGGTTTATGTCCTCATCCCTGGAGGGATCAGCCCCAGCCCAGAGTACTGCTCTGGGATGCTTCTGCAACTGAAAGGGGAAACTGAGAAGTGTGACTTTTTGGGGTGGGGAAAAGTTTCACTTCACTGAAAGGCAGGAGGAAAAAGTAGTCATGAAACAAAGCCACAAAATGCATTTTAAGTTTGTGTCAGTTGTGATGATTGATAGGTAAATAATTACAGACAACAGTTCTGAACACTAGCATTTATAAATGCAGTATTTTATAGCAATGAGCCTTGTAAATTTTCATTGTCCTAGGATAAAGCATCCATTTGAGATAAGAAAAAAATTATTTGAGAGAATGATTAATCCAGTACTTGAAAACACGCCTTTCTGCTGAATAACCCCTTGCTTCTGAAAGGATTAAGCATCACAACTCCTCCATTCTCAGTGAAGTCTGTACCTTAACAGCTGGTGAAGTGCCTTGTTCAAGGTCACAGTCCCTGGCATCGCTTGAAATAGAAGTGTGATGCCAGACTTGCTGTCCTCTGACATAACCACCAGACACGCTCTCCGCGAGTGCATCCTGGAGCTGTGACTGCTCCGAACCTGAGAGCACGAGAGAGCTCTGGAGAAGTAACAACTGAGGTTTCCCCAGCCTTGGTTTTGCTTTCTGCACACACAGAGTGTGATCGGAGTGTGAGGAGGCAGTGTGCAATCAGGTGATGGCACAGGAATTACAGGATATCTGCAGAGAACACAGCTGCCATTAAAAGAGTCAGTTTGCTTCATGCAGTGCAGCAGGCTTTTCCTTAGAAAAAGGCTGAAAACAAATTGAATGTAAATAGTTAAATATTTACGTTATCATTTTCCTTGACTTTTTGATCTATCAGGCAGGTATCCCTCAAATTCCTCCTGCTCTTGATGAATTACTTGAACAAAGACTTTATCAAGGATTTATTCTGTTGTCTGGTGTCTATCTACTGGTTTTTCTCATTACGGTGTTGCAAACCATTTTTTCCTCTTTGCTTGCCTAAAACTAAAATCTGCAACTACAGAAATAATTTGCACCATTTGAATAGAAGAAATGGAAAAGCATTTATCTGCAGTGCATAGATATGTTTTCCACTGACTCTTAAAGTCAGCCTAGTCTTTAGGCATCAAAGATGCTGCTATCAGAATTTGAAAATGTTGCTAGGAGTTAAGGTTAAAGAGTAAACTTTCGTTGCTATATGGACAGCTTGTAACAGAGCTCATGAAAAGCTAATGCATGAGATGAATATAAACCTTTTTTCTTTTTTTTCCCCCCCTTCACTGAGTGTACAGAAGATTTGCAGTTCATTTTGGGAAAAGGATGCAGTAAGGGGAACAGAGGAGGGGCCATTCAGCTCCGGTTTTAGAGCTTCACAGAAATGCTGGTACTTCAGGCAGCTTGGTAACCACGTGGAGTGCTGTAAGGTGCCGAGGTTCAGAGGCCAGGATGTGGGGATGGTGCAGCTTCCTGGGTAGCTTTTGCATCTGCAGTTTTCCCCAAGAACTGGAGTTTGCTTTGTGGCTGTAACAGAACCAGATCCTTTGTCACGTTTATGGAGCTGTAGAATGATCTCAGTGCTTGTCTTCCAGGCTCGTATTACTGAGTTACACTAATTTTGATAGACTGTCCTTTAAATTTCTTCAAATCCCAGCACAGCAAGCAGCAGTATAGTGTATTGTGATACTGGTTCATTGCCAGAGTAGACCAAAAAAGGGTGATTTCTTAAAAAACATACCCAGCTCTCAGCCTGTTCCCGCAGCAGAGCTTCTCCCTCCTTTGGAGCATCTTTGTGGCTTCCTCTGGACTTGCTCCAGCAGCTCCTTTCTGTGTTACTGATGTTTGGAACCCCAGAGCTGGAGGCAGCACAGCAGGTGGGGTCTCAGCAGAGCAGAGGATGAAAATCCTCTTCCTCAACCTGCTGGGGATCAGCCCAGGACAGGGTTTTAATACGTACCTACATATTTTGGTCTTTCTAAATTTTTTAATGAATCAGTGATATGTATATACACATTAATAGAATTTCAACCTGAAAATGGGCCTGAATGTTTTAAAAATAAAG
This sequence comes from Dryoscopus gambensis, assembly GCA_013389985.1. Lineage (NCBI taxonomy): Eukaryota > Metazoa > Chordata > Aves > Passeriformes > Malaconotidae > Dryoscopus > Dryoscopus gambensis. The sequence goes on along the minus strand of WEIT01033625.1, from coordinate 113,201 downwards.
GTGTTGGTGCAATGACTTAGTGTGTTTCAGGTTTAAAGAGCTGTGCTGCAGGTCTGTTGCCTGCAAAAGGCTGCTGAGACAGTTCACTTGCCTTTGTGCCCTGTGCGCTGGTGTTTTGATTCCACCCAAAACTTTTGTGTGTGTGAAAAATCCAGCACTCCGCATTTAGAGTGGCAAGGTCGGGCAATAAAATTTGTTTTATTCTCAGAGCCTGCTAAGTGTCTCTGGATGTGTCAGATGCCATCTCAGCCCTTTGCCAGAGCAGCAGTTGGAGCAACAGTTGGCGATGCTTGGAAGCATTACCTGATGGCTTTAGTCATCCCAACGCTGTGTTTTTGTCAGTGCTGCTGGAGAGGCGAGCACAGGGTTTGGATGGCTCAAAAGCAGTGCAGTACCTGAGCAGTGGTTTTGAGTTTCCCTTAAGGCCACAGCAGACTGGTGAAACTCGCACAACAGAAAATATTAATGTTTTGTGCACTCTGTTGAAAGCTTTTGCTCGCTGTTGGAATAGACTGCGTCTCATGTTACCAAAAGAGATGGAAATAGACTGTAAATGTGATATTTTATTTTTCCCCCTCAAGTTTAATTCCTTTGTATGTTGGCTAAGATTGTTGTCTGTAATCAGTGGCAGGTTTTGCCTTTGGCCAAATCAGCCTGTTGAGAGGGGATGGAGTGCATCCCACATGGTGAAGCCTCTTTATTGCTCCCTGGAGGGAAGAAGGCTTCAGATCTACCACCTGGACCCCTGCCCCTCGCTGCTTAGACCTCACTTGGCTGCTGGATCTCTGCTGGCAGCCACGGCTGGCCAGGGAAGCCTTTCATTGCTTCCTGGAGTACTTCCTGAAAAGTCTGTAGGGGCTTAGTGAGATAAACCTGCTCATTTCCTCTAGGGTTTCCTGATGACTGGTCTGCAGTACAACTTTTCCTGTTTCTAAGGTGGGGGGAAGTTTTTCTTCCCCACCCACCTGACTGGCCAGTCACAGTTGTGGGATGTTGGTTTGTCCATCCTTTAGCTGTCGCTCTGTTTTACCTTTCATGTGTCAGTTTTACTGTTTTTTCCTTATCCAGACAGTTTGAAGTGAACTGTTTGAATTTTGCCAAACCTCTGATGGCCATAGGATTACTAACACATGCTGCAAACTGGGGTCAAACACAGAACTGGTGAGTCCTTTCCTGCCATTGCAAATCAATGCTGCATGTGGGAAATTTGTTGACCTCGAATCTACCTGATAAGCTATTCTGTAGGAACCATTTCAACTTCAGCCATCCAGGGAAGGGGTTTTTTTGTTTGAGTTCCCCCCCCTCCCCAAGCAGATTTCTCTCTGGGATCCCTCTCAGTGCTAAAAGAGCAGTTGGCATTTGCTCTCTTCAGCCCTTAACCTCAGTACTTTTCTAATTGTTCAAACTTATAAATTTTCTGTTGCATTTGGTAGGTTCTCTGATGATTTGTGATCAGAGCTTTCCCCTCAGCTGAGTTGTCTCATTGCTGCACTTTGTGTGTTGCTGACCAGTTCAAAATACAAGTTACTGTGTTAATTTAATTTGCAGATTTAATATATTGTGATCAGGTATGAGTGTCTGTAGTATATTCTGTGTATATGTGCAGTGTTACATATAAATGAATAATGCATTTGTTCTCTGTAAGTAGTTTGTTTCTGGCTCCTTGAGAAAGGAGGTAAAAAAAAAGAGAAAAGAGGAAGAAGTGGATAGATACATGTTTTCTGCCGGGTCTAGTTGCAGTCTGTCATAGCTTTCTTATTGTCTAGTTATCATACAGTCAAGTATTTTAACTGCAACTCCCAACTGATTTATGGTAGTTATTTTTAACAATAAAACCAATTTCTGCTACTTTAAAATAGGCAAATGTGGTCAGGGAACTAAGAATGCAAACGTAAACTTTGTTTTGGGTGGGAGAAGAGCCAGAACTGAGTAGAAGTTAACTTGTAGTGGTGGCTCAGGTTCTAATTAGATCGTAGAAACTGGAAGTGCTATGAACTGCAATGTATTTCGGGCTTCTGAATTTCCAGAGCTTTGAAGTGAAGAATAATCAAGTGCAGCATGTGGAAAAAAATTTCAGAACAGTCAAATCTGTTATTTGGGAATAAATCTTAAATTAAAAATAGTGCTACAACTCACAAGAGTCTAAATGGTAGTTCAAAAATGAACTACCACACCTTGCACTTTAGGAAAAGCAGACCTTTAGCTGCATCTTTAGCCTAATTGGCTGCAGGAAGTAATGTTAAATTTTAGCTGTCTCAAACTTGATTTGCAGTGCAGGACTGGAAGCTCTGATTGCCAAGCTGCTTTGTTTCCACTTGCTGAGAGCAGTTCCTTTTCCATGCCCACCCTTGCATAAGCCTGTGTTAGGAATGCCATCCTTGGAGAGTTGGCAGTGGGCTTATGAGTCCTTTTAATTTAGGGATCATTGATGGTACAGAGGCAACCCGTGTTTCACTACATACAAAACCACACACAGGCAGTGTGTGTGTGATGAGCCAGCAGTGCTGAAACTTTGGATATGGGATCAATGTGTTTCCTACCTGTTAGGCAAGTTACTGATTCCCATCTCTTGTCATACACAGAAGTGCCTTTGAAAGGCTGAGACCTGAGCTCAGGAGGGCTTTGGCTTTTGAAAAGCTTGAACACGTGGCTGTGCATCTTGGAGCCACTGGTTGCTCTAAACTTGTATTGCTCCGTATTAGTTCCCTCTCCCATGAACAAGTTCTTTCTGTAGCTGAAATGAACACGTAGTCTGATAGTTTATATTATCTGGTGATGACACCATTTTCTCTGACTTTCTGGAGTTCAAACAAGTCCTTACTGGTACGAACTTGTGGCAGAAGAGGAGGGGAAGATGAGTGCTGTGATGGCAGCTTGTCAGTTAAATTGGGTTTTTTTCCTTGTAGTACTGTATTCATTTGGGGGGGAACTGAAACTGTTTTTCATGATCTCGGCATGGTGAGCAGCAGCAAAGCCAACAGCTGGGAGTGTCTGCTCGGTGGAGACCTGCTGCTGCTGACAGAAACTGAGCTGATAATGATGAGCAGCTCATAGTGTAATTGAGGTCATATTAACTCAAACATCTCCTCCTACCTTAAACACAAAAATCCAGAAAGCCCCTCATGCAGGAGAGCAGTCAGGAGTGGGTCCTGTTGGGTAGAGACAGCTCTAAATCCATGTGTTGAAACACAAAGGGAAGTTCAGAGAAATCAAAGTTCATCATAGAGGAATGTTTGATACAAACATCCTACAGTTTCAGGACAATTTCCACATCACGTTGCTGCAGATCCTTCCTCAGCATTCCATCCCTGGCATGCACCACTCTGTGCTCTACTGGAGGATTCCTGAGAGTAGTTGGAAAGGTTTTGTTGCTTCCAAAGCTGGCGGCAGGTGGTGTATTGGCTCCCATTTAGTCTGTGCTCTGTTGGGGACAATGAGTGAGTGAGCGAGACTTGGAGATCGGGATGACCAAGAGATGGTCCCAGGGGATGGTCTGTCGCAGCCTGACTGTCTCATTGTGTTGTGAGGGCAAATGACGAGTTCCTCTCTGCAAATCCCCCTCATGTAGCCCCTGAGCAAAGGGCTCTGCCACTTACCCTTCTCTGTACAGGGAGCTAAGCATAGCTGTTAGAAGTAGCTGTACATTTTTCAGTCAATACTGAAATCCAAGAATCCTTTAGAAGAGTAGCCAAGTGGGCTTGAAATGGATTCGCACCCCATGCAGGAATGGTGTGCTTCTGTTGTATTTGCTGTGTGGATTTTAAAGCACTGCAAAGGCAAAACACTAGGAAAAGTAAGTTTCTAGTGACTTTACAAAAGTATAAAAGTATTGAATGTATGTGAGTATGTTTGAATAACTCTGTTTTGTGAATGTGCCCTGTCATGAGGTGATCAGTTCTGAAGCTTGTGTGTCCAGCAAGCAGCACTGGGGGAAATGACCAGCTGCTCTGACGAATGAGGCTGGTATGACAGGGAATCAAAGCTTTGTAAGATGCTTTTCCTCAGTCTAATCAATAACTAAACAAACACCTGGAAATCTGTCTTTCTAGTTTCCCCTTTCTGAAGTGAAATTGGGCATCTCAGGAGTGTTTTGAAATCTCGCACATAGAAAACACTTTAAAATCCTCAGAAAAAGCTGTGGTCCGTGCTTCATTTTCAGTCTCAACTAGTTAGAAAGGAAAGAGATGTTGTTGACTGGAAGTCTTTAATGCTTTGGACAACAGGTTTCTGTGAATGTGGGTTCTGTACAGTATTTTCTTGCACTTTTGGGAAACACCAACATTTCTTTTGCATGAAGATTGATGAGTGTTGCCTCTAAAAGGCTTGTAATGTCACTCCAGAGTTGCTACTTTCATGTGTACATGGGGCAGATTCTTGCTCCTTGTTACTGGGAATATGGAAGTGCCTTTTCTGCTCCAGGTGCCTGACTGAGATGTTGGGCTCCCTGTGCTACAGCTCTCTGGGTAGAGGTGGTGCTTTGCCGTACCAGAGGATTTTTCGGTGCCAGGGATGTGTTTATCCAAGTAATGCATGCATGTAAATCAGCCTGTGTTTATGATTTTTTTATTCCAGGGTGCGGTTGTAGCAGGCTGGCGCTTTCCATACTCCGAGTCAGGAAAACAAGCAGCAACAACAGGAGGGGTGAAGCAGAGGAAGGGCTGAGCAGACGTGGAGTGCGGGATGAGGGAGGGCAGCTCGGTGCCTCCTCCTCCCATCTTTTTGAGGCCCCGTGTCTGTTTTAAGCTGCTCTAGGCACTGCAGCCTCGGCTGAGGGAGCGTGAGGCGCCTGGAAAGGGGAGAGGAGAGGGTGGCCTGGTCCTGCCCTTTGAGTCTGTGTGTGTGGGAAGAGGAATGATACGGAGTTTGGCTTTCCACACGGCTTTTAAAACCCATAGCCTCCCCAGGCTTCAACTGAGGATGCTTGTTTGCCTTGAGACCAGAGGTTTTATTGTTGCTTGTATCCCAGAAAGAGGTTTCTCCTGGCTCTATTTAGAGGCAGTGCTGTTTGAGCTGGCTGTGATTGGGAGGAAGGAGGGAGGCAGTGAGTCTTGTGCCCTCTTGTTTTTCTCTTGTACAGGAAGAAAAGAGCTGAGGAGCCTGTCGTCCTCCTCCTCTGAGTCAGCTGTGGTTACCGTTTGCTGAGTAGGCGTGCATGTTTGGAAGGGAAAAGTAGCTTCAAATTAAGTCAGCTAAATACTGTACCCAAATAAGTTTGGGGAGGTTCCCCCGCCTTGGACAGACTCTTGCTAGAGCTGACAGCTTGTAGTAAAACTGGTTTATGATAATTATTAAAACTATTGTGTGCATTGGGTAATTCTTGAGCTAAACAGGAAAACAAGTTCCATGACCTGGTGAGGTTTCCATTTTGGTGGCTGCTGTTACCACAGCACACTGAGGTATAAGTCCACGTTAGGAGTAAATATGACACCAGATTGTGATCTCCCTCCTGTAGGTGCATCCAGATCTTGGTAGAACATCAGGAGTACTGTCCGCACATGTACTGTGTGTGTCACACTGGGTGACTTGTGGGCAGTGTGGAAAAAGAGGGTCTGGAAGAGGACTTGCTAAAAGTAGAAGGTAACTGGGGAGGCAGAAGTGAGCATCTTCTATCTGGTAGAAGAACAGATGAAAGGATGTCCAAGGAGTTCCTGTAGGAATCTGACAGCCCAAAAAAGGTAATCTGGACGTTGATAGGTAACTGTAATCATGATACGAAGCAGCTCTCTGACAGTATTAGAAAACTACACAGAGAGAGAGGAACCCCCACTGTTGCGTTTGGTCTGTCAGTGTCATACACAGTGAAACCATTTTGCGGAGAACCTCAATTAAGAAACAAAATAACTGATGAATGTTTGTCTTCAGCAAATGCTTTAAGACTATACTGCAGTTCAAATTTGTGAATAGTCCTGTTGATACTGGTCGCATACTCCAGGGAAGTGAGAACTAACTTAAGTCAGCACCAGATCTTTCCATATGAGAATAAATGTGTGCTCTGTAAGGTGTCCTTCTTCTCTTCCCAGTATCAACTGTGGAAAGTACTGGGACACTCTTGAATTTTTAACTGAGCCACACAGAGATGCTTTTAGATCAAGTGGTGACACCTGCAGTCCCAATTATCAGTACAGTGCTGATGTATTGGCTAGAGATGATGAGGAGGGGACTGACAGGCAAGTGAAAAAACGGGAAGTACAAGAATATCAATGTCCACTCAGCAATAAAATGGGTAACCTGGTGCTGAGATAAAATGGAGATGAGTGAAGTTCTTGTTCCAGTGGTGACTCAAGGACTGTGCTCCGGGGTTGGGACAGGGAGTAGTTGTACTGGCTTGACTCTTGCATGTGATATCTCCAGTATTTTGCAGGACAGCCTGGCTCCAAGCCATACACCCCCTGACGGTGGTTGCTAGTGTAGAGGAAATGTTAATTCCTTACTTTTGTCTCCAATTGCTTTATCTTTGCTAACAGAAATAGTCTGTTCTTGTTTGGTGACAGAGATGGAAACTCATTTGCTTTGCTTGTTTTTGTGTATCTTATCTTTTTTTTCCTGCTGGTATGAACATAATATGATTTTTACTGGTTATTTTTTGGACAAACTGATCTGAAATGGAACGTAAATGATACTGTGTGTTTTGCCAGCACAACTGAAGTTCTAAGTATACATCCTGTTTGTCACTTTGTTTTGCTGTTTTGTGAGGACTTTGATCATGGTGAAGTTGCAGGAAAGTACATAATGATGTTTAAGTGGAAGAGGAATGTATAAAAGCTGTTTTACTAGTCATAAGCCAGTGCTCAGCCTGTGTAAGAGACTTTGAGCTGACACCCCCAGGAAAAAAATAGAAAAATATGTGGGCTTTCTGGCTGGCTGCAGAAGTAATGGTTTCAATGTATATTAAGTACTAAGCTGTCTCCTCTAGAGTTTCTCATTTAAGGTGAACAAGTTATTTCCATCACTTAATGTTGTCTTAGGTCTTGGTAAGTTGTTGAGATCTGAGACCAAGTTTCCTCTTGCAAGATACGACTGCTGGCACTGGCCGTTTGTGGCTTCTGGTTTTGTCTCAGAAGCTCTACTTTAGATACAGAGTGTTGGGGGTGTGTCTTGTGGCTCATGATGTTTGGATAGAGGTGACATGGATGTTTGTGGACAAAAAGCATATCTTTGCTGCTTGAGGCCAGGGAGGATTGAGGTTAAGACAGAGAACACCTCGTTTAGCTTGTGATATTTGCCATACAAGAAGATCTCAGTCATAAACAGGAGGAAGAGCTGTGGTTTATAGGCTGCAAAAACAACCAAATGTGTTGTTTATCTGCAAAACTTGATCTGCTTTTGATACAAAACAGCAGGGTATTGAAGAGCTTTAAAGGATACCCTAATCCAAAGTTTGGATTGGGGTTTGGGGTTTTTTTATTGTTTGTTTGGGGGTACTTGAAGGGGCTATTTCCTTTGCTTTGAAGCTGTCCAGGGACTTTCTATCATCACATAATACCTTTGCAAAACATGTACTTTAAGGGCATAGCCACAACATTTAAGGGAAATTGAGGAACTTCCTTCCCTCTGGGTTGTTTCCTGGGATGCTGTGCTATGAAGCAGCCTAAGATAAATATATTATGTCTGTGTATGTATTTTATATGTATATGTACATCAATAAATATAAACATGAATGCTCATGATAGTTGGTACTTTTGAAATGTGGTCAGTGCACAGTGACTTGGTGCATATGGACTTGTGCCTTGGGAATGTGTAACTGTTTGGTGTGTGTCCTGGCTGAACAAAAAATTGCTTCTAGATGGTTTGGGCCAAACAAGCAGCTGACTGGGTGCTGCCATCCTGCAGGAGGCACACATGACGAACACAAGAGTTTGGTGTTACAGATCTGCTGTATAAGTGTTTTGTCTTTGCTAGTGCTGTTTTAGTGAAAATGATCCCACCAGTGCTAATGGAAATGATACCCAGAGAAAACTGGTGCTGGTGTGTTCTGCTCTCCTGCAGGGCTTGAGGGTTCAGGTCTTTTTTGGGAGTAGAAAATCTCTGATCATCACGCCTGTGGGGAGCAACATAGTCATCAAATGCCAGTGGGAATTTCTCTCCAGAAGTATGCTGTAGACTTAGACAACTTGCAAAATACTTCACAAATGGTTTTTCTGGGGAGAGGTGCCAGCTGTGGTTTGCCTTTGGTGCTGGTAACTGTACCTGTTCTTCAGAAGCCACAACTAAGGGTTAAAAAATTGACTTACAGGCTTCACAGATGTGTGACAGGGGGGGATGGAACCTGAGGGGTGGTGTGGGGTGGGAGCGGGGTGGACACTGCTTGCATTTTTTGAGTGCTTTTTGAATCTCAGATGATTGATGCATGTGTGGAGCAAACTCTCTGTTTGGTAACTGTGGACATCCAGGTGGGTCAGGTGTGGTAATGGTTTCCTGGTTGGGAGATTGGAAATTCTCTTTTGAAATGCCTGTGAGATGATGGGTCAGTGCTGAGGATCGTGCACCATCTCACAGTATTCTGTGGGCACTTTTATGAAACGTTGGAATGGAGATATCTGCATCTTTAATCTGTTTGATTCAAGTGTGAGCTTGTGTGAATCCAAGGCCTTTATTTTTTTATTTTATTCTGGTCTAGAGAGAAAACTGTTTTGGTGATAAAAGTTGTAGCTGGGATCTTGAGTTAGTTCTGCCTTTTTTTTCACTACTGTAAATATGATCCTTCCTTTCTTCCTACCCAGTGTGAAATGAAAAGGAGGGAGGGCAGGCTGCCTTTTCCTGCTGGTGAGCTGGGCAGATGCCTGCTCCCACTTGCCTGCTGTTTGGGCTGGGGCCCCTCTGGAGGGTTAGCAGAACGGAAGAGAGATGTTATTTGTCATCTTTTACATTGTCAAATTATTCTAATTTTGGAATAAGAAACTGCTTTCTTAAGGGAATTACTTATCTTCTTGGAAAGTTGGCTGTAAAAGTAAGTCTGTTATTAAATGGCTTTGTAAGAAGTGGATTAAACTCCTAGCTTATTGTTTAGCAGAATTGCTCATTGTTCAGCAGGAATTTATGTTTGTTATACCAGGAGAATCAGAAATAAGTAACTCAGACTGATGGTGACAATTTCAGTAAGTTAATTTATTTTCTGATAATGAAATAAGGTCCTTGGTCAGGCCTTGGCTTCCTTCACCATCTATTATTAATTATTCATTTTTTGGACAATGCCTAGAAACATTTTTCTTAATATTCCTGCATCTGTGCAAGTCCTGAGCCTAACAGGTGGGTTCTTTACCCTCCTTCTGCCCCACTCCTGTGCTCTTTCTTTCTTTCTTTCTTTCTTTCTGCATTTTGGAAATTCCCCTTTGTAGCTACAAACAGTAGGATACTGTACAGCCCATGATTTATTAGTACTGATATTGTTATGGCACGTTTGAGTCTTGTTCTACCTAATTAAAATGTTCGGAAGGAATTCTTAGCTGCAAATAACATGAAGGCAAATACAGAGAACACCAGAGTTACCTACATTCACCTAAGCTGGGCATGCAAAGGAAAGCAGTTTCATTGCTTTTAACAAGATTGGGCGATGATTTCTTCTTGAAATCTTGCCTTACTTGTCATATTTACTTGTTTGTTTCTCTATGCACATACATCTAGTTGGATTCGATGATCCTGATGGGTCCCTTGCAGCTCGGCGTACTCTGTGATTCCGTGATTCTGTGATGTACAGATTCTTTTCTTAGCAGCCTCCTCCACAGAGGGAGGACAAAGGCGAGCTTTGAGGAGCCTGGCTGGCAGGAGAGGTGCCGAGCCTCTGGAATCGCTCTGCTCCGAGGCGCAGGCCCCTCCGTCGCGGGGACGGCCGCTGTACGGCCACTCCTGCTGAACAAGCCTCCCCAAAGGCTTCCCGCCGTCCCCGATTCCCGGCTGAGGGAAATGTGCGAGAGCAGGGAGTGTGGGTGTNCGTGCCCTGCGCACGCCGGGCCCGGCTGTGCCGCCAGCCCCAGCAGCCATTTATGAATGAGGCACCAGAAGGGGAGGAGGGACTGCAGCTACAATAGCAGCCTGCGCTGCCTTTCATTCACTCGCTGCCTTTCAGCAATACTATGTCCTATTTTTTTTTTTTTTAAATTACATTCCTTCTTTTTTCTCACTGAATCTGCTGTGTTGCTTCCCTTCACTTCCATGCTGTTGCCTTCCTGCACCTCTTTCCCTTTCCTTCCTGAAGCCCACCCATACACTTAAAGCTCATGGCTCCTAATTTTGCCTTTTCTCTGAACCAGCCCGCCCAGCCACCCCGTTTCCCTTCTGCCCCGTGGGAAGCGTGGGCAGAGCCGTGTCCCCTCCGTGTCCTCGGCTCGGTGCAGCCATGGGGGCAGCTCCCTGTCCTGCCTCCCAGCCTGGCACGGCCCTTGGCTCTGGCAGCCTGGTTGGAGGCCCAGGAGGGCCAGGGGACGGGGGACTGTGGCTAGTGCAGAGCTCCGTCTCCTTCCTTCTCCCGGATACTTTAGGTAGCCCATTATTTTCGGCACTTCAGAGCCCTTTGTTGTGACTGCATTGAAGCCGGGTGACAAAGGCACCCTTGCTTCCTATTCACCCAGAATGAAGAGACAGGCCATTGTCCTGAGCATAATTGAGCTTCTTTCAAAACAAACCCACAAAGAGACGGGCAACTCAGTTAAAGCTGCTGGGTTGAACTGTAACAGTGGAGGCAGCTTAGGACTAAAAACCTAATTGCCAACAGTAACCTTTCTAAAGCCAGGGCAGCACTGCTTTTGAATTTAAGGTGTGCAAGTTAAATTTTCTTTTTAAGATACTGTTACTTACAAGTCATGACAACATTGCTGATGACACCTCAGAAAACATGTGCTTCCCAAATTTGATTTATTGTTTGTAACCCAAATCAGGTCCACGAGAGATCACAAGTTCCAGCATCAAGAATATGTCCTCAACTAAGTCAGAAGTTTCAAAAACTATTTAAGCAGCACGTACTGGGTCGAGTTGATATTCTCTTGCAGTTTTCATTTGCACTAGTGAAGTTCTGGTGTTAGCACTTGTTCATCCTGTCTTTGAAGTTTCAAAAATCATTGCCCAGTGAAGCTGTGGCTGCTGCATCCCTGGAAGTGTTCAAGGCCAGGCTGGATGGTGCTTGGAGCAACCTGGTTTAGTGGAAGGCGTCCCTGCCCATGGCAGGAGGGTTGGAATAAGATGAGCTTCAAGGTCTCTTCCAACCTAAACTATTCTGGGATTCCATGATAATTACTCATTTCCCACTTCATTCACATGAGTGCATCATTTTTCTGTAATTGGTCTCATCAGAACTGCCAGAAATACCCTATTTGTAAATGAATTCTCCTAGCCTAGATGGGAAGCTTTGCAAGTCACTTCCACTGCCGTGGTCATTACTTGGATGTAGGAGAATTGTCTCAGGGGTGGGGGAGGCGAGTTCATCCTGCTTGTTTCCTGTTAATATTAGGGTTCTGAAATAATTTTTAAACTGGGTGGACACTTTACCTGTGCATTTACATTCCACTCCCCATATGTGTGGGCAGGCAGAGTTGAGCAGAGCTTTGCTCACCTCCTCAAAGCAAATTCTAGCCAGACTAGTTTGCATTCTGGTGATATCAAAGTAAGCAGTGATAAACTTCTAATGATATAAAATCTGGTTCCCTCAGATCTGTCTCCTTTTTAGTGTTGGCATTAAGGGCCACTTTGTGACTCGTATCCATTAGTGCAGACTCCTCTCTGAAGAAAAGCCTTGAGGGATGAGTAAGCTGAGATTACTTGTGGGCTACAAAAGGCTGGCTCACAGTGATTGGAATGAGGCTTCAGGTTGCTACAGAAGATGTCTGCAGATGATGTTCGTTTTTTGATGATGAGCAATACACAGATAATGGACTATAGTGCAGAAATAAGTTTTCCTGTGAGGAGTTGAGTACTCAATGCATAGTTTGGGCATAGGAGTTGCATCTTCAAGACCCAGCTGACGGAAAGCTTTTGAGCAGTAGAACCAGGCAGACTTGGCTCTTCTTCCACCCAGACTGCACAGTCTTATTTCCATTTGTTTTTCCTGAGAGTCAACCAAACCAACATGTTGTTTCTGTGTGAGTGTAGGCTGCAGATGTGTTTAGTATGACCCCACCAAAGTGGTGCAGAGGCATCTGCAAATTCCTGCTCTAAATGTGTCAGGAAATATGTTTGGGACAGTCTTTATTTAAGTTTTCTGTAAACAAGGAAGATACGGGAATACTTTAGGTATCTTTTCTGGAAAGACCTTGTCAGTCTCTCTCTGCAGTTCTGTATCAATTATTTTGGTAGGATGCTCAACAAAGTACACACTAAAACATTTTGTGAGATTGTTGGCTTATCATGTTTAGTTCAGGAGATACCCTTGACGCTGGAACTTGTGATCTCTTGTGGACCTGGCTCATAAAAAAATCGCATTTTGGGAGGTGGATGGTTTGTGGGTAGTCGTCAGCGATATCACTACTTGTAAATTCTTGCCGAGCTATTTTTTTATATTTGGAAACGTGCAAAGCCTGTCAGTGTGCCAGTTTTTTAGAACTGTGGAAGAAAGTGTAGGAAAGAGCTCATCTTGCACCACATAAGTGAGCTCTTCCTGTGGAGGTTAAGTAAGCGGACTCTGAACTCGGCGGATCAAAGGCAGCCGTACTTCGCCAACGAGGAACTTTAGAGGTTTAGCTCCAGGCAACGTTCAGTGGTTGCCCTCCAATTCTGAGCCCTCTGCTAATAAAACTCCTTTCTCCTTCCCTGAGCTTTACTTAGTTGCACATTAAGGACTACGACTTGGGAAGGGAAGTGGGGAGGGATGTGTTTGTGGCTTTGCAGTTTCAGACATGTTCTTTGGGGGTTTTATAAGCTATTTAGTGAAACTGAGCTGAAACAAAGAAAGAAAATACCTCTTAGATTCTTAATATTAATATATTATTAAACAAACAAACCCATAACAATTGTCAGTTATTTTTAGTGTGTGGAAAATATATATTATTTTATTTTGTGGTTATCTTTTCTTGAAATTAAATTTATTTGTTGCCAATGGCAGGCTGAAAGGAGATGGGGAAATCCCGGATTTTTAAATCTTTATATCTAGCATGAGCTAATCTTCTATTCTGTGTTTGTTAGGTGATTTCCCTTTGAGTGGCTCGATCATAACAAAATTAAAGATTTAAAGTGAGCCCGTGGGGTAAACTGATGGACTATTCCCATTCTTCTGAGAGAAGCCACGTGGAGAGAACCAAGGCTGGCTGCATGCAGAGTTCTGTGTAGGTACATGCAGCTGTGACCTTGCTGCTGGTTAAAATTGTGCACAAACTTCTGGCTTGGATACACTTTTCAGGTTACACATTTGAGAAGAAACTCTGTCCGCCTGCATCTTGGCTGCATACGGTTTTAAAACATCCCTGTGATCTCCATGGGAATTGTTTTTCCTGTAGGATACACCCTTACTGCAGTTCTTCCAGACCAGTTGGGTGTTTTGAACCCAAAGAACACGTTATCTATATCTCTGCCTGTCGCACTGATTTCTTCCTTGCAGAGTTTTTTTTTGCATGACGTAAATTTGCCTTCGCTTATTTATGTCTGGGGCAGAAACTTTTTATCTGTGGTTCATGAGCAATGGGCTGATAAATAAGGTGATACTGTGTGATGTTATTACAGATTGTTCTGGGCTTTAGTTGATTCTAAGCTACTGCAGGAATTTTTTAATTGCCACTGGAGCACTTTTTAAACAAATGAAAAAACAAACCCCAACCCCACCACCAAAGCAAAACATTGCCCTTCTGTGCTTTTGTGTGCTGGAATTTTTGCCTTGGAGGTAATTAAAAATATAGCTGTTCTCCTTAATGGGATTTCTACACAGCTGTATTTTTTACCAAGCATGTCTATGTGCAGCTGGTTGAACAGAAACACAACAAACACGAGAAATGGCTGGCGTTGTACTTAGGTTTTTAAATATGTGTGTGTTATATATTTATTTAAGAGCAGATCCTGCAGAGCAGCTTGAGTTATACAGAGTAGCCTGGAGAGCTTTTTGAAGTGACCTTGGGAAGGGCAGGTGCAGTTACGGGGTGCAGGTTTGGCCGGTACATCTCTGTCCTCTGGCCATGCAGATGTACAGACCGTGTTGTACTTGCCAAGGGAGGTGCAGTGGGGTGGGTTATTATTTGCTTGTGTGTTTTGTTTCTTTTTATTTTATTTAGTTCTTTGTTTTGTTTCTGTTTTTTAGACTACTGTAGCTTGACTCCATGCCCCTATGTCTCCAACAAATAAAAAGATGAGCTTGGTGGATGTAGGTCAGAACTGTAATTCCTTACCATTGGGGGTGACTTGCTGTGAAACTGGCCCTGTCTGTGATAACCTTGCAGTTTGTCCTTCTCAAATCATAACTTTGTACTGGCGACTTGACATCTCATGGCCAGAGATGAAAGTCTTTTATCATAATTTGAGCACCCTGACTTCACTGAAAGACTAAACTCCACAAAGCACACTCAGGGGAAGGGTGGTACAAAGTGCCTTAGCAACCTTGGGTTGTACAGTTTACATAGTTTTTCAGTATTGTGTTCTGTGTTTGCTCCTGTAAGGTGGTTTTGAAGGAGTCCCGTTTAGAAGTTAATGGATTTTGTTTTCAGCAGTTCATGGCAGTTTTGTGTCCCTTGTATGTCTCCTGCCTCCACAGTCTGAGCACATGCAGCTCACAGCTGGCAGCTTTGCCTCTGTGTGTGTTGCTAGCCCTGCCATGGGGATGCAAAATACCTTCACATTTCAGTTCTCCAGGTACAGGTTCAACCTATTCCATTTTTCTTATGTAGCAATTCTGACCTGTGGATCAAGACATACTTTTTTCTGTTGCCTTTGCTCCCTGCCATTTTTCAGGTAGGTACTGATGTGCCTTCTCCTCTGGAACTGACAGCCATGGGGGCCCAGGAATAGAAGCTGTGGGTGCCTGACCTCCTCCCTGGGTGGAATGGGACAAACAGGTTAGACAGTGTTTGTCAGCAGAGCTTTTACCAGGGTGGTGAGGCTGGGAATGTAAAGAAAAATGCAGGATCGCCAACCTTTACCTTAAAGGCAATGCATTGCCTCTGAAAGCCTTGGCTTGTAGCCTGGGAAATTTAAGCAAAACAAAAAAGCAATGACTGTGGTGATAGCAGAGAAGGTTGTTGACCAGCGATATTTCGGTTGCTTGGCAGGACTGGGAGACTGTGTCTGCTGCTTCTCAGAAAACACAGAGCTCTGAAGTGCAGCCTTGGAAAACAACAAAAAGCCCAACAAACTCCCCCAACCAACCAGCCCCACCACAGAAGCAAACTTTGTTCAGCCTTGGGGGTTTGCAAGCGCTGTGTTAGTATTGCAGGGCTGACCTGCTGCAGGCTTGCTCCCATGGATTCTGTGTGGGGCGAGGAACCCAGGCTGGTGGTCAGGTCATGCTCAAAGTCTCTCCTTACTGGGCTGGCCTGCTGAAACAGAGACCAGTAAATACAAAACTAAATATTATGTGTTGAGCCCTTGATGATGCTACTGTTCATAAATAGGGAACCAAGTAACATGCACGTGGAAGTTGTCTCCGGGTTTCTTCTAACGTACTGGAGTACTGAATGTACCCTATCAAGTTATTACATGCTGCTTTCTTTCCATTGCCATCTGTTATCTCTCTTCTGGTCCTTATCTTTAACTCTGCAAATCCTCTTAGAAATTTCTTGAAAAACTGAGAGGGGAAGCTGGCCCTTAGGTAATGCTCTTATTCATGGAGTATTTGTTTTTGTTTGCACCACCCTCTTTATTTCATCCTGGTATCTTTTTATGTATTTTGATGTGCAAGACTAGTGATCTAACTTGTTGATTCCAGTAATATCATGTCATGTAATTTAAGAAGGAAGCACTGGAAATCCCAATTTCTGTAAGCTTGTCCCTCAAAGTAAAAAATAAATAGTATTAGAAGCACCAGCCTTTTCCATCTGACAAACACCCAGTGTATAAGCAATTTATTTTTGTACTCACAGAAGCTTTTCCTTTGCAATCTCAAATTTTGGAAGCCCTGAGAGTGAGCTCCTGCTACTCGTAAAACCTTATGTTTCGTGTTGTTGCAGGGATTTAGTTCAAATTTGGAAGGTCACTGTGAGTTCCCAAGGATTCTCTCTCTGTGTACTACTGATCCTCCTCAGTGTTTTAATATTCTCACACTAAAGTCTTCTGATCTAATGAATAAGGGGGAATAAAAGGAGAATGGGCAATCAGATGCTAATGATGTTTATGACATTTGGGGTGTGAAAGCAAGGAGAGTGTATGTGAAGAGCATTCAGTTATGTATGTGCTTGGATTTTTTTTTAGGATAAGAAAACTACTATCTTGAAATGCTGCAAGTCCTTATGGCTGCAGAGCTGCTTTCGAGTATTGAGAAGTTTCAAAACAGGATAACAGAAGGATTGTTCTGTTTGTGAGGGTGGGAAAGGCCTTTCCCCCTTCTTTCGGTAACTCAGAATCCTTTGGTTTTCTCGCTCTCAAAATGAAGGCAGTCACAAGTGATAGCTGAATATGATACTGTTTGTTCCGTTTATATAAATTTTGCTTTGAGTTGAGTTCTGGCAGCTTTGCTGAGTGGGAAGCTGATATGTTTGGCCTCTGTAATGGCTGTGTGGGCTGTCATTAGGAGGTGTTTTGCAGAAGTTGCTGTATCTTACCTTCTCACTTCGTTATAAAGCTTCAACATGCGATCTGCCCTCTCCCAGCTGGCACTGAATTTGTGGGTCTGAAGTGGTTTTGAAATCCTTGGGTTGCCAGGCTTGCACAGAACAGAGCTCGTGTTGCAGATCGGGTGGGAGCTGCTGCGCTGCCTTTCTGGTTTTGTACCCTGAGTATTTTTACTAGCAAGATACCTGCCTCGCTGTGTAATTATGGAATACTACCTTGCATTGCAAAGCAGGCTTTCCACATTCAGATAAGCCTAAACATGTGATCCTAACCTAGGATAATACTGTATCTTGTTGTTGGAAGTTGGAAGGTGTTTTAGTAAAGCAAAATGGGATTAACTGGGGAAAAAACCAGTGAGGACCACGAGGGAAAGATAAAGTTCCCCAGGTGAAAGGGCACTACATAAGGAGCTATGCTTGATTGAGGATGGTGAGAAACTCCTTGCTTTGTTAAGTAAATAGCTCATCCTGCAAGATCACAGAAATAAACGATGCCGACAAATAAGCTTTTTAAACGTCAAACTAAAAAATGAAGTTACAGAGGAAAATCACTTCTTTTTCTGGCAATTTGTGCATGTGACTTAAGGGCAAACTTCATGGAGACCCCAGCACTGGTTGTGTGGGTATGTAGGAGACTCTTGTCAGTGCTGTCAAAGACTGCACCACATATAAAGAAGGCAAATGTAGTTTCTACATTCTCCAGAAAAATATGGGAGATTTCCTTCTAAACTATCTCTGTGTGTGGAGGAATTTTAACTTGCATAGCCATGAAATTCTCTTTAGAGTTTAGGCAAACATTCATTGTGGAGCCCTACAAAACATCAAGGCAGAAATGAGAAGAACAGCTAGGCAGATAAGCATTGCAAATGCTCAGATACTTATCTGAATCTTTTTGGTTTAGAAATTGGGTTTGGGAATCTTGAGAGAGCCTGTTCTCACGATAAGGTGCCTTGTAAAGCCCAGGCTCCCACTAGTCAAGAATAGCACAGTGAGTTTAGCCTTTCATTTAAAGGATTGAATCCCAGTGCTGAACAGAAGTGGTGTAAGATGTGCCTCACATCTCAATATTACAGTTTGGCTCTCAGGATAAAAGTTTTTGGGATGTACGAAATTTGGCATTAGAAACAAATGTTTCGTTAACCAACTGCTCCTCTTAAAGTTCTCATGTTTTTCATCAATGTTTTTCAAAGTGTAATACATGTGTAAAAAAGCAGTAGGAATAGGTATAAATGTCCTTTTCTGGTGCTTGGCTCTGGTGATCCACACAAGGCCTGGATCTCCCAAGCCCTCAGTAAACCAGAATGTGGCTCTACCAGTGATTCACCATTCTCCCAAAATCATCCATGGTCTGAGCTGAGGGATTTACTGAGGCCAGGCTGGAGATTGTCAGGACAGAGGCTGGTTGAAGCAGGTTGTGGAATGAGCTTCTAAAGCAGTCTTGGACTAATTTGATTTATAGTCAGGCTTTTCACTCTCTGTAATGTATACATGATGTTATTGTGTCTCTCAAATACATTTCCACATGTTCCAACTTCAGTCAGAACCTTCTGTTACCTGAGATGAGGGAAACAGAACCACAGTAACCCCAGACTAAGCTCTTACAAATAGATATGTATTGTGGAAATGTTGGTTGATGGGTGGTGGCTTAAATCTCTCTGCAAATTATCACCAATGAGTCTGCAGGTAAAAATAGATACATTATGTGTAGAGAGGTGGGGCAAATACTTCAAAGAAAAAAAAGTAAATCAAAGTTGCTTCATTAATTTTATTCTTTTTTACATGCCTTAGTGAAGTTTGGTTGAGTCTCTGTTAGTTTACTTGGTCAGTGCTGATGCCCTGAGGTGGACAGGCAGAGGAGCTGAAGGGGCTCCAAAGTGCAGAGCAGCCAGTGCTGCCCTGCCAGGCTGGGGCTGGCACAGGCGAAGTCACACAGCTCTGATTTGGGGCAGGGAGGGACACTTCAGCCTTCGGATGTCCAGGTGTGTTCTGTGGCTATTGAGCGACTTAAAGAAATTCTCCTTTTGTAGAAAAGGAGAACATCATTCAAATGCACTCTCATGTCTCAAAGCACTTTTTAAAAAGCATAACCAGGTAAGGTCTATGATAAGGTGATTTTCCTGTATTAGCTTTTCCCCATTTTCTGTGTGCCTCTTTATGCCTTAGCCTATAGAAATCCAGGCAGTGTCTCCATCTGTAGATGCACCTTGGAAAGTTTTTTGACCATATATTTTCCTTCTATATTCTGGTTTTTTTTTTTCTGCCAGTTTTGCAGCAGGTGCTTTGCATAAATTTGTCATAAATTTGGTTTCATTTCTGTGGCCAGCACCTGTCCCTTGTTTTCTGTACACCTGACGTGGGTGGGTGTTTTGAAGTGCGGTTCAGATCATTTTACCTGCGTTGATGCATTTATTGACGTCTTTTTGCTGCACTTCAAAACCCAAACAAAACAACCTGATTTATTGCGAACTTGGCACAACTACCCGTGCTCTTGCAACTGGCCAAGTGTCCTCTGCTTGTTTCTGTTGTAAAGAAGAGTTTATTTGGTCTCACAGCTGACTTGATGCCATTATAGTTGGTTTGCACAGAATAATATATTACGTTCTATATAAACAGTATATTACAGCAAACATTTGGCTTTGGGGAGATGACAGTGCTGAGGTGGTACAAGTACAGGCTGCTCTACCAAGGAGAATTAATGCATATTTTGGGCAGGCAGGGTTGGGCACTCCTGTTACTGTGGCTTTTCCCAGCCTGAGTACTTCCTCATGCAGGTGATAAAAATATATATATATAAAAATTTTTTTGAGTGTGCTTATCTCCGAGGTGGGGCAGGCAGCTTGAATCATCTGTTTGGAAGAAGTGTTTTGCGCAGAGCCCAGGACAGGCAAAGCTGTCGCTGGTTTGGGTTCCGGGCTGGCGGCGTCCCCGCGGTGCTGCCTGGCACATGAAAGGCGAGGAGTGCCTGCCGTGGCTGGCTGGGGACTGGGGAGCACTGGGGCTCCTTTGATGTTGCCAGGGCAGGTGGTTTTCTAATTCTGAATGTGAAGGAGGAAGGTGAATCAGTCCAGGAATTAGAACGCTCAGCGTCCCCAACTCGAATGGGCGACTCTTTCAGAAAAACACCTTATAGGCAGGAAAGGTCTTTCCGTTGTTTTCTTTTAATATCCCCAGCTCAGCTCTGCCCTCAGACAGCTTGACCTGAGACCCAGCGAGAGGCTGGGCTCCTCTAGGGGCACTCGATGGGCCAGGGGAGCAGCGTGACCAGTGGGTGACGCAGCCCATGGCTCTCACTGGTCACCCATGGCTGTCACTGGTCACTGGCACCCCCACATCTCTCCTGCAGGGTCCCGTCCTGGGAAAAGAAGAGGTGTTGCTCCGTGTGAGGTCTGTGGCAGGGCCAGAGGGGCTTCATTACTTCTGTTTGTTTGCTTTTGCTGCCTGTTTTTGTGTGTGTAGCAGGAGCCTCCGATGGCCGCCGCTCCCCAGTCCCAGCGAGGGCCAGCACGGGAAGGCGAAGGAGTAGGAAGGGAGTAGGAAGGGACCAAGGCTGTCGGAGCAGGAGCGAGAGGCCCCAAGCCCTGAAAGCCGGCCTTTGTGTCCCCCTCCCCCCGGGCCCTGCCTGGGGCAAAACATTACACAATCCAGCTATTGTCTGCTTGGAAAAGTCTACGGCATCCTATTGCAATTATTTATGAAAGGAAATATTTGATGTTTTTGTGGAAGGTGGGTGGGGGAAGCTGAGTTTACCTCTCTTCTTGTTTGGAGCTTAGTGTTTCTTGCTTTTGTTCTTCCTGTCCAGTTGTTCCAAATTTTTTCAGAGCAGCAGAGAGTGCCCATGCCTGCAGTCTGTGCTGCAGGGAAAGTCCTGCTGTCAAAACAGCCTCCCCCCACCCGCAATTCTACAGAATTTCATTCAGTGTTATAAATAAAAGATACCCACAAGCTCCTTCTCGGGATTTGGTTCATGTCCTTCACGTTTTGTCTAGTATGTTTTTTATATGTGGCAGCATTTGGAGGTGTTAGATTTTCCTTAGTTTTCCCTGGAAGTGTAGGCGTAGTGAGAGAAGGAAGGAGCTAGGGAGGATCCAGAAGCTGATCCTGATGGAGAGACTCAAAATAAATGGCATCGCTTGAACCCGTTTTTCTCAGCTTGACCCCTCTCTGCAGGTGACATAGAAGGCATCGGAAGTGTAGTTTCTTGCTAATAAATACAAGCCTTTCCACATATGCAAGAGAACTAAACGAGAAAATACTAAAAATAATGAGTAAATGCCCAACAGGTGTAATACCTTGTACTTTGTGCCAGTACTATGCAAAATAAATCTCAGAACCATTTTCTTAAAGGCCAGGTTGTCCCAGGTTTGTTAAAAATTGATCTTGAAAAACTCTGTTTTAGGTGCCCAGTGGTAGCTGTAATGTGATTTCTGAAAGAAATCTACCTGAGACTGATGCTCATCAGTATTATTTCATCAAGTGGGAGCTTGCTTTCTTTTTATCTTTGGGAAGATATTTCACTGGATTTCGGAACTTCATGCTTGCTGGCTTTGATTCATCTATAGGACTGTCTCATAATGCCTTGTCTCGCATGTTCTTGCCAGTGGCTTGTGATGGAAGAGTTCTCTTGCAGTGGTGACTCCTCCAGTCCTCTTCTTTGGATGATTTTTAGGCTGATACTTCTGGTTGGTTGGTTGAAGGGATGTTAGGAAGGCTCATTGAGGGCTGTGGTGGTTAGGGGGACAGGTCTGGAAACTTTCACAGTCTCATAGCCAAAATCAGAGTGAGGACAAATCAACTTTGTAATTCTTTGAAAAAATTGTATCAGACCAGCCAGTAAACATTTCCCTTTTGCCAAAGGAGCTAAAGAAGTGCCATTTCCCTGGAAACTAGGACAGCTCCCCAGGGCCATTCCTGCTCCAAGGTATGCTCAGGTGCAGTGTTGGGTGCTCTTGCTGAGTTGTATGGAGGAAGAATGTGTGTTCTTGTGAGTGATGAGAATGCACTGCCCTGTGCAAAACAGATTGCTTGGGGTTTTAGAGCATTCTGGAAAGTGTGTGATAAATGAAGAGGTTGTTACATGTCCTGCTTACTGCAGCCTGTTTTGCTGAAGTCAGTGAAAGCTTTCTGAGCCAGAAGGCTCAGTGTGGTGCTCCAAGCATGACCTGCTCCCTTGTGATGGTAGCAAAGAGCAGATCGGTCTTCCAGCAGCTCTCTGTGGCTGCTGCAGAACAGACTGAGCTGTACCTGCGTTGTCCCTGAGCCATGGAACTTCACTCTGTTGACCCAGATCCACATGTGTTGAGGAGAACAAATTCCATGTTTTCAAGTCTTTTCTCACAGGGCAGGAAGGAAACCTTGATCACTGACATCACAGTTGGTGGAAAATACCCCTGTGAAATCCCATATTCCAAACTACACGTGGTAAACAAAAGAAAATCTCACTCTGTATTTCCTTAATTTCACCAGTGGTTTTCCCCCATCTCGTTGCTGTCTAGGAGTTGGAAGCCAGAAGAGTTTTATAGCATTTTAATTTCATTTGCACATAAAAGCATTCCGTTTCCTTGGGTCTAAAGAAGGCTGAATTATTGTCCTGGTAAAACATGCCAAGGTAGGAATGTCATGAATGAGTGTTTTAAGGTTGCTGTGGGGGGGATGGGGCATGCACCACCACAAGGAAGCAGTACATATTAAATTAAGATGGAGTCTTAAAAGTAGTTTTGGAGTTTGGGGGATGCGTTTTAAAAATAAAACCAAACACATGGCTTTAGGGTCCTGAAATACTGATGTTCTCTTAATGCAGAAGAAACAGTAGCATCATAAATTGTAAAAGGGATACACGGTAGTGATGCTGTACGTGAATTAAGGTAGAACTTGAAGTTATGTTGGCTTGAATTTATACAGTGGTTTGTGGTACTGCCTGTCATGCACAAAGCTTTTCTTGGTAGGCTGTGCTGGGACAGCAGGGCAGCTGCTACACTGTCTGAGCTACACTCCTGCATGGCAAGGTGCCTGTCCATACCTCTGAGAATGGGTCAGAGGCTCGGGATTTGTAGGGTGGCTATCTTTCAGGGTTGTGCTCTTTCTGTGGGATGGTGTGGGTTGTGGGATACACACTTGAAATGCATGCTGCTGGGAGTGAGCAGAAAATGCATTTTGGAGATGAGCTAGTTTTGAGAGCATGATTGTATTTGTTTAATCGATTTCATGTAAATTGCTCATAAAACGTTTTTAAGTTGCAGGCTCTGTAGGTACTTCTGGATCCATGAGCAGGCGGGTGCAGTACACTGTGCCTGAGAGCAGTCACTCAAGCTCAGCATTAACTTAGGTGTTTTCGTACTTGCTGGAAACTTATCTCTTGCCTGATTGATCTGTGTTTGTGTGCACATGAATAATTCACAGGTATATGCATTTGGATATACACACACACATCCTGGTATGTGCTGAACAGAAAACGTACAGGGCAGTAGGTACCCAGAGTAAGAACAACTCTTTCTTCAGTTTATTTTCCCAAAGCGTTGTTGTAGACCAGATATATTTTCCTACTCTTGTATGTGCTATAAAATAATATTTTTCAAAATGGGGAAAATATCAAGTTACTTCCATCCTGTGCTTTTACAAAAATCATTTGAGAAATTAACATTCTTGTGTATCAGGTTACAGGCGTCCGAGTTCGGGAGGGGCGAGTGTGTAAGGGGAAGCAGGATGTGAGCTTGGAACAAAGGCAGCCTCGTGTTGTGGAGGGGTAAACAGGGATGATACCGCTTTGTGGTGGATCGCTCATGGGTGTTAACAAAAGCAAGGAAAGGATACTGTTGATGAGCAGTCTTTGCACTGTTTCCATACACGCTGTTATACCCATGTGCAATTCCGCCTGTGTGCATGGGTGTTGTTAACTCTGCTGTTGCGTTGCATGTGGTTTCCATTTGCCAGTCTTCAGGTCTTTTTCTGCAACAAATTTCTTAAGAATTTTGCTTTAACTCTTGCTGTAAGCCCGTGACCCCTGGCTGGCCTCCCAGCACCGTCGCCTTTCCCAGCTCCAGAACAACCGGAGAGGCCTGTTCTCCTCTGCTGGTTCTGGAGCCCGAGGTGGGGACGGTGGCTCGGACACGCTGCCTCGCTCCTCTCGGCTCCGAGGAGCTGTGTGAGGTCCGGAGGTCCCTGAAAGGGGGAAGCTGAAATGCAAACATGAAGCTGAATAATAAAATGATGTCACTGGCAGCCAATCCAGAGGGGTGATGTCACATGCCTGGCAGCCCCCGCGCCCACAGCACTAGCAGCCCCCTCTCGCCACTTGTCCCTTTCTCACCACCGGGAACTGCTGAGGAGCAAACCTTCTGAAGTTCATTATTTCAGAGTTAAGTGCACGTAAAACACAATTCATCACTCCTACAGTTCATGAGATTCCAAAGTTTCCCAAGTCTGTAGAGCTGGGTGGGAGCTCTTACAGCTCTTCCATGGAGCACATGACAAGCAAGCAAAGCAATTTTCTTTGGGGTTTTTTTCTTCACAGCACTTGCTGTTCTGCCATGTGTGTGCTGGGTAGGATACGTGTTGGTATGTGTTTGCTACTTTTGATGTGTATTGTACACCATTCTTATTTCCTAACCTATTTTGTGTTATACATTTATGTCTTATTTTATATTAGCAAATCCCACAGATAAGCTCTAAATTACTCACGTTGTTTCTGTCTCTTCCTATCCACTTAGCAGAGGCTGTGTTGAGCATCTTGGTGGTTCAAGCTGTTGGAGGCTGTAAGAGTTGTTTATTATTTCTGAGTGAAATTTAATAGGTTTTCCAACCAGAGAGCGAGGCACCCTTTCTGATATTCAAAACAATGACTGTATCTACAGTTTGAGGCAGATTTAAAAGAAATAAATAATTTTACTCTATGAGGTCATTGCTGATGCCAGGAAAGAAAGATACGAGCAAACATATCTCGAACAAAAATCTCGTTTTAGAGGATAGACAAGGTCCTCTATTATAATTTGAAGTACTTCCTTCTTTTATTTTATTTTTATGTTTTTCTTAAGCATAATGGTGGTGAGGAGGATGTAAGGAGGGAAGGAAGGCTGTAAGTTTTGTTACATAGACTTCATCTGCATTTGGGATAGGGAGAAGTTGTGTCAGAGGGCTCTGATGGTTTTAGCTTTTCAGGGATAGATAATCATCTCCAGTCCAGGTACTGGAATTTCTTTCCCATTTTAGTCTACACTGAATTCCACATGACATATACAAGAGATATTTGATCAACTT
Organism: Dryoscopus gambensis; assembly: GCA_013389985.1. Classification (NCBI taxonomy): domain Eukaryota; kingdom Metazoa; phylum Chordata; class Aves; order Passeriformes; family Malaconotidae; genus Dryoscopus; species Dryoscopus gambensis. The sequence goes on along the minus strand of WEIT01033625.1, from coordinate 88,281 downwards.
TAAGGACAGCCACGTGACCCTGTTTGGGATGCCTGAAACTATTGCTGGAATGAGAGCCAAGCATGAGGCTTGGGCAAGGTGGTGTTAAGTGTGTTTGGGATCCCTTCTGTGAGGTGTGAGATGGTAGAAGGAGGTGTGTTGTCTTTATAAACTGAGAAATGGTCAGATTAAAGCAGGTGATTCCTCCTGAGCTGGGGCTCCTGAGTTGCAGCTGCTGCAGGCAGGGAGCGCAGCAGAGGAGCAGCCTGAGTGTCCTGTACAAACCATTCATATCATAACCCAAATTATAGGGTTTTGTTTTCATAGTGCGTTGTAAAAGTGATTTAATGTTTTGTAATTGTTTTCTTGGAGGAAAAAAAGAAATTTATGTGAGCTTCAGTTAAAGATGCAGCTACTGTAATTCATCTCTGAAGGAGCTGGAATACTTTTTAAATGCATGCAGCAGTCTAAGATAGCTGTATTATTGAGAAACCACACTGGAGTTATAAATCAAAAGGCATGTTTGAATTTATTCTCTTCATTGCCAGGTGTATGGAGAACCGTACCATCAGGCCAACAGGAGAAGAGATTTAAGATTTCAGTCCTTCTCACAGTTTTATTCTTTTCTTGTAAAGAAACCTGCTGTAATGACAAGCATTGACATCAAAATAAGATGCTCTAGAAAAATAATTAAAATAACATGACGCATTTAAGTTCATCTTGGGTGGTTTAGCAGCACTGATGCTGAGCTTAGGAAGACGTTTCCCATATTTTACCGCTTATCAGTGTGTTCCAAAACAGCAAAAGAGACTGTAAAATATTCCAGCTGATGAATGCCTGTTGGTGTGGATTCTTGTATGTGCAGAGAGATACAGAGCATGGATTCCATGAAAATGGAATGAGCCAAAGGCATGTGAAGAGTTTCACATGAGATAAGCAGAGGAAGATGTTCCGAGAGGAACCATCACCACGGTTCCTGTGCTTGTGGTAAACTTGGATTGCTGCTTTAGGGCTTCTGTAACAGGGGAGGTGAATCCCAAGCAGATCCATGTCCCCTTTAAACAGGGACGTTACAGCTTTCTGTACTGGACAGCCACTCGTTATAGGGCAACTAATTCTTTTTTTCAGTCTCAGTTTATAGGACATCTTTCATACATGGTTTCCTAGAGGAGCATTTGTTAGTTGAAAGCAAAACCTGTAAAACTTAAGTGCTTCTATTAATAGCCTGTTTAATTCTGGAAAAGTCTTACATAGCTAAGTTGAAAACTGATGACTAGACATAAGGATCCTTTTCCTACCTGCAGCTGGGATTCACATTAATTCCTGATGCATTAAAATGGTAAATTTTGTAGTGTAACAAAAACTGAAGATACTTGTGGGGCTGACTTTGCCAGCAAAATGACAACAGAATAGGCTGTTTGGTAAAGTGTGATATAAAAATGCAGCAGCCTGTGGCCCAAGCAAAATCAGTAAGTGTAGGGTGTGTGCTTGTTCCTTCTGCAGTTGTAAACAAGTGCCCAGTTGTGACCAGTGTTTGTGGTAATAGAAATAATAACCTGACACAGGAGATTGCTCATCTCTGAAGTAAACCTGGTGAAACGGTAATGTGCTGAACTTGTACCAAACTGTTGAGGTCCTTTAATACAGTTTTACATTCCTAAGTTGGCTTTGTGAGCTGTGTGGATTGGGAAGTGCATCAGCAGTGCTCTAAGTTCTAGACTGGCCTTTTGAGATTTCCCACTGTAGCATCAAGGCTGGGGGATGTGGTGGTAATTGGTGGTGGAGATGACTCCAGTTTTGCCAGATGACTTGGACATTCTTTGTTCTCCACCCTCTGCGCTTCACCTTGAACAGCCCCTTCTTTTCCAGGAGGGTGCTTTCATAGAAGAATGAGGTAGTGGGGAGATTTTTCTCCTCTTAAAACCCAGACGGGCATTTAAGAGGCCTGATAAAGGAGCTGGGGGTCGAACTGTAGGCGGTTGGTTAGAAAATGCTGGCTGGCACTACTGGAGGAGTTGAAATCATACAGCTTCCCTTTCCATAAGAGCCTTCTATTGCATGAACTTTAATTTTGTATGTCAGTTATTTGACCAAAGCCGCATTCTGAGGTTGGACTCACTTTCAGTAAGCCAGTACTAAGTTTAAATTGATAGACAGAGTTACCCAGAGGGCTTGGATCTATTTGTGCTCTTTGTTCTCTCCTTCCTCTTTCCCACTTCCCTGTTGTTGGTGGCTGCAGTGACATTCCTGGAGACATCTCCACGGAGCTGCCCAACCCAAGCTCTCAGTGTCTTACCTGAGTGCTGCAGGATGGCTCAGCAGCCTCCTGGCCTCGGGTTGTTCTGATTGCTTCCAAACAGTTGGAAAGAGCAGTGGGCAGGATTCTGGTGTTGCACTTTGGGATTCTTGCCTGTAGAGGGATGATGGCTGCTATAATTCAGTTTGTTTCTCTAGGAAGTAGACGGAAGAATATTGGAGTTATTTTATCCCAAGAGAGCATCATCCTAGTGACTCCAGGCTGTTTTGGAACATCTTGTGCCTTTTGAACCTTATAACATGTACCAGTTATAACCCGAAAAGAGGGTGGCTGTATTCGCATTAGTCTATTGGAAATTCTTTCCTGGATATGATCAAACTGGAGACCAAAACCATTTCAAATGGACAAGAAATGACATCAGGCCATTTACGACCTTAGCATGGCTCAATGAAGCTCAGTGTTGATACTATGTTTTCACCACCCTTTTTGGAGGAAAAATAGGTGTTTCTTGTTTTAATAAGAGCTTTTGGTAATTTTGCTCTGTTGAGACTTCTAGCCATTTCATTTCTGACTGCACCTTCAGGAGAAAACAGAGCTGATACCCTTCCTCTACATCCAAATGAATCTTCGAAGTACTAAGACTAACAAAATACTGTAGAAAACCATTTAACTAAAATAAAAGTTTATGGAAGCAGCTTTTTAATGAACTAAAAAAAGCAAGTGAGTGATTTGTACTCAGGATTTCCTAATGCATTTATACATGGGCCTTCATCAGCATGATCTGCCCTGGAAGAATGGATTTTCACTCTGGGACGTTAATTCTGGGTATTTTTTGGCATTGGAGCCTGTTAAGGGTGGTGTAAAATATTTTTTTCAAAAATATTTTACTTTTCTAAACTCAAATGGGAGTGTAGAATCTTGTGGCCAGTTTTGGATTGGAGAGATTCCTGTTTTGCAGAACTGTCTTGTACAGTTTTTAGTAGCAGTACACAGGATGCAGTGGGGCATCAGGAGAGTTTCTTGAATTAAAGAGATAAATTGTACAATCTAGCTTCCATGTAGAGGTACTCAGAGTGTACAAGTCCACCTTATTTATGCAAATCTGCCATGAAAATTTGAAATTCATGAGTGGTCACATGGTGTAGGAGTGGTTTTTTATTTGGAAATAATCACTTCAGATTTCTCTGAAATGTCACATGTTATGCCTTAGCTTAGACAGAGTCTTTAGATCAAGTTATGAACTGTTGAGGAAAATGAGTTATTAATGGGAACACAAAAAGGTAACACCAGTGTAGTGAGCAGTGGAGGTGAAATGTCTCTCTGGAGAGAAATGCAGCATCTCAAGGTAGAAAAACATTTTTTTAAAGAAGGCACTATTTCAAAGGCTGAGGGTTTTTGAAAACAATTTGGTGCCAAAAGCTTAACCTGTTTTTCATAAACACGGTTGCTGGTTGGAGCCAAAACAAACAATTAAGGTCCTTAAATGAACCAAAGTGAGGAATCATAGCTGTCCCAGCTGGCTGCTAAAAATTGTAAGTGTGGTTACATGTGAGTCAGGGAGGACAGTCAGGAGCAGAGACCTGGGATGGGCTGGGTTTCCTGGACACTTCTTCCTTGGTGCCGCTTTTCTTGGAGGGGTACAGGAAAGATGTGAGCGAGAAATGGTGGTTGTACCCCAGCCTAGAAACCAAGGTAACTGGACAGAAGAGCAAGGCCATTATAGACTGTGGTATGTGTGAGCCAGAGGTATTACTGTCCTGAGTATTTTTTATTCATTATCTTTGCTCTCTCTCCTTTTTGCTTCCTGCAGCACCTCCTGCCGAAAGTTTCATTTATGTAGTGCAGTACCTATGTCACAGGTCAGCCTCTGCCTGGCTGGGCTGGCACCCACTAAGCTTTGTTGGAAAATGTCCCCACTTCCCATGGCCTGTGGAGTGGAGCAGCCTTCTGCTGAGGGGTGGATGCCTCTGAGGTGCTGAGGGAACTTGTGCGCGTACAGGGGGATCAGGACAGGCAGGAGGAGGTGGACGTGTCTTCACTCTGAGCACTCAGTGGCTGCAAGATGCAATCACAACGTGTCATTTTCAGCAGTTTTAAAAGCAACCCTCCCATACCACCTTCCAGAATATTATTATTATTTGAGATTTTGTGGAATGGGTGTAGAGCACTTGGAAGGCTCTGGCATCTGTGGGGATCTTGGGCAAGGCCATCTATGCTCGTGCTTTGATTTTCTTTTCTAAACCAGCTTTATAAAGATCTACAGGAGAAATCTACATATTGTACTTGAGTGTAGAATTGCAGATACCAGTTGGGAGATGCACTGGATGGTCTTCAAATGGCCTCAGCTGTCCCAAAATCTTTTAACAACTTTTGGAGGGATACCATTGTTAACTATTGTAGCAATTGAATTTAATCTGCTTTTTGTACATTTCTGTTTGGGAATTAGTTCCAATCTATTCCAGAAAGTAGAGGCCTGAATTACAAGCAAGATCCCTTTCTCATGGACAAATATTCTGATTTTGAGAGACACTGTGTAGTGGCAGCATTTAACTTCACCTGTTTGTTCCTTCCCTGGCAGGTTAGAGAAACTGGCAGGGAGGGTTAAGCTCTAGAAAGCTGTAAAAATGCATTTTTCTCATACATTCCTTTATAATCACAAGTATGGAAAGGACAGGCAGAGGTGAGGATTACTGACAACCATAAAATGAAATGGAATTTGAAGTTAATTTTCAATTTACCTACATAAACAAACCACGGGTGGTACATTTTTTTCCTTCTTTTAACTGTGTCTGTGAGAGAAGTGTCAAACGGTGCATTATTTACGAGCTGTTGCAGATATTGGACTTCTGCATGACATCCTCACCTCATAAATGCCTTGGTGGAGAAAGAAGAATAGATGGTGTGTCTCATTTTCCAGTCCTCCAGCTCCACAGCCGTACCCTGGTTATCTGAGGGACTGTGTGGCAGCCTTTGGCTGGCTGGAGATTTTTGCCAAGTGAACTTGCAGGAAGTACTCAGAGGGAGATCTGATGTGATCTGGATGTGTGCTCAGGCCACTATAAACAAAATATTTGTCCTTAAGCATAAACCAAAAAGGAAATGAAGCAAGGAGATGTTAGTAGTCCTCCTTAAGGAGTGTAAGTAACAATGTCAGTGTTAATTCTTAAAAAAAAAATCTCTGCCTGTTAAAATGCTTTTCTGGTGAATGCAGAGTTTTCTCAAAGGCGACAGAATTCCTTTCTCCTACAGAGATACTTGCTGGTTGTTGGAATAGCACGGCTCTGACATTTTTAACATTTCCTCAAATTTAGGAGCTAAGTCACAGCTTCAGGACCTACATATTGCTGGAGAAATTGCTTGAAGAGAGCAGGTAAAGCACTCTGGGATGGTGGAACGGGGACAATCCTAAACAGAGCTTGAGCAGTGCTGCCCAAGAGCTGCTCAGTGCCAGTGCCTGGCTCCTGCTCAGCTGCAGGTGGGTCCTGAGCAAGACTAAGTAATTCTGGCCTGATGCACAGGTGGATGCTAGAGGTTCCCTTAGCTGGAGGTGGGCATGTTCCTCGTGTGCTGCAAGTTTGTGTTAAAACTCAAACCTTGAATGTAAGTCATTGGAAAGAACCTGCGGCCTTGGACGGGGACTTCAGCTAACGTGGGAGCTCTGCTGACACACTTGTAGTGTTGGGTTTCTCTGTGTGTATATTCTTACCAAAAATCAACAAGATTTTTCTTGTTGAAACCAGTAAGAACTCAAATATGCTTTTGTAAATGTTCCCTGTTGCAATAGCCAAGTGATAGAACCTTTTTTAATAGTTTTAGTGAGAAGTCAGGTGTCAGAACTACTGAGAGCAGTGATTTAGTAAAGTACTTAAAACTAAAGGAGAATAAACCTTGATTAGTGGAGATAAATCTCAAATACTTAAAGGCACTTGGACAGAGCTTTTAACTAGCTGTTGCATGTGTAAATACTGTGCAGGCAGAAGCTGAAATTAATATCAATGTGAACTACATGTTGGGCAGCTTCTGCAGGTAGTGCAGAATCACAAAATATCCTGTTTCTTCTCTTGTCACCCCAAACCAACAGATGTTGCCCTGATTGCAGGGGTAGAGCCCTGTGAGGAACAGAGGGATATTTGGCAAAGCACAAACAAATTCCTGAAATACTTGAGAACTTCTTTGGAAAGCAGCTTTGAATCTTTGTTATCGCTTTGTTGCCGAAATAAATGTTAGGCTCCTTAGCAGGCAGAAACAAATCAGGAGCCTAATGCTGGACTTTCTGCAGCCATGGCTGTAGTAGGTGGGGATTCTTTTTCTTCTCCAAAGGAAGGGCTTCTCTCTTTGTTTTTGGCTTTTGGTACACGTTACCAAAATATTTGCAGTGCAGTAACATGTATTTTTTCATCTGGAAAGTGGGAAATAAAACATATTTGTTCCTATGTGTAAATACTCTTTCCCCACAAAAAACAATGTTTGCTTTGTAAATCCAGCCTGCTTCTCCCCTCAGAGTGTGAATTCCTGTAAACTCCATTTCTTAGAGCAGGCACGTGCATTTCCAGGTTATCACTGAAATAAAGGGGGCTCACAGCTCTCCCCTTCATGTTTGTAGGAATAGGTGAGACTTCTTAAAGGAAGGACCCTCGAGTGGTGGTTAAAGTGACCTTCTTAGGAAATGCCATTCGTGCCAGAGCACATAACCTTCCTCCCCATCTCTTCCCCTGCATAGGAGGAGTTGTGGGATACAAAGCAGCCTGGGAAACGGAATGCACATTCTTCTGTACAAAGGAAGCTCAGAATCTCATGGTATATACATAGGTCTCTCTGTCTTCCCCCTTAAAAATATTTTTCTTTACCCTGTAATCAGAGAAATTTTTCCTTATTAATTTTCCTTTGGGTGGAGAGAAAAGGGAAAGATCTATTGTTGGGATGGAAGTTGCTGCCGGGGGCAACAATTGGGCTATTGTTGGGCTGTAATTCTAGTCTGGGGGCTCTGAGAGGAGGTGGAAAGGAGGAAGAGGAATATGAACAAAACCAAGTATTAACTCTGTAATAAACTCCTGTTGTTTACCTAAGCCAGGATAGCCAGAAGTTTGGTCTTGTTTTTCCTGAAGGTTGATGAAACATGGTGTGATTACCACTGGTGATGCTGCTCTCTTGTGAGCATCTGGGAGAGGGGGAAGAAGGGAAGTTTTTTCCCCTCCAGCTGAAGACATGCAGTTATTTTTCTAAAGCCCAAATCAAAACTGTTAGTTGAAGGCAGAAACAGGCCTCAGGAAATGCTGTTTCTTCTGGCAGCAAGAAACAAAGATCCTTGTTCTTCAGACCAGCCTTTGTATAGTTCAGAACAATAATAATTTTTTAAAAATGTCTGATAAAGAACAAGTACTTATTATCATAATGTGTTAACAGAGCTATAATTAAGATTGTTCTTGTCACCTTTTTTAATATTCCATCTTCCTTCGGGAGTTCTTAATTGTTGAAAAAAATTAGTGGGTATTTACATTTGGTAAAAAGAGGTTGGGGGACCAAATGTTTTAGAGCAGCCCTGTTTGCTTTTCTGCGCTCTTATCATGAATATGAGAGAGACACTTTGAGAAAGGAATGAAAAGATCCTGTGGATTAACTCAGGTGTTGCTCAGGCTGCATCCAGAAGAGGAAGCAGCCACTTCACCACTGGCTTCTTAAAGACTTACTGCCTTCCTGATGTTTCTGGATCTCCCCAGATATCCTGGGATTGCTTTGGCATCACTGCCGCCACTCCATCCATCCCAAGGACATGCTGTCAAGGCATTCACACCACTGAACTGGTATATGTGCTTCTGTTTTAAAAGAGAGAGACTCCTTTTGAGGTTAGATAACCTCTTTTATTATTTTAATTACAGCTAGAAATGTTCATCCTTCTTGTTTTTTTTTATTTTATTACACAGTATTGATCTTGAGTGCTGCCTGCTTCTAAATGCTGGCACTCCCCGGGACTTTGATCCCTTGATGGAGAAGTCACGTGTGCTCCAGTGAAGACTTGAATATTCAGTTTTCATTAAAACTGTGATTTCATCATCAGTGAGACATGGGATTTTAATGCTGTTTTCACATGTGGCCCTGCCAGCAGACAGTGCTGGGCAGGGAGGGACCTGGAGGTACCTGAGGTTTGTTCACCTTCAGCTTTGACAGCTGGCTGCCTGCCAGAAGTGGGGAAGGTTGCCATTAATGCTCTTAATTTTTATGAGCATTTGAGATTTAAAGTGTTTACTCCGTGTTGTCAGTTGTAGAGCCTTTGTATTTAAAATAAATAATCTTGTTTTAAATTAGTGTTTCCTGGAGGAAGCTATCTGGCTATTGTAAAGTGCTCTGTCAACAGAGCTGCATCCTCATACCAGCAGAAGAGGAAGGATCTCGTGTCAATACACAGAGCTTGGGAGAGCTGACACAGAAAAAATTCCCATGGACAGGGCTTTCTGCTTCCTACTTTTTTTGCACAGATGGGTCTCTTTGTTTTTGATTAAACATTAATCAAAAATCAATTTATGACTTCATGTAAGTGGTATTAGATAAGGCTCCGTTTATCCACGGTAAATAAAAACATTGTTCAGACATGAACAAACAACAGTCCTGGTTTGGTTTGAGTTTCAAAGTAGATGGGGATAGAAAATTGTAATTAAAATTGCAGATTTCATAATTGAATGTGTTCTTTTTTAATGAGAACATTTAGTTTAACTGTAGCAGGATAAAAAACCATAATTGAACTAAACATCTGAATGTTTTGCAAAAGAACATGAAAATAGGATTTGAGAGATCCTTCAGTAGACAAGGGTAATCTTATGGGTTAAAGAGGAGATTACTGAGGAGGAGAGGTATAACCTTGAGGATATTGGGCAGTTTGGGCAGCCCACAAGATTTTGGGGTCTGAATACTTCGATTTGCTTCAAAAGCAGGATTAATTCCTGTACATTAACAGTATCTCTCGGTAGCAGAAGGAGTGTGGAGGAGCAGTCCAGTTATTTGTAGGAATTAAATGTGAGTTTAAGCATTTTACTTGCAATCCTCTGACAGTAACTGGTTTTTAATTTCTTGTTTTACTTCAGGCTGAAGTACTGAAGACAAGTCTTTGTTTTCATGCATGTGCGAATAGTTCTGGGTCTTTGTCCTGCTGCTTTGTGCCTTTTCTAGTTTCCTTCCATCCCTTTTGAGCTGAAGGGCTCAAGAGTTGCAGTCTGTATTTGACATGTGAGCAACCTGCACTTTTACGGTGGTAGAATGAATTTTTTTTTTTTTTAAAGTATTTCAACAAAGTATCTGCAATTCAAAGTCCTCCCTGGGGTGGGTTTTGGTGAGGTCACCCCTCTGGGTCCCAAAGGGAAGGATGCAACTGTGGGAAGGATGAAGAGAGGTGTTCTGGTGGGTCTCGGCACTGCAGCTTCCTGTTACGTGATAGAAAATGCTGGATGGAGCATTTGTTGTGCATGAATGATGTAGTAGTTGGAAAAACTTTTTGGCCAGCTTTGACTTGTTCTGTTTGTTAGTTTTGTTTGCACCCAGAGTGCAGGGAAGAGGATTGAATTAAGCTTTAGCATCCTCTCAGTTATTGGGCCAAATGCCACTAGTTTTGCTGCCAATACAGCCTACAGAAGATGTGTAGGCATGGAGAGTGTGGGAGTTTCAGAATACACAGCATCTTTTAATTGACACGGGATTTGTAAAGTGCAGCTTGTATAACTGGTGGTACCTAATCTCCCTTGTCCCTTCCAAGAGGCACGTTGATGATCCATATGCTTGATGGAGGTGTTGCTTTGTCTACGGGAGATAAGAACTGCATACTTGATCAGAGATGTCTTGCCTCTGATTTGCCTGCAGGCATGCAAATTTAAGCCATAAATTCTGAATATTCTCTTGCCTAAATGAAGGTTTTGTCTTCTAAAATTTTTAAAGAAGTTTTCCTCTTGCAAAGGGAGACTTTCTCCCCCTTTAAAAGGGGAAAAAGGAGGTGTGGGGATGAGGGAGGGACCTGCAGTGTTCGATGTGAGGTGCATAATGAAAGGTTACACCACAAAGTCAGGTGCTGGGTGTTGCAGGAAACACTGCTTTGCGGGTGTTTTGTTACTTGCTACAGTGTCACTCCTCCCGAGTCACTCGGCATGTCTAACCTTGCCTGATCCCCAGGAATTGTTATCCTGCTTTCCCAAGGTTCCTTGTGGAGGAACCTGTTAGGACAGCGACTACAGTGGCTTTGGCCTTTGGGAATGGAAGGTGATGGCTCACACGCAGCATGCTGTGGGGACTCAGGAGAGTGTCTCCAGGAAACAGGAGATATCTGAATCATGGACTCATTTAGGTTGGAAAAGAGCTTTGAGGTTGTTGAATCCAGCCGTAAACCGAACACTGCCAAGTCGAGCAAAAGTCAGGCTTAAGCAGCTGAAAGTGAGTTTTCAGAGAATGTATGTCCAGCAGACCAGAGGAAACTGGGAGAGGGAAGAGAGGAGAATGATCCATAAATATTTTATTACTAGGTATAGAAACAAGGTGTGCTGACATCTGTTTTTCTTTCCCAGTGCAGCTGTTGCTATGTAGTGTCTGTGGAATAGCTTCAGCCTTCCTGGTGGCACTGTCCTCCTTAAAAATCAAATCAAGCACACACAAAACCCACACAACACAGAGGAAGTGCAAACTCTGCTAAGCCTACCGACTAAGCTAGCTGTTGTTATTAAGACTACTTTTCATTGGAGCCTCTGCATTCCAGGCTGAGATTCCCTGCTCTGGGGGGTTTGGGTCATCCACTGTGGTCAGTGCGGCAGTGGGGCCTTGGGCGTTATCGAGCAAGATCCTGAAGTTAGTTCCTAATTTTAAGCATAGGTAAAGCCATGAGATTTAATGTAGGTTCTTCATAGTCTTCCAGTCAGTCAGGGGTTTTCTTGTCATCACTACATCAGGAATTTAATGGCAAGACATGAAAGTGGGTACTGGGTGGATTCAGTTCCTGCTTACTTTGCAGATGCTTTTACAGCAGGTCTTTTGTCCCTCCTCCTAAGCCCTTCTGTTTTGAATCTCAGCACCCTGACAATCCCCATGTCTCTTTATTTTCTACTGTGTATTTGGACAAAAGAATCAGTAGTGAGGAGCTGGGCACACATCTGAGAGCCTTTTCTCCCTCCCTGCACCACCTCCTCCCTTTCTTTTTTAATATACAGATTTTGAGTGTTGTGAAAGGGTTCAGTCTGGTTATTCTCTGTTTTGAGAAGATGGAAACAAAATGTCAATGATGTTTCATTTAAATTTGTGTTTAATTTAGTGTTTCTTGATGTGTGATATGTAGGCAGTGGTGGTAGGGATGTCTGCATACAGCTGTGTAAAAATTAGGGAATGCTGTGTTCTAGAGGAGTAAATGAGCCGAAATTTGTGCTCCCTTATGATGCTCTCTGTTGTGTTGTCTGTAGAACAGTGAGGTTTTTTTGATTAGTGTAGTTGTGCTGGGACAGCAAGAAGGACAACTTTTCATTGTGATCTGATTTTCAGATTTATTTCAGTTTTTATTTATTGCTGCTGCACTTTCCCCTTTTTTTTGCTTTCAGCATTTCCTACAATGCAGGTTGCTTTTAGAACACTATGCTGAGACTGTCGTGTCTAAAATACTCCAAATGTTTCCAGAGCTGGCTGGTTCCAGTCCCAATGCACACAACTCTGTGCCTCCCAAAAATAGTCACCTGAAGGGAAAGACAGAGGCTGAAATGGAGCTGCTGAGCCTTGGCCTGCCCTGGGCTGTGCTCACATTCCTCCAGCAGGGCCTGGGCCTCTTTTGAAAGCAACCTTTCAGCTCATGGAGCTGCATTGTGTAAACATCTTCAGCAATAATTTATTCTCTTGAAAGAGGCCAAACTAATCCCCCCATCCTGGTTAGAGCTGCCTTAGATGTTACTCTGAGCGGTACATTTTCTGTCTTGCAACAAGCGTGACATCACTCGAACACAGCAACAGAATGTGGTCAAATAGCATTTTAAACAAATTTTAAAATCCTCCCCTATGGGGCAGATTTATTAGGAATGTTCTTCCTTCATCTGTATGTTATCAAGCCTAAATACCAAGCCTTGGTTTTGCTAGAATGTTTCTATACGTGTAGGAAAACCCGTGGCTGATTTGACTGCATTGATATTTCCTTCCCCAGTTTGTTCTCTGTCTTGGAAAAAAAAGTAAATGTTTGTAAAAGGGGGAGAAAGAGCTTTATAAAATCTACCTGCATAGAAAAGAAGTCATATTATTTTCTGAATTTCAGAGCATTTGTGAACATAGTTTGTCGTAAACAAACTCATAAAATCCTCTGGAGAAACATATGACTTTGATTTTTTTTTTCCCCCCCTCTTATAGGAGCAGCATTCTTAACTTTTGCCTTACATTTTTTCAGCACAGCCTGAGAGGCTCCATGTTGTTTTTGTTCTGTAATAGCAGTCGCCTCAGCAAGGACATGGCATCTTTGGGGTTTACCTCTGTCTCCAGCCCCTGGGAGGTTGTTTACTACTTTCAGCCTGGAATAACAGGCCAGTCCCAGGGATCCTCCCTGGGGAGCAGGATTATTGGCATCTGCCAAAATACCACGTCTGTGCTGGGCCGGGCGGCGGCGGGATGCTGCCCTGGGGATGTTGGGATGGGGGTGCGGTGACCGTGGGGCAGCGGGATGCTGCATTCCCGTGGGGATGCTGCGGTGGGATGCAGGATGCTGCTGAGCTGCGGGGCAGGCACAGCCCCTGGCGCTGTGAGCTCAGCCCATGGCTCCTCTCAGGGCGGGAGGGAAACAGTGAGACCCTTTTCAGGAGCGAGGTGTGTTGGAGCCTGTATTTGGATGCTGCGCCTCTTCTAAATTTGGCTTTCTTCTCATTAATACAGGAGCTGTTTTAATCGCCCTGTAGGGAAAAACATGGGGTTGCTGTAGGGTGGGTTATTCTGGGGTTTTTTTCCCCCCACCCTTTATGAAAGGCCGTGGTCTGTTTTGGAGGGCTGGAGGCGAGGGAAGGTGGAGGAAGGGGTGGAGGGCGGAGGGGAGGGTCTGCTGCTCTGAGCTCCTTTGTGTGGGAGCACCGCGCTCGCCGCTCACCTCCCGCCGGGTGGGGAGGGGGCACCGCAGTGGGGCAGCTCCTCTGCCTACTAATGAAGGCACTGGGGCGGACACGGCTGCGGAGAGGAGCAGAGTGGCTCTGCCGTGGGAGGGGGATCCAGATCATGATGTTTCCATCTCCCTTTTCCCCGGCAAAGGCAGCCTTCGGGCTTTCTGCAGGGAGGTGCTTGTCCTGCCCGTCTCGGGGGAGTGTGGAGAAGGAAGCGTGGCAGCGTCGTGTTAAAATAAGCGGATTTCTACCTTTTGCCGTGACCTGAACCGGGTCTCCCCCGCTGCAGCAGCACGAAGAGCTCGCAGCGGGTGTGATGGAGGAGTAGTGGATGGGAATTACTCGTGTCGGGGCTGCTGGCAACCGTGGAGTGGAGCCGTGCGTGGGAACGGACGGCGAAGGCAGCCGAGCTGCCGTGCTGTCACTCCGTGCTGGGACGCGGCCTTGTGCTGGCCCTGGCACACGCCCGGACACCTTGCTGGGGTGCCGGAGGTGTTTGTGACCCAGCTCCGTCTGTGGCAGGGTTACAGGGATGCGGGCGCAGTGGGTCACATTTGGGCGTGGATGTATCGGTCAGGCAGGCTGGAGGCCTTGGTGGTTTGTTCTGCCGGCCGTGTCCAGCTTTGGTGCAGTGACCAGCAGAGCCTCCACATCCGTGTGGGGTTGATGATCCTCACTAATTTTGGGCGTGGAAGCATCCCGGAGTGTAGCTGCATCCTGCCCTTAGGGACATGGTTTAGTGGTGGCCTTGGCATCACTGCATTAATGCTTGGACTTGATCTTAGATATCTTTTCCAGCATAAACAACTCGGTTCTTTAGGTACCCCTGTGCAGGTCCCAGTGGAAATAAAGTTTCAGAGGAGACGCTGATAAATACGAACAATATGAAAGAGATTTAGGCCCCCACAAAATGTGTAAAAGTCCATCAGGTTATTTCAATAAAAGCATAAAGGACTTTGGATGCTAAGCTTAAAAGTCCAGACAACTCACAGAAATACAACAAAATTGAATTAGTTGCAGGAATTAATTCATTTTTTTCTAATTCCTGCTATTAATCTTTTAAATGACCTGGGATGGAAATTACAATTATAATAGTTACTTTTTGCTGTATTTCAGGGTACTCCGCACTCCAATAATTTGACCTAGTTTATTGGTGGTTTAATTCCACTCTCTCATTTTGAGCACTTTATTCTTGTTACCAGCTTCGTCAAGTCTTCTAAATATTTTACTGTCTGCTCTGTTCCAGGGTCAAATGGGACAAGCATTAACTTCTGGTTAGAGAAAAATTGAAAACCAGTACTAGTGAAATCCCTTAATGGAACAGATGCATCTGACCTGAAAAATTAATGTATGCTCCAAAATTTACTTCACCTCTCCTTCTGCAAGAGTATCTATTAAAAGATTTTTCTACTGTAAAAATCCCTTGCCCATCCTTAGACCATTCAAGTTTCCAAACCCCACAGCTAACCACCTTTCTATACATATTTGTTCAAGCAAGGGCTTTTTTTTCCTGCTTTGCTCTTCTAGTAGTCTTCCATACTGAAGATTAACTTCACAACTAGGATTTGCTTTTCAAAAAACAATGTTTGCCTTCTGTGAAACTTGTATCGAGTTCCTGCTGGAATTATTTGTTCTCTCTGAATTTCATCGTGTTGCAGAAACGATGCACGTGCTCCAGGGGAAGCAGCAGATTCCGGAGGCAATGTGTGTATGGAGAAATCTTGTTTTGTTGTGATAGCTCTCATTTCTAGGACAGATGTACTTAACTAATTTTTTAAATTAAATTCAAATCATGGGTAGTGTGAGGTGGCAGTTTACCAGTGGCTTTTGAAACATGTTTTTCTGTGAGGAGTGAAACGTGTAGCTTGGAGCAGCAGGCAGGGTATGAAGAGTTCCTTCACGTGTTTATCAAGGAGCAAACCTGACAGGTCCTTAGATAGAAGCTGAAGAATTATGTTAGTGTTTATCCCTTTGACTTGTGCTCTAATATATTTTGTAGAAGACCTCTTCAAATTTGTGGAGTATTGTGCATCTGATAAAATCCTTCTGAGGAATTAGGCCCAACTTGTAACAAGTTAAGTGTAGCAATTAATATTTCTACTGAGTGAATTTTGCAAGCAGTATTAAATGGCTGAGGTTAATCTCCTGACTTCCCTTCCCAAGCGCTCTTCTGATTAAAGAATTCAGGTATGTCATTTCTTCTTTCAGAAGAAAAATGGTTTTCCTTTGCTGTATGGTGCCTGTATGTAAAGTATCACATTTCTGCAGTGATTGTGAAGAGGCACAGTGTTTGTCTGTGGACATATTTCTGGCTTTCAAAATCAACAGCAAAAGTTTTGCAGAAAAAAATTCTGTTTAGTTCTTATCTCTTATTCTTGTGCATAAGTAGACAGAGCATTTCCACCCCAGGTGACCATCCTAATTTCTGTGGTTTCTAACTCAAGCCTTTTTTTTACTTTTGAGACGTTAGGAATGGAATGCTGCTTTAAAAGAGTCAGAGAAAAGCTTAAAAATGTTTTCTGCTTTGTGTTACTGAACTGTGCAGGCTGACGGTCTTCCTGTTCCCTTCAGAGCTCAGGAGACTTGGGGTTTTGTGAGCTTGGGAATGAGTCCCTTTACCTGTGCAGGCTCCAGGCTGTGATCTGCATCTTCAGGTTTGTCGTTTCCTCACTGTGCCAGAAAGGGGAAAAGTCACGTCACTGCACAGGCTGGTGTTTGTTCCTGGTTGGTGAGACAACCCAAGTGGAGCAAATGCAGACTTTGAGCGTACTGCAGTAGCTGCTACCTGTGTCTCTTTGGGTTTTCTGGCCCAGAGCAGGAGGCCACGGTGCCTGATGCTCCTGAATTGCTCACAGGGACCTGGGATGCTCAGGTGATTTCAAAAACAAAGCCAAATGCCTAAAGTCCATCACCACAAGATCAGCTCTGAAAGGCGTTAGGATAAATTATTATTCAGTGCGTTCAAAATAAGAGTGCATCTAGAGCCCATGGGATTTGCTACCTGGATCTCCAGATTGATGGGATGTCTGTTCAGTGAAAGAAACAACCACCAAGGGGTGATGGATGGGGGATGGCCTTTGCAGCAAATCATGACGGGGTGAGAAATGAGGGGTGGGTGTGAATGACTGATAAGTAACACGTATTGTAAGGAGCTTAAAAATAAAAGAATAATCCGAGAGCAGCTACAACGTGCAGGAATTTGGGATGTCTCACTTGTGGCTGTGCTGAAATCTGTATTGCAGCTCTTTTTATATCCTTTGTCCTTTGAAATACCTCGCTGTTAGGGTTGGGCTCTTATTTATTTATTTCTTCCGCTCGGCAGCTGCAGTGCTCAGACTGGGAGGCTGAGATGCTCACAATGCGCTGCCTGCTGCCAAGAAAGGAGGTATTTGCATTCATTTTCACTTTCTTATTCTGAATACAGAAAACAGATACATGCCCCCCCCCCAGTCCTACTGAGTCCTGCCTCCCCTGAACTGTAAATACCTGTGCAGATACATGATTTGGAGGATGTAGAGGGGGTGTGGTACCATCCACTGGCTTACCAGGCAGGTAATAGGAGTGTCTGTATTCAGTGAACAAAGAAGTCTTGCAGTAATCCAGAATACGCATATTTTAAAAAAAAGTGTAAAAAATATCAGTAATAGGTTTCATAGCAGTTATTTAAGAGATTCTAAGCCTGATACTTTGTTCACATTACTTTTTCTGAATTATTTTCTTTTCTTCTCAAAATTGTAGGTTGTTCATACTGATCCTATCAGGAGTAGTCTGTGCTCAAAAGAAGCAAATTCTTCCCCTTTTTCGCTCTTAAGTAATTCTGACAATGATGCAAGAAGGAGAAACGAGACGTTTGAAGTTCTGAGCAGTGCAGCTTTTGAGGTGCAGAGCTGGGTGTTGGGGTGACACCCATATGGATTGTGGGCGTTCAGGATACGTGTGGGAGGCCGTGCCGTGCCTCTCGCTCCCTCTCACTGGCAGTCTTATGAGTGGGAAACAAATGGGATTGTAACCTTTCTGAATGTGGAATTTGGGATGTGCTGACTGGATTATGAAGGCAGCAATTTAACTAAAGGGACATACTTTAGGGGCGGAGGCTCAGAGAACCCCAGAGATTAAGACTCCAGATTTTTATATTGTGACGTGTTGACTAAAACAGATATAAAAAATAACCCTATTGCCACGACATTTGTTTCTGTGTGTCTGCTCAGGTTTTAACAAGCCTCTCGTTATGATTCAGAGCACAGCATAGAAATCCACTGTGCCATCTTTTTTTAATGCATTAAATGATCTATAATGTGTTTCTTTTGTGGTGAAACCCCACTGCCTCAGCATGAAGAGTGTACATGTGTATTTGTTTAATTCAACATGTTTTCCTCTCTCAGTACTGGAAATAGGACATTTTAGATCACCAGTCACCACTGCAGCAAACCAGGGCGTTTTGTGCAGTTTGTGTTTGGTTTTTCTTTTCCACCTGAAACATCGGTGTGCAAAATAAGAGGGCTAAAGGGAAAAACTCAATCTGCTGCTGGTACTTGTTTAGAAATATCAAACAACCTCCAGTGTGGGATTTTTATCTCGCTATCTTTGTGGTGAGAGTAGTAGAGAAAGAGGCACGTGAAAGACTGTGACAGTGTAGCCTGTAGCAGCTTTGCAGATTGATTCAGATGTTCCATTCAGAGCAGAGATTTGATACACAGTAATGAAATCAAACGGCTTAAAATCATCTTCTATTGATTTTTATGAAGAGAAATCTATACCTGCAGAATCAGACTGAGGTTATGATAAGCTCTGCTTTTAAATTTTTCTTTGTTTTGTGTATGTGAGCTTTTAAAGGAGCTTTTTTCCTGCGCTTTGAATGGCTGCTGCTCCTGCTTGCCTTTAATTTTAAGCCTGGAGTCCAGAGCTGCGTGCCGAATGCTGCGGCGTAGGAACGCTCCATGCACGGGGTGCATGTGCCGAGTTGGGAAGGGATATTTTTATGGATCTGTGGCTGGGGTTGCTGTGGCGTGGGGGCGGTGGCTGTCCCTGCCCGTGGAGCGAGTCCCGTGGGGCAGAGCCTCGTGATGCTGCTCCAGACTCATAAACAAACCATCACGTGGGTGTGCAGTCCTGCGGAGCGGCGTGCGGGCACGGATAGACAGCCCCGGCATTATCCTTATTGGATTTCCCCGCCGAGCTGGGGCTGATTTGAATGTTTTGGAATGAGTGGTGAATGAAACAACACAAGGCGCTTTTTTCCTCTTCCCTTCTTTTCCTGTTTATTTTTTTTTTTCTGTTCAGTTGTGGGATTTAGGATGCACAAAGAGTCATTGAACCTGTAAGAAGCCTCTCTAATGCAGGTGTTTGCAGTGCAGCCTGATCTTCTTTGTTGACAAAAATACATTAACATGAGCAAACACCACACACTTAATGTCATGTGAGAGGGTGTAGAGGTGCAGGTAAAATAATGATTATACTTGAGGATTCAAAGAATTTTGTTCTATGCATCTTTTTTTCCTATTTAACCAAGAGAGTTTGTATTAAAAATGGATTTTTCTGGCGTGTAGTTCCTTAGACCCACTGTGTAGCCGGTGGAAGCCACAGCGCTCTGGAATGCAATGTGATTCTTTGAAGTGGTCTGTTGAGCCTTGATTTGGAATGATTAGACTTCAAAAGCATTCAGCTCTAAATGTGATTGCAGCTCAGTTATTGAGTCTTTTGATTGACAGCATGCACATTATAAATGAGTAGGATGCTGTCCATGAAACAATATACGCTGCAGGACTTCACTAAGAAAATAACTTGGATCATGAGATTAGATTTACAGCTGCTGAATACCTCTTACTTGTGATCTTCATCCTTAGATATGGGGGCTCAGCTGTAATTCGTTGGATGCATGTCAACATTGTTGTTTTGTCAAGGTAACCCTGATTTAAATCAACAAAAACTAGATTCACAATTGCATCAACTTTGTAGTTTCTGGTTGTTGATCGGGTTCCCAGTAGGCTGTATGGATGTTTGGAAAGTACCAGGTTCATGAGGGTACTTTTTTAATGCTTTGTAGGTAATAGCTCCTGAGGTTGCATTTTTAGTAGTCTGGATAGGAGCGAGGCTTGAGGAGAGATTTAAGAGCTCAAGGAAGAGCCTGCAGAGTGTGCAAGCTCCTGAAGGATAATTTAGGCCAACAGGGGAGTAGGGGAAAAACTAATGTAGAGCAGGAGATGGCAGAGTGAACAGGATGCCGTGTTCATCTATCCAGGGATGAGACAGACATGAGGAAAGCTGTGCACTGCCATGCAGGTGAGGTGAAATCTGAGGGGCTGAGAAGCTGGCCAAGGGGCTTGCGGCCTTGTAGAGTTTCTTTTAAGTGTAGCTTGGCAGATTTCAAACTGCATTTAAAAAGATTTTGGTTTCCACAGACATTGCTATTAAGTTATTTGTTCTGAGCCTGTTAGGTTTTTGTTACCCATTGCACCAACAGCCACAAAATGCTTTTTAAATTGTCTTTTCTCAGAGACAGTGCTGAGGAACATATTGACCTGGTAATGTCATTCTCTAAATGATAATTTTTAAGCCAGACGCATTTGTTAAACTTAGAAAAGGCAGTTTGGAGCAATCTCCCAGGTTCAGCTGCAGATGGTTTGGACCATGTCCCAAGCTGTGTGGCTGTGGGCCGCTCATGGAGACTCCAGGTTCCATCTTTGTGCCGTGGGTGAAATTGTGTCATATGTGTGTAAACAGATACATGTGTGACTGCAGTGTACTGGGGCTGTTGGTGGCTGAGAAAATCCAGTTGTGATTGACATTGGTTGTGTAGTAGAGGTTCCATCAGACACTGGACAATCAAGTAGAGACCAGAGATAAAAAGACAGGAGTTTTTTGTGGCTGTAGGTGGCTGAACTCTGTCCACGTGTGTCTGTCCCTCAGTGGAAGAAGTCACCATCTCTCTCCAGTGAACAAGAAAAGAATTAGATTAACTTTTCTCAAGTGACAAGTTTGGCAATGTTATCTCTTAAAAACAATTATTGGCATGAAGTTAATTCAAAGACACTTAATGATGTAAGCGTGTAAACTTTCCCAGGTGGCACCATCTGCATATGTGATTAAAAACCGAGAATGACAAAACAAAGAAAACAATGTATTTTAAAAAGTGAAATTAATTTGTAGAGCCATTTGGCGTATTAATTAGAAAACCTTCAAAAACCAAAACATCCTTGAGTTAAAATATCTAAGATAGAAACCTTTGGAGAAGATACCTTGTGCACCTTTTCTTGTAAGAATCCCAACATTTTGCCTTACATTCTTTACCCTACTCTATTTTTTAATGAGCCTTTCAGCTAAATTTTACTGTTAATTGACGTGGTGCTGACTTGTCTGGATCAAATAAGTCCTGTGAAGAGCAGCTGAGGGGAGCTGAGGATGTTCAGCCTGGATAAAAGGAGGCTCAGGGGTGGCCTTATCGCTCTCTACAACTCCCTGACACGAGGGAGTCGGGCTCTTGTCTCAGGCAACCAGCAGCAACAGGACAAGGGAAACAGCCTCAAGCTGTGCCAGGAGAGGTTCAGGTTGGACATCAGGAGGAATTTCTTCACTGAGACTAGTCAGGCAGTGGAGAGCGCTGCCCAGGGAGGTGGTGGTGTCCCCATCCCTGAAGGTGTTCCAGAAGTGACTGGACATGGCACTCAGTGCTCTGGTTTAGTTGACAAGGTGGTGAGGGCTGGATTTGATGATTTTGGAGGTCTTCTCTTCCAACCTTTATTTTTTATGATACTGTGATCTGTCATGTGTCACTGTAAAGCCTTTGGCTCAATACTCTTTGGTCAGACAAGCCTCACTTCTTTCCATGCTGAAGATGGTGACATCTGTTGTCATTCTTTAAAGCCTGCTGAATTTTCACCAGAGTGTAGTTGTGTTTGTCCCAAAAGACCCAAGTCTGATACTGCAAAGGTATTTTACATTTTAGACTAGGCTGGCGTCCACTGTTAGAGTGAAATATCAGGTTTTTTGTGGCTACTGACATATTCAGTGGTAGAATTTTTTACGAATACTCCCAAAGCAAGCTGATTTCTAAAATAGTTTTCAAAAGATCATCTGGCTTCTGCTTGGTCTTTTCTCTGTTATGTGCTAACAGCCTGACAAGAAAATATTTGAGCCCCAGGTCTTCTGAATAGCATTCTGTAATCGTGTGCTGAAGTCTGTAATTCAGGACTGGTTGCATTTTAAAAGAAAATTATTATGGTCATGTAGTGTCAGAGGCTTTTGCATATCAGGGCAAACAGCTTCTTCTGTTCGTAAATCTTCTGCTTTTTGCTGTAACATGGAGTAACTCATCTTTTTTTATTGCATTTATTCCCCCAAACCCTGCATCAAAACCAGCCACTTGATTAGATTTCATACTTTGTAAAGCATTTTGAGAACTGCTGATTTAAAAGCACTGTATGAATGTGAAGTATATATTTTTCTGTTACTAAGCATTCATTAAGTTTAATTTGTGGGAACCAAGGCCAAGAAGCTGATGTTGGTAGGAACAAGCTCTTTAAAACCTGGGAAAGGGAGGCGGATGAACTGTTGGTTGAAAAGCACTGCCCAGGAAAGGTATAAATGGATTAAAAGTTTCCCATGTGGGGAAGGACATGATGTGGGGAGGAGGGAGTAATTAGTTAGTTTGGAGATCCTTCTGTAGCAGTTAATCCTGCAGCGGCAGTGTGGCCACCAGCGGATGCTGCATCCGTAGGGATCGTCTCAGGGAAGCTGCTTTACTTTCTGTCATCACTTTAATGAGCCGCAGTGCCTGGATAAAGTGCATCAAATGAATCTGAGAAATATTTCAGCTGAAATATGTATTAAGGGTAGTAGCTGGCTCAACCCCTTAATTTTTCCCCACATCATTCCTAATTCGTAAAAACAAACCATAGCACAGCCTTGAACTTTGTGCAAAACTCTGTTGCTCTGTAATTTGCAATTTAAATGATACTTCTCTGTATTTGACTGCAGGCAAGATCAGCTATTCTATTCCCATCCAATTTAATGCTTTTAGTTTTGGGTGTGTGCGTGGGACATCCTGGAATACTAATTATTTTTTCCCCTCCCTGTTTCTTGTTTCAGAGCCATCAACAAGCAGGATCTGCTGTTTTTGGTAGTTCCCTTTCATTGTTTTTCAGTGAAGGTTCTGTCTGCAAATTTGGATTTGTCTGGGTTTTGTTTGTTTTTTAACTGTTGTGATTTTTAACCAGTGTGTTCTAGCTAGTGTTTGCATAATTTACAGAAAACTTCATTTAATGGGTACGGAAGTTGAGGTTCGTGTAACTGCAGAGAAGGCAGGGCCTGCCCTGCTTGAAATAGAGACAGACCCATTTGTTGTTTCATGTTGCAGTTGTAAACATTGGAAGAGAAATAACATTTCTAATGATGGAATAGGAAGGTGTTTCTCAAATTAAGTGATGGCAATACAGCCCTGTCCCCTTCCAGCTGGCCAAACCCAGCCACTGGTCCCCTTTTGTCGTGAGGACCAGCTGGACCAGAGGTGGTACGTAACTGTCACAACATCTCTCAGCATCAGCAGCAAATGTTTGTGGGCGTGATATGATATTGATAACTGCAGCATGGCCAGAAATACTTTATTCTTGGTCTGCTTTGTGCACTGTAAATACACGCCTGGAGAACTTAGGGGATAGCATGGCTGGTGTGTTCAGAATAGATCAGTGCAAGGAGGAGGGTGTACCTCTGAATAGTGAAAACACAGCGTAGTATCATGAGGAGGTGGAAAATGGGAAGCGTGGCAGTGCTTTCACCCCTTTGACCTCTATAACCAAAGATATCTGCAGTTATTGGCTCAAGGAGACCCATAACTGGAAGAGAAGGTAATTGCAGTCTTGTTACTACAGTATTATTGAGAAATAAAGCTTAGAATTCAATAAATTTTCCATTTGCAGGTGTTTGTAGGTGTCCTATAAATCCAATAATTTCTGGGGGTAAACGAGGTTGTGGAAAGTTTCATGGTCTGTCTGAAGTCTGCACATTCTGCATAAAGAAGCTGTAAATGCTGATATTACTGAATTGTAGAGCTTGTTTGTTTTGGGAACCTGGGTTTTCTCCTGTAACTAATACTAGCCCTCTGCAGAATTACTGAAATACTTGTTGGAATTCTAACATTAAAAGAGAATTTCTAAAAGCTGTGGAAAAGGGTCTGTCAAATTATCACACGTTGTGGAAAAACATCATTTCTGTACTGCAGCATAAACATTTTTTAAATTATGTAAATAATATGAAACTTAAAAAAAAATTAAATGGTAATACTAGGTTTTGCTCTGTTTAGTTCTTCAAAGACCTTTTCATGATTTTACTTCATGATCTAAATGGATGAAAACATAATCCATATTTAAATCCTTTCCTCAAAGTGTAGTGAACTTTAGCTCCTTTGATAAATTTAGATCAATTTTCTTCTTGCTAAGCTGGAGGAGTGTTTTTAATAGCTCTTAAAAGTTTGTCTTGTATGGCAAGTGATGGAAAACAATTCCTCCAGTAGCATTGCTGTAGAGACAGGGAGAGGTACAGATTATGCTTTCTCTTTGAACATCTGACTCACCAGAGCTGCCTGTTAATCCTGACAGCTTTATTGCAAAGCAAAGAAAGCGGCTGAATAAATTCAGAGAAAAAAAAATTGCAGCACCACTGCCTACCCCCAGCAGCGACAGTGACCCTGGGTTTAAAGGGAAGGAGAGGCAGGTGCTCTTGGTTTGCCTTACAGGAGAATTTAGGTGCTGTCACTCTCTCAGCTGGAATATTTTAAGGAAACATTTATTTTGGTAGGGGAAAACATTCTCAGTTCAGTTACACAAAGTTGGCCATGTTCACCACTTGCTTTCCTGGTCATGTTTTTTTGGTTAGTAGGTATGCAGCCTTAAACTTTCTAAGCATAGTCCAGATATTGCCTTGCTTTTGTATGTGAAGCATTTAGATCCCCAGATAAATTCTTCTGAAGTTACTTTTCTGCAATGCCTCTTAGGAACGGTTGTGGGTTTCTTGCTTTTTGTAGGATTTTATAGCTCTAGTACTCTAATGAATCAGGGAATCCTAGAATGTCAAGGGCTGGAAAGGACCTTAAAGCTCATCTAGTCCAAAACTCCTGCCACGGGCAGGGACACCTTGCACTAGACCAGGTTACTCAAGGCTTTATCCATGCTGGCCTTGTAATGAATGCACCTCCATGAGCGTTAGACCCTAATGCCAGCCACCAACAACATATTTTGAATTTGAAAAATGTCTCTCTCTGTATGTCCCTCTGCTTTTTGGAGAAATACTTATTTAAATTGAGCTTATGTAGGAGCCATGAATTAGAAAAAGCTTTGTGCCCCACAGGTGCCTGGCATGAGTTAAAAGTGTGTCAATTATGAGGCACCTCTATCACGACAAAACCTCAGATTTCTTGCTGGGATTTTTGAACTAGCAAAGTGGTTTTGTTCAAAAGATGGGATATGGTTGCATGAGTCTTGGGCATTCATATGGGTAAGGAATGTCACCCAACCCTCATTTGTATGTAATCCAGTTTTTCCCTTATTTTGCTTTGTTTAGATACCTGATAGTCTCTCTCCCTGCCTGCCACTGGAGGTGTGTAGTGGCCCACCATCAGTGAACACACCATGGTCTCGGGGTGGGGGGGGGGGGGGGGGGGAAAAATTTGGGNGGGGGGGGTTGGATAAAATTTGAGAGTTTTGCCTGCTTTGGGTTTTGAGAGGCCATTGCGTCTGTCAGGCCTGGATTTGCCTGGTGCCTGTGGTGTGTCCGTGCTGTAGGTGACTGAGGAGCTGCTCAGCGAAGCCTTAGAGATCACTGGGGTGAGTGTGTAGGAATCCCAGAGGGTTTGTGCTGCAGACAGAGCATCGATCCTCAGCCCGGTGCCAGCTCGGCGTGTCATTGCCCAGACATGGCCTCTAATACCAGCTTCAAGAAGAGCTGCCAAAACCACAGTGCTCAAGGCCTCTCCCTCTGAGTTCGGCCAATGCTCGAACGAAACAGCCCCCAGCTTGTTCCTTCGGGACACAGGCCTGCCTTGTTAGGAAATCGGTGAAGTTTGGGAACCCACAATACCTCACATAGCTCTGTGTACAGTAACGGAGGTTGGAAATAGGGCCATAGGCATGAGCAACCAGACGAGTTATAAATATAGAATACTCTCTCAATTCCAGTTTCGTTAGTCATGGGAGGACAGTGAGAGTTTTATAAACTTATAAGGAATATACAAACAGTTCTGAATTTAAAATAACTCTGTATAATTTTTTTAGTGTGTGAAAAGAATATTCTTTTTTGAGACCATCCATGTAAGTATCTGCTATACACAGAGCGTAAGGATCTGCGTATTTATATGTTCATGTGAATGTGACTTGAGATGACAAAAAAAGGTACCGGAGAAGAAAAGCATAGCTCAAACGTGCCAAACTCGAGCGAAAACAGAGTGGGAAGCAGCGTGCTTCCCACTTTGTGCCAATATCAAAAACATGAATCCCCTCTTTTTCTTTAATAAGTGCTGTCTGATGCCGTCTCCAGCTTCAGAGCAGCCAGGCAGTGCCTCTGAGCTGGCTTTGCTACAGCCTGGAGCCCCTGTCAGATCCAGGGATACAGCTCACCTTGGCTGTCCTTCCTACAAATAAATAAATAAACCTCTGGTACTCCCTAATCTGATCACAAATCCTTACTACAGGGAAGGATTTAGAAAGTCCAAAGCAATGTCATTACTATTTTTTCCCAGTCATGCTAGCAGGAATTCCTCAAAAGCATGTGGAAGTTTATCAGCAGAGACAACTCAAGCATCCAAGTCTTAGCTGTGTATGAGTACATGGCCGACAGCACTGTGTGTGCCGTTTGTCCCGTGAGTATATTTTGTGTGTTTGCAGTTTCTGGGGGATGTCACAGTCAAACAGTTTATTTATCAAACTGTTGGAAGCACTGAAATAGTTCAGTCTCACAACGGAGGAGGTTTTTAAAGATACTGAGCTAAGTACAGGCAGGACGACACTGTGATCCTTCAGTTGGGTTAGCAGGAAACGCTGAGCACTCCCAGCTGCTCCTGTTCCATCCATGCTCCTCATTGACCCAAGGCACTTTCTCTCAGTGGCTTCTGACTCGGGTGTTTGAGTCCTTTGCTTGGCTTGAGCTGTCTGGGGATTCAGAGCTGTTGAATTTGCAGCAGTTCACTTGGGGCCTCCTTACGCTTTGGGTCTGTGGTCATGTCCAGTGCCACAATGGACTGGGAGCGCCCTTGCGCTTCCCAAAGCAGGTTCTGCAGCCCAGCTCCCGCTTTTCTATGCATACACATAGCTGGTCAGGAACCCATAAGCAAACAGGCAACTGTTGCAACAGTTGTTTGGAGATCAGACCATGGAGGGTGAAGTTAAAAGTTTAGGTCCAGCTAGTTCAGGATGATTTACAGACTGTGAAAGCAATTTGCATCAAGTCTAAAAAGATATTTCAACATTTTCCCATTTCCCTCGGAAACGCTTCCATCCATAGTTGTGGTATATGAGAAGAAACTAATTCTAATGCACCTTCCCACTGACAGTGTTGCCTGTAAATTTGTTAAAATGCTTTAAGAAATGGATTAATGCACAATCTTCCTGTCTGCTTTTAGGTCTTAGAAACTCTGGCACTTTCTGTATTCCCTCTGTGTTTATAATAGAGGAAGATTTACAATGAAAAATATATTCTGTGGTTATTAAAACCAAGGAGAGAGCTCACCCTTTGATTGTTGTGAATCTCTAGAGCACAATCTTCAGTTGCTGTCAGATTTGCTTACACTCTTGTATTTCTGGAAGTCCTGAAGGAAATACTTTATTTGATCATTTTAGCATAATTGCCTTAATATTGTTTGGAGCATCGTTGCTGTTGTTGTTAACAGGGTGCATTTCACTTGCAATGTACAAATACCATAAGTGATGTCATACTCCCAAATTTAGTAGTTTGTAATTTAAAATAAATGCACCAGGTGTCTCTGATAACTTCACAGACCATCAGCATTCTTGCAACTTGTTCTGCCCTTCCATTATCATCCTGCTCTTTTCTCAGGCTCCTGAACATCTGGATCTTAATCCTGGTTTTAGTGGTGTAATTCACTAACAGGTGAACAGCTTGCAAAGTCTTGCTCTGTAGTAAAGCAGTTTGAATGTTCTTGGTCTTTCTGGCTGTTTCCTTGAATTTTCATCTTTCTAATGTTCAGGACTCTACAGGTTTTGTCATCTTAGTTGGAGATGAACAAAAACTTTCTAGGTTTGCCCCTCTTATGTGTATTATGAACAGTTTTCCTGAAGCTTTTTTTCCCTTTAATTTTAGTGTAATTAGCCCTCAGCTGGAGCACTGTTGATTCAGCCTCCAAGACGAATGTTCTGTTTCATTGCTGGTGCCAGAATGGTTAAGCTGTTGATGGGTGTAAGGCATGAATGCAAAGGGCATTCCTGAAATGGAGCAGGAGCTGAATCCCTCCGAACCAGTGACTCTTGTTTGCCCTGGATTAAACTGCCGTGATCCTTCGGCATTAAGAGAACTACATAATTTAGGCCAGTGTGATAATGTTATCAGGCTGTCTTCCTCCTTTAGAAAAAATCTGGAATGTGAATAGTAGTCCTCCTCCAGCTGGGCTTTTGCCAGGAGATGGCTGACCAGCACTCCTTGCTTGCAGTATATTAATTAAATCCTGTAAAGCTTATTGCCTTACACTTGCAGCATTTGGAAGACAGGCAGATTAAATCTAGCTTTAAGCAAGAACAAGCAAAACCCCAGTATATTGCTTGTAATCTGCAGCAAAAAGAAAAATAATTTGTCTCAGAGCTGTTCTTCAGCAGCACTTTGCTTTCCTTATCTGTTCCTGCAGAGTTCAGGAACTTCAGTTGTCCCTTTAGGAATGTGGACAAATCTGCGACAGTGAGTGGTGGGGGATGGCAGTGGATGGGGAGCAGCTTTCACCACCGCAGAGAGACCCTCATGTTTCTGCCTTCATCCCCACTCTAATCCATGTTACTGTTCTGATTTGCACCTTCCAGTGGGAAATTTCCCTGTCCATAGAGGAAGTGTTTCTGGAATAGCGTGGTACTGATGGTAAAACATTCCCGACCAGTTTGTTTACCCAGTGTTGAAGATAGAGTGCAACTGGCTCGAACTCCCTAGAGATGGTTGTGTATCTGCCTCCGTGGGGTTTGTTTATGTACTGAATTCATACTGGCATGGAAGGGACTAAATGGACTTGTTTTTTTCCTCATTCTCTCGAATGCCAGCTGCAATGATGCCAGTCTGGGCTGTGCTGGGCAACATAAACTGTTTTGAAAGAGAATGCAATTCGTGCTGCCTGGGTTTGTCAATAACTCGTGTTTGTTTGCACCTTCCTGGGCCATAGACTTATGCACTTGGGAGCAAATGCACACTACCTGTGCTATCCATGGGTTCCTGTTGACTGGGATAAGGTGGTTGTTTTCTTCACTCGAGTTTCCATTTGCTCCCGTTTTGGTGTGATGGGAGTTCCTGTAACGCTGCTGGAGCATTTAGCAGGGTTGATTGCTTCATTTGCAGAAACCTGAAGGGATGGGAGTTTTACAGTGCCAAAGAGCGTTGTCCCCAAGTCCTGTAGTCTGAATAAAATGGATCTGGCACACGTGTTGTTTTGTATCACAGCTGGGACGCCTGGAAGCTGTTTTGGTATAACTTCTAGGGTAGAGAATGAATGAGAGGTGGCCAAAGAGGGATGTGTGGGGTCATCAAACTCCAGTGTATCCAACTGAAATACACTCACTGAATGATGAATGTTTCCTCTCTACTTTTTAGACCTCATTGCATCTGCTGGAATCTGAGAGTCTCCAGGTGCTGGATGGTGCTGGACTTTCTTAACCTGTCTCCCACTCCTTTCTTCCACTTCCTTTGCTCCACAATCATCTACAGGTGCTTCCATCTGAGCAGTTGGCTCCAACTGTTGCACAACTGTCTGTGTATTGTTTTTCACCCATAAAATCCCGAGGAAAGGGATGCAAGAATAGATTCTGTGATCAATCTTTCATATGATTAAAAATTGGGCAGTTAGTGGGCTGATTGCTGATGTCAGGCTGGGCAAATCCGTTGAGGTTATTTTGAGGTTCTGAATGCTTCATCACACCTACTCCTTCATGAAGGGATAAAGGCATATACAGCATCTGTGACAAACAGAAATACCAAGAAGCGAGAGACCAAAAAGCTTTGTGTGGAGGCTGACCAGGTGTAGTGGGAAGAAAATAATTCACTGAACCACTTCAGAATTATTTCAGGATCCTTGGAAAGGTCTCAGGGATAAAAATGGCTTGGTAGTGACTAGGATTTAAACATGGAAATGCATGACTGGTGAAATGATCTCGAGTCAGACATAGCTTGTGGGCTGTAGACTTAATGCCCTCTTGGTATAAGTTTGTATAGACCTATCCAAGTATTTTCCTGGTGGACGTGACTGTATATACTGGAGATTTAAAGAAGGAGGAGATGATCTCTTTTGTGTCCTAGATCAGTGCTGGGTTGAACTGAACTTTTGAGATCTGGCAGTTTATGTCAAAAGCTGCCAGACTTCATGCCTTAACTATTAGAAAGTAGTTCGATATGGCAGCATTTTTTGCCTTCAGGATTTTCACTGAATAGGAGATGACCAGTTTTAGAGAAGGGGAAACAGAAAAGACAAAAAATACACCATTGTTGATATGCTAACTAATACCTGTTTCTGTGGTAATATAAAGATTTACACAACTGCTCTGAATGGCCTCCTCAGTGCCTTGGAGATGACTTTTACTCATATTTCTGTGATCAGAACACACCACTGCATATATTTAATATGTGTATTTCCTTTTATTTTGTAGTTTTTGATTCCAGCCCTGACCATGAATCACTGGAACTGGATTTTCTGAGTAATGTCTCTCCAGTCTCTCTATTCTCACAGAATATTGGGCAAAAGAAATCAGGTCTTGTATAGGCTGTTTGAGCATTTGAAGTCAGCTGTTTGAAAGGCCGTAGCAAAGTTTAGCCCATTAAAATGCAGTATTTTTAAAATTCTGTCATGTAGAAGGATTAACATTCCAAAAGTGACCGTATTTTTCTGTCTTTGTGGATAAATTTAGACAGCTAATTTTTTCAGTAGTTGGCTAGGAGAAAACACTCCCTTCCTCTTCTGGTTTCTGCTCAAAACGAGGCACTTTTTTTCTCCCTTGTTCTTTTTCTGAAACATTATTTTATCTGAGGGATGCTCTAAAAAAGCCAAAAGAGCATATTTTAAAAAAAACCCAAAGAAGGATCAAATATCTTTTTACAAGAAGAGACAGAATCTTTAAAAAATATTTATCCCACACTTGGCAACCTTTTGCTTGCCCGCATGTGACTGGCGCGGTGCCATCCTTGGCCGAGGCCGGCGCCTCCACTTGCCAGGAGTCTTCCTCCTCTGGCTGCATTTTCACTCCCTGTGACTGATTGTTTATTCACCTGATTTTTCTGCTCCAGTGTTGCTGAAGTCATGGCGTCTTGGAGATGATAAGAACACTTTGTCTGTCCAAACTGTACGATAGCCATGATGTCAACGCGGGGTGTTTGCAGCGAGCCCTGGCGTGGTGCACACTCCACAAAGCAGGGAGGGATTAGATGTCAGACAAACTTACTGCCACCTCCTTAACCTGAGCCTGTCCAAAAGGGAATGGTTGTAAATACAGGCAGATGATTTGTTTCTTGCTTTTAATTTTTTTTTCCCCAGAGTTGTGTTTGAGGATTTCCAAACCTTGCTTTGTGTTTGCAGTTCTGGTTTAGCATCTTGGGGGTTTTAATTGAGGGTAATGAGTCTCTGAGTCAGAATCTCTTGGGGCTCCTCGTGTTCCTAAGATACTTGCATTTAGTTTTAAGGTATCTCCTTGCTGTATGTCAGGTCTGAATCTGATTTGCTCAGTAAACAGGCATCTTGGAATGAAATTTTTGCTGCTTTTTTTTTTCTTTTTCTTTTATTTTTTTTTTTGTCGGTGATCATAGTATCTTAATAGTATTTGGAAAATCTCCTATATTTTTTGTTGACAGGGAATACTCATTTGAAGAAATCAGAGAGAAGGTGAATCATGGATGGATAAAGGAAGTTCTTTTGTTGGTTTTGCTCCAGTAGATTTGATTGGTGGCTACTGGTATTTTTCTACTGTCTTTCTCTGAAGATCTGATGATCTGACACTACTTTCACTCCCTAAATGTTAATGGATGCTGGTCTAGTCAGGCCTCCATCAGCTCTTTATTAAAGTGCTTAAGGGTCTGCCCTTCTCCACGTCTTGCTTTGACTTCCTTCTCCCATGGCTGCCTTCCAAGGTCTCTGAAATTTTTCCATTATTTTGGTATCTCCATGTGATGACAATTAAGCATTTTTTGCCCTTGGGCTTGTCAGCAAGGATTTGTTCAGGGGTTGTTTTTTTTGTGTATCGTCATCAGCCTTCATGTTCCAAGGCACTGTTGTACCTGGCTGATAAATTCTGTCCCCAAATGTCAGCGCACTGTTTGCTCGTGTTTGTGTCTCTAATGTTCTTGCAGAATAAAGTCAACAAGTTACCGAGAGTACTTCAGGGCACTTTTCTTGGCCAAAGTATTTTGGAATCTGCATTTTACATGTTTTGGTACAAATCTAGGAGCCCAAGTAGCACAGTTTGGGAGGGTGGGGGGAGGATAGATGGGTGTGGCCTGTGAGGTCAGGCAGTGTTGTTTAGTAAGGTTTTTAGAACACGGATATCTGAGGGAACTGGCGTGTAAGGCAGATAAGGCTTTTTTGTTGTTGATAATGTGTCCTACACACACACACAGAAGTTCTTGTTCTGCCTCCTCAAAGAAACAGGATGCCCGTATTGTCTCCAGGCTGAAAACTCTGCCAGCGTTAGCAAGAACAAGCAGAAAATAGGACTGAGGAAAAAGCAAGCTTGCTGAGCTTTTAAAAAATTATCTTTATAAAAGTTTTCAAGGGTCCATGTTAAAATGGTTGTGATTAAAATATTATTACAGTTTTGAAAACCTGTTTCACTGATTGCCTTTTTCATGTGAACTTGTGTATCATTCTGTGCTCCAATTCGTATTTCTGTAGACCAGAGTCAGCAGATTTACCAGGAGATGCAGGGAATCCTATTTTTATACCAGACTGCTCATGAATGGCAGAGGCATTAAGGGAATACAGGAGTCTTTCCCAGTAATGAAATAAACTCTATGTTTATCCCAATACTTAGTACAGCAGTGCTTGTTTTCCAGCAAATTGTTCAGATGAAAACAAAAAATGGTGTATTTAATCAATACATCCAGCAATGAACTTTGTGGAGGCATGGGGTGGGGTGTGTGTGGTTTTTTTTTTTTAGTAGGGCTTTGAACTGGAAATTTAGCTACCACATGAAATCTGAGTTCTGGCACCCACTCAGCACAGCAGTCCATCTGCTAGCAAGACATACTGATTTATTATTTTTTTTAATCCCTTAGTAGCGCCAGATGCAAGTCCTGTGTACCTTAAGGTGAAAGGCAATTTGTGATGCCTTACTAAGGTGGCATCTGGGCAGACTTCTGTTGCACTGGTGCAGATTACAGTCAAAAAGAGAATACACACCTGCATATGAGTTTTGTTTTGGGGTAAGGGTTTGGTGTGTATGGTTTCTTTCGTTTTCAAGAAAAAAAAAAACCATCCAGCATCTTCAGACAATGCAGTATTTAGCAGTGATTGCCTCTGCATTCCTGCTCTCTGTAGCCTTATGGGCTCTGCAAAAATTTTCTCAATTTGGTTTGCGTGTGATAGTTGTGATACTTGTGGTACCTGGGCAGGCACTGGCTGTGTTCATGGTCCCACCTCCTTGCTCTCATAGTCTTCCCCCTCCATCCATTTAAAAAAGGAGATTAAAATTAATCACAGTCAATATAGAATCTTTTTGACAAGAAATGCAGGATTCTTCGATGGCATTTTGACAAGTCCTTTTCAAGGTGGACACTACTTAAAGCTGTCAGAAAATGGCTCTTTCTAATGAAAAGTCAGTGTTAAGATGTCAACATCTTTGATGCAGAGGTTTGAGCACTGGGGGTGTTTGTGGGGGAATTATTGTCGTCGTTGTTACTGTTATTATTATTGCTTAATAGCAGTCTCAAGCATTTTGTCCTGTGTCAGGATGGTGGAGTTCTGCTGAATGGGATTGTGAAAACTGGAAAGCCGGGACCTCATTATGGGAAGAGGAGGGTGTTGAGATTTTTGGGGTGTTTAGTCCTGCATTAAAACAACACCATAGCTGCAAACTGAGAGATAAATCACAATGCAGAACTAGTGTGGAGTTTCATCAACTGCTTCCGTGGTCATTTGGGGATGTTAACTTCTCTCCTGGATTCTCTGCTTTCTGCTGAAATCATTCAGGTTAAATGTCTGTGGCGCTCTGCTCGGATCTCTCTGTAGCGGCACCACTGAAATCCAGTTTTCTGTTGTTACTGATACAGTGCTTTAGCTAAGTTAGAAAGGGGCAAACAGCTACTTAATGCAAACCAGATTTGCAATCTGTGTGTTTCCAGAGCCTCTGGCACACGGCTCGTGTGGCTAAAAGGCCATAGAGTGCTGTAATCAAAATGCTGTTGTTACATAAATATAATGCTGCCACTTCTTTTGATCTAGCAGTGGTGAGCTTGGCTGCTGAGGATTCTGCTCTTTGTTCATGTCTTCCAAGCTGAAATGCTTTCACATAAAAAGAATGTCTCCATAAATTTGCACCCCATTTTTTTTCTCCCTTTCATATTTTGTTCTCTGAACCCAGAATTTGAGGATAAGGCAGAATTCTGTTATGCTCTTCAGGGGAAAATAGTAGCTCTGTAATTCCTCTGTATTTGATGTGGATGATGATTTGATACTTTATTAAACCGCATTTTGCACACATAAGCAGCATTGGGATGCTGTGCTGGGGTCAGCCTAACCATGTGTGCTGCAGTAGAGCAGAGCCTCCTTCTACAAGTGTAATTAAGTTGTTTTGAAGGAAGCTTGTTTTGTTGCCAATAAAAGACCAATTTGAAGTACAAATAGGAAAGACAAGAAATGCTTAGAAAGACAATAAGTCAGAATGCCAAAAAAAAATTATCCATAATACTAGGGCTATGGAATAGGTTCCAATACTGCCTGTTTCCATTATCCGTATGTTGCTCTTGCTTTCAGCAGTTTTCTTTATTACTTACTTGGTTTGTGTCTCAGATTTGATCTGAGAAAAAGATACTTTCAGGCAACTAAGGCTGGGAAAACCAGAATTTTTTACAGTAGTGGGTTTGGTTTTTTTTCCAGAGATGCTCTAGAGCACAAGGAATGAATCGCCATAGAGGTGCACAGAACAGGGTTTTTCCTCTAGTGCCGCTCACCTCGGCAACTGTTGCTCATGCTCCCTTGCTTTGTGTCCTGCAGTGTGCCCCAGCTCGTGTGGGAAGCGAGCCTGCACAGACCAAAACGAGTGTTGCCACCCCGAGTGCCTGGGGAGCTGCACGGCGCCCGACAACAACACGGCGTGCGTGGCCTGCCGCAACTACTACTACGAGGGCGTGTGCCTGCCCACCTGCCCCCCCAACACGTACAAGTTCGAGGGCTGGCGCTGCGTCACCAGAGAGTTCTGCTCCAAGGTCCCCGCCACGGACGCCAGCGAATACGAGAAGTTTGTGATTCACAATGACGAGTGCATGGCCGAGTGTCCCTCGGGCTTCATCCGCAACGGGAGCCAAAGGTAATGCAGCTTCTGTCCAGGCTGGCCTGTTTGGGTTTGCCACTCCCTGTTCAAGGGCAGCTTGGGGGGGCAAATTACTTGGGGTAGAAGGGAGGACATAGGAGGGGGAATTGCAATGGGGGATAGCGTGGCTTCCTGGTAGAAGCTGACTTAGACCTTTCAGTGCTGAATCCACCTGATGGTGTGTGGTCCTGTGCAGCATCAGTGGGCTCTGGTTCTTCAGCAGGGCTGGAGGAGGTCGTGCAATGCAGAACCAGATCTTCGAGTAGAAAGTAACAAAATGAAAGTGAAGCCCAAGGTTGGAGTTGGCTGATGACCATTACCACACAGAACAAACCAAAGGAGTTACCTTGCATTGCATATTATTTGCTTTATGCGTGCCTGCATTTTACACATGTATTCTTCAGTGTATTTAATTTAATTTCCCTTTTTTCACTATTTCCAGGAGATAACAATGGTGTTTTAGACGGAAGTAATCATATAGATGGTGACAAAAATAATGTAGTAACCAACAATATTATACAGAATAATTTCTTGTAAGAGTGTCTCTCCTCCTGTTATTTAATTTTAACAGTTGGAGCAGTGTTTGCTTGTGACTTTTGTCATTTGCCAGTGGTTAAAGCAGGAAGCCTTCATTGCCTACTGACCCTTGGAAGTTGTGGGCTTTGAGTAAAAGATAGTCAGTGTGCTAAAATTTGTAGTGCTTCAGTATTACACTAAAAAGATGTCTTTGTAGGCTGCTATGTTTTCTGGAAAGGTGATTATGGTGATGCAGCAGTTGTCTGTGCATGCGTGTCATCCGTCCATTCCAGGCACTCTCCAGTTGGCAGTTGGATACAAGCAACTTAACACAGCCTTTGCCCAAATCCAGATATTCACCTGAGAAATGCAGCTTTTGTTATCTCCTGGAGCTTGTAGTAGCAGCTGTTTGAGCCGCTTACGCTGGAGTGCACAGCCATCCTGTCTTATCTCGGTGTTGTGCTCTCTGCAGAGATTGAAAGGAGCTGTAACTCAAGGCTAGTGAATGTTCTGTTCCCCAGAGGTGCTGTTAACAAATAGTTGCAAATGGAAAGCATTTCCAGCATTCTTTGTACATTTAGTTGAAGCCTCTTTCTTGTGTCTGCAGCTTTTAGTGGTTTGTGGCATGTTATAGAGCAGGATTTTGAAATAGGAGCTTACTACTAAGAAAAGGAGCTTCTTTCTATTATGGTTTGTGTGTGGAAAACTGTTATCAATTTACATGTTTCTTTAAGCCTCAGAGGAAAGTGAGTTCAGTTTCTTTAAAAAAAATAAATAGTAAGTCCATGTCCATCAGTGTTGTCAGTAAAAATCTTTGTCTTTGGAGCTGGGTTTGGGTTTTTTCATGTTTATTTTTTCCTCTCTGAAGTGATAAGGTGGAGTAAGTAATCATGAAATACCAAGAAAAGTGCTAGAATAAATTGAAAAATAAAAATTACCTTGAATCAGGAAAGACATTTACCAGGAGGAGTGATCAGAGGGCCTGTGTTGTGCACAGTGTCCAACTCTGAGATGAATGTGTAGGGAATATAACATGGAGCCTTTAAAAAGCTGCTGTAGCCAAAGGCTGGTCTGCCTTGAGTTCTTGTTGCTTGAGTTTGGCCGCTAAAAATGCTTCTGAGTGCCTGTAAGTGGAAGAAGCAGAAATGAGCCTGTGCTTCAGTGTTGCCTCCCAGCTTCTGGCAATCTGATTTCTCTGAGTTTGGGGCTGTGTCTTTCTTGATGTTTCCATCTGTATCACCCATTTTGAACCGGCTTAGATTTCTGGCCTTCCTCTCCCAATTCCTGTTGCCAATTAGTTGTCCATGCATCAAGATACAACCTTCCGTTGCCTTAAACTTGCTGCTTTAATGCCTGTTAAACTGTAAGAAGTAGTGACTAATTGACTGCTCACTTTCTCCACATCCCTCCTGACTGTGTGCCCCCACAGTTGTCTTTCTGAGTTAAACGGCCAGAAGCAGGAATTCCCTAGTGCTGAGCTTTAAACATTGGTTTAAGGACACAGACACAGACAACTTTATAAGAACGTGAACAGTATTTTCCCATTTCCAGTTCTTGGCTGGCCTATTTTGTGAGGTTGGGCCTGGATTAGCACAAAACCTCACTGCCCTCTGAGGCTGCCTGTGTAAATGGGAAGGGAGGGGTTCCTGGGTACAATTCAATTGGAGTAAATGCACAGTTGCAAAGGCACTGGGTTTCACCTGAAGTGCCTTTGACTTTGGAAGGACCACAGAGCCTTCCAGAAGCTGGCAGACTGTGGATATGAGTCCATTCAGTCACTGTAGGAGGTACAATGCTCCAGCCTCTCTGGAGTGCGGCAGGCAAGTGTATCCTGAACAAGCATGGCAGCTTTCATCCTAGCCTGGATGATTTACCTAAGCTTTAGAGGGAAATGTCTTCCAAAATTCAACTCAAAGCAGTCTGTAGACTCAGAGTTGCATCTCACTGTTTATTTTCAATATCCCCCTCTTTCCTCACAGCATGTTCTGCAGCCCTTGTGAGGGGCCTTGCCCCAAAATTTGTGAGGATGGGAAAACGAAGACCATTGACTCTGTCACATCAGCACAAATGTTGCAGGGATGCACAATTCTCAAGGGAAATCTGCTGATCAACATCCGGCGTGGAAGTAAGTGATCGCCCTCTCTTTCTGAACCCCTGATAAGGCTGCTTTTCACATTTTTCCTTCTGTCGTCAGTGTAATGATAAGAACATTAAAAACTCAGCAAGCTGTTTGCTTTCCAGGCCCAGAGCAGTGCTCCTGTTTGATTTGGCCCACTGCAGCGCCATCCTGCCCCACGCGGGTGGAATAGATATTCAGCTCCCGGGGAAAGATGGCATTTTTGTTAGGTTTCTTGGCAGAACAAGGAACCAGGATTAGGGAGTTAGACAAGCAGTGGTCCCAAAGGAGTAATAAAGGCCCAAGAAGGTGGAAAAGTTGAAAATCCTTGCATCTGGGTAGGTAAATAGCTCGTCACATGGCACTGTAAGACTGCAGATGCTCACTTTTTAAGGCAAGGTGTGGTGTTCTACTAGAACATGGAATCCAGAGTGCTGAGAACTCGTATAAAGCCTAACACTGTGTTGCTGGACGGTCAGCATTAGTGAGCTGGCCACCTCTGTCACATGTCTTGAACAAGCACCAGATTAAATTTGTCAGAGCAGTGATTCATCAGCCAGGGAGGTGTTGACAGTTGATGAGCTCTTAAAAACAGAGTAAAAATTGGTGTTAGTTTTTATTGGACTTGTCTGTCCCTATGGAAGGTCCCTTTTGGTTTCATGAATAAGGTTAAAAGATTGGGATCTGTTTGATTCCCTACCTCATGCTGAATGAAAGTTCCAGAGTTTAGTTACAGCAGCGTGTGGATTTTTTTACTTGTGGTCCCACGGCTACAGGTACAATCTTCTCTTATGGGAGATGTTCCAATTACCTGGGGCAAGTGTTTGGGAGTTTTTTTTATTTTATTTAAGCATTATTTTAGAGTGCTGAAGAGCATCTGATTATTTGGTTTGGGAACTAACCATTGGTATTTGGTCATTGGTCCCAGCCATCTCTTAGGACTTTGGTGTGTTTATGGCAGCAAACACACCCCATAGCAGCTTCTCCCAAGTCCTTAAAAACTTCACCTTGGAGCTGCAGCTTAACTTGGTAAGGTGGTGACACCAGGCAATGGGATTGGGCCAGGGGTTGCTGGAGGTAAGGACAGCAAAGCTTGAGCTTGTGAAGGATGGGGTGTTGCAGACCTGGGCAGGGACAGTTCATAGAGTAGAGAGGAGGCAGTTCTGAAGAGTGGAGCTTCCTCTGTAGTCATTTTAATAATTTCTAATGGAATATCAGCTTCAGTAAGTTGTGTGGAACATGCTCTATGGCAGGAGGACTTCCTTATGGTTTTATCTTTGCTGTTTCATTGACTTGTTCAGTTTTGTAGCCAGAGCTTTTCAGTTCATGGAAAGCAATGCTCTGTGGCTCAGAGCAGACCAGGAACACACCCTTTCCTCTCCATCTTCAGTCTCATTCTCTGTTTTCCACTGGAGCTTTCTGCCTGAGCTTTGCTCCATACTCAAAGAGCAGTTCCATCTCATGGTGTGTACATTTCCACAAGGGTCTTTTCATCTCTGCCAGAATGCTGGCTCACCATTTGGTGCTGGCTTCAGAGGGCAGTGCCCATGGAAAAATCAGGTATTCCAGTATGGAAAAGCAAGACTGGTTTCCCACTGCTACTCTGTGGCTTTATTTTGCCCTTCAACCATCTGGCTGCACAGGCAACTGCTCCTGGGGGCAGGAAAACCAGTGCCTCTCATTTTCAAAAGCAACAAGTACAAACATTTTCTTTTACTGAGCTAATACTGCATTAACCAGAATATTAGTCAAAGCTGTGAACTCTGTTACAATAATGAATACATTTTTCTTACTGTAGATAATATTGCCTCAGAACTGGAGAATTTTATGGGTCTGATTGAGACAGTAACGGGATATGTGAAGATTCGTCATTCCCATGCATTGGTCTCGCTGTCTTTCCTGAAGAACCTGCGGTACATTCTGGGAGAGGAACAGGTGGACGGGTAAGTGTTCAGATATTTGCGGATGCAATTTCACTTTAATAGAAAGCTGTGGAGAATAAGTCTTCTAAAAATCATTCACTTGTCATTTACAGAGTCTTCTCTTCCACTAATACGCAGTTTTTCTCCTCATGAACACCTCTGCACAGCATTGCTTGTTTGCATTACTGTCCAAATCAGTGTGTTAAATTGAGTATATTACAAGTATTTTATGGTACCTTTGCTGTTGCTTTTCATTTTAGGTTTTTCTAGGTAGATTCTTTACATCAATAAAGCAATTTTGTCTGTTCTTTTTGCTCTATTTGAGAAAAGAGCATCTTCAGAAACAATTGGATTTCTTTGCAGCTCTTTACTGTTGGCTTTTAGCGGAGTTCTATGGAGAAGTCAACTGAAAGGAAATAGGAATTTTACTGACCAGGGAATGCAACTGGAATGACCCAGCTAGTGTTAAACACAGTGCAAGTTGCAATTGTTTGCAACTCCTTGAAATGTTAGCATTACATGGATTATCTACCGAGCACGCAAACCACTGGTCAGGAAAAGCTGATCCCTTGAAATGTTTGCTGTGGATTATATTGCTTCTATAATTACTCACCATGTGATACTTTTTGCTGTACATAACTCCTGTTTTCCTATGATGGTAAAAGACTGTCAAGGCAAAAGTTTTTATCCCTGCAGAGTGTGTGATGCTTAGGTGTGGTGAGAGTCCTGCAGCAAACGGTCTTGCTCTTTCTCATGCCAAATCAAGTAGCAATCCCAAGTTAAAACCGGTGGTCTGTGGGAGAAATCAATTGCCCTCCAATATGACAGAACTATTAAATGAAGAATTTGAGGAATTTGTAGAAGAAAAGGTGGTGGGAGGGTCCTTGGAAAGGTTGTTTACATCTTATTTATCTGCCCTGACTTTATGAAGTTAAAGCATGAGGGATTCTTCACAGCCTCCCTCTTTCTCTCAGGCTAGTCTTTGGTCAGCCTTAAATTCTTAAAATTCCACCATCTGACAGAGTGAGTGCAAGGGCAGCTCTCCCTCCTGCCCTTGCAGAGCACGCTGTCTGCTCAGGAAGAGCACTGGCTCTGTGGAGAAGCTTGTTTCCAGCTGCAAATCCCAGAGGATTGTCAGTGCTGAGCACGGGCTCCTTCAGCTGCTCCTGGCAGGCTGTGCCCTCACAGACACTCCAGTTACTGATTTGTCTTTACTTTTCTCCCCTCTCTTCCTTGACCTCTTTGAATTTGAGTTTAGCCTTGTGTCTCAGGTAGTAATTATGTTTATGGTACCTTGTCTGTCAGCCAGCAGAGCTGAAATGAGGGGAAACAGGAGGTTTATCAGTTAGATTCCCAAATAGAGAAGTAAATAGGTGCAGCTTTGAAGAAGAAAACAGGACTGAGTGGGGAGATAAAACAGATCTATAGTAAAGAGCTGCTTCTGCTAAAATTCCCCTGTGTTAGGAAATGACTGCAGTTACATACTAAGGGGCAGGGACAGTCTCTTCGCTTGGAAAATGCCTGGCATAATTTAGGGATTACCACAGTCTAAACAACATGTTCAAAAATACTTAGGTGGAAGTAGGCACCTGACAAGGGAGGACTGAGCTTGAACAATTACTTGGGCAGAATTATGAACAAAAGGGGTTGGGATCTTAACCTGGGAAGCAGTGGGCTGCTGGAACAAGAGCTGTTTGTGCCAGCAGGGCCTTGAGGGGTGAGAGGGAGGGTAACTTGAAGCCCATTATGATTGTTGTTCCTTACATGACTGACCCCACTGCCACTGTCCTTTTATTTATT
This sequence comes from Dryoscopus gambensis, assembly GCA_013389985.1. Classification (NCBI taxonomy): domain Eukaryota; kingdom Metazoa; phylum Chordata; class Aves; order Passeriformes; family Malaconotidae; genus Dryoscopus; species Dryoscopus gambensis. Next base: position 46,912 of record WEIT01033625.1, on the reverse strand, counting down.
GAACTGGACTAACAAAACAGCACTTCAGAACTTCTTTGTTCCTTATTCAGTTGCTGGTGCTTGCTTTGGTTATTATGGAAAATGGAAAGTTTAGAGGGAATCTACTTTGTTTTTAGAGTTTTCATTGCCTCTTTTGAAAACCATGTCTGTAGCGAACATGCTCCCACAGCAAGAAAATATTTTCTCCTTGCAGGAAACTGAGATGGACATGTGCCAGAGAGGTCCCAGTGCCTGTTGCAGGGTTTTGTTTCCTTGTCTGATGCTGACTCTGCCAGGCCCCTCCATCCTCTGCTGGGGTCTGTGTGGTCACTGCTGTGTGCATGGATGGTGTGTAGGCAGCACTTCCCAGAGGATCCTATGTTGGGTACCTGGAAAATGAGCAGTTTGTGGCCTTCAGGAGCAACCGAGAAGATGGTGACTGAGGAGGAGTTTCAGTTGTGGCGCTGGCCTGCTCTGATGTTGTGTTTCAACCTCTGCAGCAAACTAGGGGACAGTCTATAAAATCAAAACAACCTCCCCCCTGTTTTCTACACCATTTTGAGGCAGAGGCATCAGCTGTCAGGCCTGTTGGAAGGTGTGAACAGGATCTCTAGCTGTTGTGTGGTTCCTCACTGAGGAATTTACAGTTTGTTTTCCTGGGATCGTTATTGTCAGGGTATGGTGAATTCAGACAGTCGGCAGGAGAGCAGTAAGGCCTGATCTAACCACAGCATTCCAGCAGAGCAGGCACCCTGTGCTGAAGGTGACTGGGGAATGAATGATGCCCTCCAAACCTTTTGGGGATGCTTCTCAGCTTGGTTCTGGTTTCAGGGGTGTTTCTGTTTCTCAGCTGCCCATGTGTGAGTGAAGTTTGAAAAAGTGAGTTGGGGAGTTTGTACATGGAGGTGTGAGGCTGGATTTGTGTGGAGGTTTCAGAAGCTCATAAGTTTAGCTTTTAAAGCAAGACAAGAAAACGCTGAACTTCAGTAAGGTGCAGCACTTTCAAATCAGCACAGGATTTGGTGATGTCTGTCAAATCCCACAGGCAGTTCAGCCTCCTTTTTCTCTCCTGGCAGAATGCATTTAAAGCACAAACCTGTCTCTGCTCCCTTGTTAAGTGAGCACATTCTTCTCAGCATCTCTGTGTGAAGTGGTGCCAGGTATATCAACTTCATTAGAAATCAAGTCCTGGGTAGTTAGGGGACAGGTGGAAATAGGAGAAACAACTTGTCTTTCACGTGGTTCTAAAAATATGCTCTGCATTACAAGAAACGGCAAATCTGTGCAGATTGGAACCAGAATGCACAATTTTTGTTTCAGGTTGGGTGAGGGAGGACTTAATGCTAATTTTTAAATTAAATAATTGAAGGAAAACCATAAATTAATAGTATAGCAGCTTTTTATGAGCCCTGTGGTTTGTCTGCCACATTTCCCTGCAGAAACTCTGTAGTAAGAAGGGTTTGTAGAAAGGCCTATGTAGCTCTGTTGACAAGGGCTTAGCAGTGCAAGATGGGCTTCTCTGTGTTAATATGGGTTTTGTGCTGCTGTAGTTAATGTTGGGGGACTTCCCACCAAAGTGAAATAAATGCTGCTGTGGTGGGTTGGCTTGATTTAGGTTCATCAGCCACACAGACCTTTATCTCATTACCCAGTGGTGCATTCCTGTCCCTACTGTTCCAAAGCATCAGTGTCCTTGCAGGTGTTGTCTTGCTGCTGATGTAGAGCCTATAATCTTGCTTCTGTAGCATTTGTGTCTTTTCTTTCTATGCAACCCAACTGAGTAGTACCAGGAATTTCTTCATGATACTTAATAGGACTTTGATAATATTTAATCGGCCTTTTGCACACAACTTTGTATACAGTAGCTGTGGAAATAAAGGATGTGCATGTTATTCCAGGATTGTGCTTAGGGAGTGGGCTCAGCACAGCTGCCTGTGTTTAGTTCTGTGCTCTGAAGTGCGGATCCTGTGCAGTCAGTACAAGTGTTTGCTGTTGGGTTTCGATGTACAGGTGCAACTGTTCTTGGCACAATGTAGGAAATCTTTATTGGGCCAAGAGGTAAACTAAGAGAGGCAAGGAAACCTCACTATGCAAACTCTTAGAGCTGCTTTTGTAAACATAAGCAAGAGTTGTGTTAATGACTGTGTTTTATTGTCAGAACTCCAGAAGGCTTTTCCGTCCATGAGGTATCTAAGGTTACTGCTTCACATTTGCCACCAAATGGAAAATCCAGTGTAGAGACCTGCTGTTCAGAGGTTTTGAATTTATATTCCTCATAGCAGCTCCTATACAATTATTAAAACGTGGGCTTTAGATGGTGTGGTGTCACTCTTGGAATCCTGTGTCACACTCATTTCCTTGCCCCCTAAACATTCATTGCTCCATGGGAGAGAAGAAAGCTCTTTGCTGAACACCAGTTTAAAGTAAGAGGAAACAGAATGTTTTAAAAGTTTTCTTATAATAAAGTATTCTTCACCGGAATGGGCTGTGAACTAAAACAAGTATTTTTTTCTTCAAAAACTTCCTTCTAGGAATTATTCCTTCTATGTGCTCGACAACCACAATCTTCAGCAGCTGTGGGACTGGAACCATCATAACTTGACAATCAGTGAGGGGAAAATGTACTTTGCATTTAATCCTAAACTGTGTGTTTCTGAGATTTACCGTATGGAGGAAGTTTCAGGAACCAAGGGACGACAGAGCAAAGGAGATATAAATCCAAGGAACAATGGGGAGAGAGCCTCTTGTAAGTAAACAAACAAAAAAAATCTCAGTGCCAACCGCGCAGGAGGGTGTCACAAGGAAAAACCCAACATGCTGGCATGTTGCTGACCATTGCAATATTGAGAGTTTATGATTTGCAGGAGGCTTTCAGCCCTTCTGCTTGTTCAGGCTTTATAAGTGTAGCTGCGAAGGTACCCTTGCACAAGAGGAAAATGATGTGGTTACACAGTCCCTATCTCATCTGTAAAACCCACTTGTAGAAGATTACTGCTTCCCAAATCCCCTGTTTTGTAACAGCAGCAGCAGATAACAATAGGGGAGCATACCTGGGAAATGAGAAATGAAATCCAGTAGTTTGGTGTATCCAACAAGGAGCAATTTCTCAGTCTCCTTTGTAACTGTGCATCATTATAGGTGTTTTCCTCTCTCAGATACTTGGTTTTTCTTGATACTGAGGATGCTGCTGAGTAACAATTTCATAGACACCAAAACAAACCATTTCTGTTATATTCAGCTTCTTTTAAGCTCCTGCCAAATATTGCACCTGGTTGCTAGAAATGATTGTTTTAAACTTAGTTTTCTCTGCTTTGTTTTCAAAGGATTTGCTTTTGAATTAAAAAGCACTTTTTAATGATCTGCAGTATTCCTATGCCTGAGTGTCTCTGCATTTAATTTTGGATTCTGCTATGGTCAGAGTTATTGGAAAGTCCTCTCTTGGCTTTGGTGGTCTGCATATCAGGTCTCCAGGTGTAACAGCACATTTAAAAGCAATTTCTCATCTAGGAATTAAGAATGCCTACAAGTTTCACCTCAAACCCTTAAAACTGACAGCGCAATTTTTCCCTGGGTCGGTTTGTGGTGTTTTTGGAGCTGAGTAAACTAAAATGGATCTTGTATATAACTCAAGTCCCCTTGTTGCGGATGGTGCTTACCAAACTAGGACACGTAGTCTGCTGAATGTCTCTTTAGGCACGATGCAGACACGCAGATGGCCCAGATCCTTGTTGTAAGCACCCTCCATTCTTTGCACATTCAATAGAGCAAAGCCTTGCAGTCCTGGAGGAGTTACAGACACACAGCCAGGCCTTACTACCACTGAGGCCAGTGCCAGCCGCTGCCTGCTTTTTTAAGAAACCAGTACAGAAAGCTTTCTGACTCTGAGAAGGGCAAAAGAATCAACAAAAGCTCAACTGCCTTTGCAAAGATAGCACCAACAGTGCCAGTGTACATGAGGGTGAAAACCTCTATTTTCAGAGCTTCTATGGAACATTAGAGACTAGCTCACAGTTGACAGAACACAATTTCTTCATCCAAGAATTAAGTTTTTAAAATGCTATTTTGTTTTTGGGTTGGAAAGACCAGTGAGTTGGTAGTGGGAAGCCATTCATTTCAAAGCTGTGGGCTTCCATCCAGGTCTGTTCAGAAGAGTAGCTGGAAGCTGCTGCCATCAAATGGTTGTGTTGTATATGAACTGAGTTTTGGAGTTCTTGGTCCAGCCTCTGATGAATAGGAATGTAAACTTCTTTGTCTTTTCCATGTTGTTCAGTCTCCAGAAAAACAAATGGTAGTTGTCAAAAGTTGTCCTGGAGAGTGAGCACACAGAGGCCGGTGACTGCTCCGCGCGTGCTTCGGAGGCAGATGATGAATTTAGTGCTTCCAGACCAGTCCTGTGGATGAACAGTGCTTCCATTCCTTGTTCAGGGAGAGCCTGAAGTAGTTTTCAAGAGCTTTCTGATGATGCATTAAAAGAAAATCTGCTTCAAAAAAATTAGTAACAAGTAGCTCAAGCGTATTTTAAACTGATTGCCAAGGTCACTGCTTACCCTTAAGCACTCAAATGTAGAAGGAGGAAAGAGGAAGCTCTACAGAGACAAAGGTTGTTGGTATTCTTTGGTGTCATAGGTGTTACTGGACAGGCTCATTAGCTAAAAACTGATGCCTAAGAAACAAAAAACACTGACAGGTGATGTGATGCCAACTCTTGCATGTCCTGTCCTTCTGTATTGCAGGTGAAAGTAAAATTCTGCATTTTGTTTCCAACATGACGCTCAAGAATCGGATTAAACTGACATGGGAGCGGTATCGTCCTCCAGATTACAGAGACCTCATTAGCTTCACTGTTTACTACAAAGAGGCGTAAGTAGATGTTGTCAGAGATTAATCAGGGCAGTCCAAGAGAGGGAGCAGACAGTTCTGTTCCTGCTGCTGGATGGCTCATCCAGTTTGCGCATTTCATCCTCAAGTCCTGCTTTTGTTCTAATTCTTTTCTTGATGGAGCACAAGTCTCCTTTGAAAAGAGGATTGGTTTGAGTGAGGCCTACAAATGGATTGCAAATCTGTCAGGAAGTTTTAAATTTGAGAAAAGAGAAAGGTGGGTGCCTTGGCTTTTCTCAGGGGTCTGATTTGGAGCTCTTCCTAAGTCATCATGTTGACTGAGATAATCTTCCTTCTCTAGTTGAAGTACTGACTAGAGAGCATCACAGGTCAGGAGTTTACCCTATCACCTTGATGACTTGTCTGCTCAGGGTTTGGGGTTATTTAGACTACCCAGCTTTAGTCATTTCCTGCATTAGTATGCCTTGATAATGAAGGTGTGGGGCAGTTACTGGAGAAATCCAAATTACTTAGGAGATGCCTCTCCCTTTGCACATCCTTGTAACGGCTCAGATTTAAAGTGATTAAAAAACCAAATGAGCACAAAAATAACTCTCCAAGCTGTCTTGGAGGTGTCAAAGGGAGGTTTGGAATGCTGGTAATGATACATGGAGCAAAGATGTGAGACATGGAAGCGCAAATGGTTCATGTCTAGCATCACTTGAAAAAGAACATCGTTGTGATGTTCTACAATGAAGCCAGTGCTGGCAAGTCTACAGATCTTAATAACAAGAGTTTGTATGCTCTTGCACCAGTGTTACAACTTAAGAAAAGTAGAAGTATTTGACTATATAAGTGTGTTTGTATTGTATAGAAATAAAAGGGTAAAAAGGCCATTGGACTGGTCAGGGCCAGTCTTGGAATTTTGGGTTCTTTATGGTAAAAAGCTTGGCCACTATCAAGAACTGTTTAGAGTTGCTTCTGTTTAGCATATGTTTATTTAAAGTCTAAATATGCCTGTAGTAATTCAGTGCCTGTTTTGGGTAAAAAAAAAAGATAAATATAGTGTTTTCTCAGAGAATGCTGCTTTACTGCTCATGACTAAAACTGAATGAATTTTCTACTGCTTGGAAATACAGATTTTTTTTTTTTCTGGTTTATTCTGCTATGGAGAGCAAGTAAGCTTTATTTGTTTCATTGAGCAACTTCGAAGTCATATAGGTTTGGGAGAATCTCACAGTCTTTGGGAGAAAATAAATATTTGTGCTACTTTTTCCTTTGAATATTTCAGACCATTCAAAAATGTGACAGAGTATGATGGGCAAGATGCGTGTGGCTCCAATAGCTGGAACATGGTTGATGTTGACCTGCCACCGAACAAAGAGAACAATCCTGGAATTCTGCTGCAGGGATTGAAACCTTGGACTCAATATGCCATTTATGTCAAGGCTGTTACCCTCACAATGATGGAAAACCATCATATTCATGGAGCAAAAAGTGAAATTATATATATTCGAACCAATGCTGCAGGTGAGATGCTGGACTCTGGGGTGAGAGGTTCATAGTGCTGCAGGTGTGATTAGTGTATTATTGTGCAAGTTCTGTTGTTGATGTGCGTAGTGCTAGCAATTTCAGTAATTATGAAAGCAGCATTAGTTCATTAGGAACTATGAGAGCTTCTTGGAATTAGAACTTTAGGCTTTGTTCCATTAGTGAAGGTGAATTTAAGTACAACTTTGGTTGCAGTTGAACCCTTGTGTTAGTGGGGCATAAGTGGAAAATCCTTTCTTTGAAATAAGAGGGTGTTTTTCCTTGCAGTATAGAAATGCATTGGGATTCACTCAAAAGCTTGCATGGAGATACATTGTAGAGTGCTCTAGATTTAAATACCTTTCTTTATTCTTTCTTTTTCCTTCTCTAGTGCCATCCATTCCTCTGGATGTTATTTCAGCATCCAACTCCTCATCCCAACTGATTGTGAAATGGAATCCTCCCTCTTTTCCCAATGGGAACCTCTCCTACTACATCGTGCGCTGGCAGCAGCAGCCTCAGGACAGTTACCTGTACAGACACAATTACTGCTCCAAAGGTAGGAGAGCTAAATGCTCTTGTGTTGAAATGCCTGCGACTGTGCCTGCCAGGGCACTTCACTGGCAAGAGCTAAATAGCAGCAAGTAGAGGGAATGGGTAAACATGGATTGTTGCTGGGTCCGTGATTGGAAAGAAGAGAAACCAGCTCTGTTCTTTTCTTTAAAGATAAAGTCCCGATTCGAAGATACGCTGATGGGACCATTGATACAGAAGAAGCCACTGAACCCACCAAGCCAGAGGGCTGTGGGGGAGAAAAAGGACCTTGTTGTGCTTGTCCCAAGACAGAGGCAGAAAAGCAAGCGGAGAAGGAGGAAGCAGAGTACCGGAAAGTGTTTGAGAACTTCCTCCACAACTCCATCTTTGTCCCCAGGTAATGGATTTTAGACACTTCTTTGGAAGTAGGGCTGAAAATTTCATTTTTTAACTCTTCCTAGAAGTGAGATTTCCTGGATGTGAAAGCACCCGTAGAAACACCAAACATTACCTTTCCTTTCGTGTGAGACAATCCACAGCCTTACTTTGCAGTTTCTCTTATCTGCCAATTTTCATTTCTTTCTTTCAATTCTAGCCCATAGTAAGGGTTCTTACCTGTATTGATAAGGATTTCAGTGATGGTTTCTTTTCAGACTCAAGAGTCACTTAAGGAGCTCATTGTCTATAAGGGTTTCAGAGATGAGCAACATGAAGCAGACAAAGGGTTTCAGATGTGATTTTTCTCTAAATAACCATTTAAGTGCTTGTGTTCCTAATCTGAAGATTTATCTTTGAAATTAAGGGCCCAGTCACCTCACAGAATTGAAACTGGTTTTGTTTTCTCACTGCACTAATTGCAAAGGGCCTGTTTGTTTCCTGGGTCATTGCTGCAGAGAAGTATTAAGTATTTCCACTCTCCCACGATAAACACCTGCTTACGTGTTAAGTGGAATTGTAATGATTCTGTGCTGCAACACAGAGTAGATACTACTGAATTAATTGATGATTTTGATCCTTGAGTTTCCAATTTATCATTCAGGTAAGCTGTTGTTCCTTTGGGTAATTGGATGCTGGGGCAGGGCGCACAGTGTACAGCTGTTGTGTTACAGTCTTTAATACGCTGTCAGAGCTCAGTGGTGCACCTTGTCTCATTCTCTCTCCTGGCAGGGGAAGTCTATGGTCAAATCCTGTGTTTGAGAACTCTAAAGTGTGGCATTGCTGCTCACTGATGCTGGTTCATATCATTCTCCATTGTGATTTTTTGGACCTTTATTCAAGGATGTGTTGGAGTGACTTGTTGGGGTTAAGACTTTGTTTTTTGCAATGCTTCTTAGCTTTATCCAAAAATGAGAAACTAAATACTGCCTCTCTTGGGAGGTGTGAAGTATCTTATCTGAGCTATGTTTGGGTCACACTGAGCATTTCTGCAGTGTTTCCCCAGTGTTGATGAGAAGCAGCAGCCAAGATCAGGTACAGGGAAATTACAGCCTCCATGTCTGATCCTGATGTAACTCCTGAGCCATGGGAAATCCTAAGAACTGATTTTGGACTTCATAAAATAGCACAGCAAGGAGTTTTGAAAGCGACGTGTCAAGTCGAAACTACTTGAAAGTCTGTTGCAAAGGAGGTTTTTCTATTTCCCCAAACATTTGTAATTTAAAATGTGTTTTCTTCTCCCAAATTTTCTTGCAGTCCTGCCCCCTTCCAAGAAAACTTGTAGAACCTTGAACTCAGTAACAAATAAACTGACCAGTTCACAGAGAACTTCCTGAAAGCTTGTCTTTTCTCTTAAGTTACTGCCATTAGGGTGTTTTGTAACAGCAGGGGCAGATAAGGGACAATGCTCAGCAACAGCTGCATAGCCAAGCAACTTTTAAGAGACTGTTTGGCAGGGAAATTAAAGTTTATGAGCTGGTGAGACGTCTCCATGGGACAAATCTAAGCAGCTTGTTACTTGATGTCAGGTTTTTTTCTCTTCTTTCCCAAGGGAGAAGGTAATTAATGTGTTAATGCAAGCCTCAATAGTAGTATTTGTTTCCAGTGTTCTACCTGTCTCCAGGTTATTATGAAAGAATTGCAGCATGTAATACAGCATGAAAGTATTTGACTGGGTGGTTTTAAGATTGTTTAAGAAGTCTGTTGATCTAATCTCCTGAGCAACTTCTGGATGACCCTGTGTGTATTAGTGCCATGGTGGATTTCAAACAGGACTCTGCTTATTCTTGAAGAGACACAACCAGAAGAGAATGAGTTTATTCTTCAAGGTTTTTGTTTCTCTAGTGAGCAGGATGGGACAGGCTCTGTGTGTAGTCTGAGCAGTAACATTAAAATTGCCATGACGTAGGAGAGCAGTGAGCTTTGCTGTTAAATATCCCAAGGTTTTTTAATCTTTTTGATTTGATTTAGTTTTTGACAGTGTTATTTTTAATTTTTCTCTTGCATTTCTTTTCCTTCCTCTCCCTTAATGGAACAGATGATTTTTCAAGTTTTTATCTTTAGACTTTTCCTTATTTCCTTGGATGCTTGTTTTTTGCCTTTATCTCTGTATTTCATGAATGCAGGAAGCCGCTTGACCAGAAAGCACTGATGTCAAATCTCATAATGTTTTAATTACGTTTGCCTTGTGGTTATCCTGCAGCTCTCTCCTCTTCCTGGCAAAACTGTAGTTTTCACCAACAAGTGTTGTGTTCCTTTATCTCTTTCCCCAAAGACAAGGTAGGGCTGTACGCCCCACCACCCCCAGATACCACCAAAGAACTGAAGCTCTGTGCATCCCATAAAAGCAGTGATAAAGTCAAGCCTTTTGGGTTCTTGCATGGGCACATGCTTTTGTGGTTGATTCAAAATGAACTTTTTATTTTCACTGCCCTAACGCATCCAACTTTTTACTGATGAAAAGTTTGTTCTTTCCGCTGATCTAAAGCAGTAAATCAATACTCCTCCTAAGCAGGGTGAATAGGTTTAGTAACTTCCATAGATACCAGTGTAGACGAGGCACAAATGTTTATATCTCCTATGAAATTGGCTTAACTGACAAGATATTCACTTGTGTGTTGCTTAAAACAATTTGTTGCTAACTTAGGAAATTCTTTCTTGTCTGTATTTATTTCTGTGGTGTGGTTTACATGGTGGTTAGAGTGTCAAAATGACTACTCACGACGTAGTAAAGGGATTTTGGAAATTTTTGTAGTGAACTCCTAAAGAAAAAAAATTCATCCAACCTCTGCCAGAAGGTTTCAAAACCGAGTGAGCCTGTTCTTGGCTCTCTCTGCAGCGTGTTGCTCTGTGGCTGCATGTACTCAGATGATATATTTGACAGTGAATTAAGTTCTCCTGTTGAGTCATCTTTCCTCCTGTTGTGTGTTCGAGGGAGGCCTCATTTGCCTGGTTTGTAACTTGCTCACTGCTAGGGCTGTTGGACCTCATCTCCTTGATACCTGTTGCACTGGCCAGGTGCTCTGTGGGCACTGCTGAAGTCATTTCAGGGATAGGATTCAAGCCTAAATTGGTTTTGTAGTGTAACTCTTCTTACAGTCTCCTTTACCTTCCCTGGGGCGTTGCTTTCCAGGCATGAGCATTCCTGCAGGCCTCGGAGACAGAGGAGCAGGAGCACTAAAGCCACACTTCACACTGCCCTGTGCAGTTGGTGCTCCTGTGCAGAACAGCCTCAGATCTGGGACAGGACCAAGGGACAGGCCCAGCGTGTGGCCGTAGGGTGTTGGTTACCTGATCCACATGGCCTTAAGAGTATCTTGACCCCTGTCCTGTCACTCGGGGCTGTCTGCTACAGCAGTTCCCCGGGCTTGAGAAAGCAATGGTGTGGCTGTAAATCCCCAACTTTTTAACTCTGCTTAAATTTCACACAGATGCCTGTAAGGCAGAGCTGTTCATTGAACTTTTGGCTCTACACAGTATTAGTGCTGAGTTTTCTCACATAGGAGGGTTGTTCCTTTGCAGAGCTTTTGTGTGGGTGAGAGAAGTAGAGATACATAGATGATCACCTGAGTGGTGGTGAGCATGCATGGCCTTCAGATGCCTTCCAAGGTTTCCCCTCTCAGTGCAGTACCTTCTAATTTCATCACAACTGCAGAGCTAACTCTCAGTAGGCTCAGCTTCCTTTGCTAATCCAGCAAACTTCAAAACCGTTTTTCCCCCCAACCTTTTCAATCTTTAGCATCTGATTTTTATTTTAAGCATCAACATTACTCTCATGAAACACAAATCCAGGATGCTTATTGAGTAACGGTGGAGCCATTTTTTGCTGTTTGGTTTATTGTGTGAGGTCAGAAGTTGCACATTCATCTTGGGGCACAGTGTGAGCTTCTGAGTTTTGGTTGGTTCCCGACCAAAAGAAAGAGAAATGAGATGCGCTGACACGCAACAGGTTCAGATTAAGAGAAAGTTTTCCTTTTGTTTTGCAGTTTCCTTTATTTAGCTTTTTTATTAGCTGTTGCCTGTTTTGCTGGGTTGTTTGGCACAGTTTTCCTGAAGCTGGAGAAGAAGTGGGTTTTCTCTAAAGAGCCCTTTTCTGTACCTGCATCTGCTCCTCAGGCCCGACCGGAAGCGGAGGGACGTGTTCCGAATCGCCAACGCCACCTTGGCCACTCGGAACAGGAACGTGACCGGGACCGACCACTTCACCAATGCCTCTGACGTGGAGGAGAGTGAGGTGGAATATCCCTTCTTTGAGACCAAGGTGGATGGCAAGGAGAGAACTGTGATCTCCCATCTCCAGCCTTTCACTCTTTACCGCATCGATATTCACAGCTGCAATCACGAGGCCGACACGCTCGGCTGCAGTGCGTCTAACTTCGTGTTTGCCAGAACCATGCCTTCAGGTATGCTCACACAGGGCTCCAGCCCTGCCTTTGCTGGGCAGATATCAAGCTCAGGGGAGACAAGCTCTCCCAAACCAGTTAGAATTATGCTGGGATATAGTAAAAAAAAATTCTATGCAGTAGGATAAATTGGAACTACATAGATATTCTTTGTCCTGTCCTTGGTATGTTGTGAGTATTGAGTGATATGTTTGAGTCTGTGCTGGGAGCTGGAGAAAGGGAGAAGTTGACTGCCAGGATAATTAGGAGAGACTCCGTTTCCCAGCAATAGAAGTGAGACCCTCAGACATGGTGGGCTGAAAAGTTTTGTTCCTCAGCTCCCCGTGCGCTGAATAGAGCCACAGCAACGTTTCTCTGCTAATGTTTGGTTTTGCTGTGTTCCCTCGGAACTGTTTGCAGATGTTGGAGTTCTGCTGGTGGGAATGTTTGCCAAATGTTTCTTCTGTCACAGAACGACCATGCATTTGTCCAGCCTGGGAACAGGAGGAATACTGTGTTTCTTTGTGCCCAATCCCTGGCCTCTAAACTACTTCAAATAGGGAACATTGAATGCTGTGCTCGTCTTTGGGACTTTTGCAGATTGTACTCCTGAGAAGAATAGAGATGATTTTAGTGTAAGCTCATATGCATCCAGCAATGAGCTTCTGACTCCAGCAGATGTCTGGGGATGTTGGATGCAGAATGGTAGCAATTTTGTTTTGTTTCTGGAAGGAAAGGCTATCATAATCCAGATCCAGCTGTGTCAGTAAAAAAAAGCAACAACTATTGCTCATTTCAAGGAAAGAAGAAAGTCTGTGAGATCAGGGAAAAGGAAAGAAGTGTTCCTGGATTTTTAACATGCGCGTCTGAAAATTAAAGTCTAAACAATCCTGTTTTCTTCTGTATCTTTGAGAAGGTGGTCTTTTTTCAGTCCCGACTGACATGGGCTTCACATTCCTGTTAAGTTTTGAATAAGCCACATAAAATTATTAGGAACTAAATAGGGATAAAGCAGTTCCTGAATTGCTGATGAGACTCTGTTTTAAATGGGGACAGACTGTTTTAGGAAAGGGCTGTCAGTGGGGCAGATGTTGTGTGTTTACAGCTGTTTGCAGCCATTTGGTGGGAATAGCTCCCTGCACTGTTTCGGTGTTGGGGAGAGTTGGGAAGGAAGAATTTGGTGCTGATAAACAGGTTTTTTTGGCACACAGAGCCCATGCCTGGTGGAGCTGTATGCTCTGCACTGGTTTTCTGGGAACCACTAGTTCAGACTGAGCTAATCTCCAGCAGGCCCTTGGCCAGTGGAGTTTGTTCCCTGGACTTGAATGGCTCTCGCTGCAGAGCTTCTGCCCCTGAAGAATATAATGAATCTTCCATTTTCCTCAAGTTCCTGTTTCAGTCATAGGTGTTCTTCTCATATCACCTGTAAATATTTTACAGAGGGAGCAGATAACATTCCAGGAACAGTATCGTGGGAAGCAAAAGAGGAAAATACCATCTACCTGAAGTGGTTGGAGCCTACAAATCCAAATGGGCTGATCCTGATGTATGAAATCAAATATGGGCAACACGGCGAGGTGAGGATTTGACATTACTGCTCATAACTCTTAATTTGTACACTAGAAAGGATCTTTCTTAATATGCTTCCATGTAGTGCAGCACAAACATTGTGATTTCAGACACCCAGCACCTGCCAGCATGTCGTTACTTTATTTCCTTTATTTTGAGTTCTTAAATTCCATGCATCTCCTTATGGTGTTTGAAGTAAAACTGATCAGGTGGGGCTTTTAGTTATAAAAATGAGCTTATCTTGCAGCTATATTACTTTCTCCAGAATGTGAAGATATTAACATGTGTAAATTGCTTTTTCTTCTAGGAGAAGCGGGAATGTGTGTCCAGACAGGAATACAAGAAGCTTGGAGGAGCTAAACTAACTCACCTGAACCCTGGAAACTATTCTGCCAGAGTTCAGGCCACTTCCTTAGCTGGGAATGGGTCCTGGACTGAGCCCATCTCTTTCTATGTGCAGCCCAAATGTAAGACAAATGTTTGTTGTCTGTGTCAAATTGGGGGATTATTGTCTTTTTAATAATTCCGGATGTTCATATGACTGGGTGTCTGAGATTCTTGCCTGTGCTCTGAACACTCCTCTTACTTGCTGATGGTTCTTTGGGAAACTCTTCTGGTCCACTTTTTGGCAAGTGTTGACAGCCAGGAGAGGTATCTAAGGTGTGGTCCTTTCCTTGCAGCTTTGGGTGTCTGTGAGAGGTGCAGCCAGGTGTGGGTGTGGAGAACACCCTGCTGTGACTTCCTGGGATGTGCAACTATGTTGGGAATGTGATGTTAACCATAACAACATGGAGCTGGCATGTACAAAACCTGTGGCAACAAGGCAAACCTGCTTTAAAAATTGCAAAATAATAGGAGAAACAAATCATTTGTGTAGATTTTTGGCTGGCAGGTTGACCTGTTCTGAGTGACATTTGATGAAAAAAAATTGTCCTGATGAAAGGGTGATGCTGGTCCTGACAATGGGAGTCATTTATATTTTGGAAGAACATGACCACAGAGACCCTCTTCAAGAAATTCTGTATCTAATTGTAGAGCAGATATATCCCCAGAATACTGCAACTCCGTCTTTTATCCCTTTATGGTTTTCTCGTTGCTGAACTTTGAACAATTTGAACTAAAGAGCAGTGCATGTATGTTCTGATTGTAAGCAGCTGCAAGGTGAACAAAAGGTGGAAAAAAAAGGTGAATGTGCAAGTGAACAATTGGATATTGTTCACTGAGGAATGCAAGTCCTTTAAGCATAACTTGTGAAAACAAAACCCAGACAGACACTGTTCTGTACAAAATTAATGCCTTTCAGTGTCTGCTTTCTTGTTTCACTCATCTGCAGTCAGGGAGGGTTTCCGAGTATATTTTTCCACATGAGACAAGAAAATGAGAACTTTGATTTCTTCCCTGTATGGAAATACACTGAGTGGGTTTTGAATGTTTCTTTGTTAACAGAGGTTTTATAGAAACCCTGATACAATTGTTTTCTTGTTGGTTGCAGCAGCAAACTATGGAAACTTCCTGCACTTGGTAATTGTGCTCCCTATTGCTCTGCTGCTCGTCCTTGGGGGATTGCTGATAATGCTCTACATCTTTAACAAAAAGAGGTGAGTTCTATGTGCTGGTGCTTAAACCTGCAGGAGAGGAATTGTTTATTTTCAAATCTGCACCCATGGAGAGAGTTAGAAATCAAAAAGAGAGAAATGGCATTCAAAGGAGTTGAGAGGCTGAAGTAGATTCTGCCTTGGTGTGGAAAAGGAGGTGGTTTAGAGTTACCAGCATCTGGCTGCTGCTGCTGGAGATACGAAGAGGCTTTTTATTGCAGTATCATGTTTGAGTGGGAAGAGGAAGGCTTGTGAGGAACATATCAGTGGGGCAGTGATGGCACACACTGGACTTTTATAATCAGAAGATTTGACTGAAATATGGGTCAGTATAAATCAGGAAAACTTAGTTCCGTTTAGGTTACTCTGATTTCTTTCAAATTCTAACTGTTTTTTGAAGTATTTACATCCACTTAAAAATTATATCCTGGCCAAGAGCAGTCGCTGGGACTGTTCTGTTAATTTGCTTTCCTGTTTTGTTGTTTTTTTTTTTTTTTTTTTGTACCTAGTGATTTATTTTTTTTATCTCATTGAAATACATAACGAGAACTTGATAGCAGTACAAATGTTCAGTCTTGCAACTTTCTAGTTATGGAGCTTTTTATTAGTCTCTCATTAATTATGCTCATTGAGTATCCATCATTTCCATCTCTAATTCACTGGTAGCACAGCAGACAGTGGTACCAGTTCTGCTCAAGCTCTCCAGAAAGGGCTTTGTCTCTGGTGATTACAATACCTGCTTTGCCTTCCTGAGGCTCTCCTACGTGAAATTCCTGATAATTTTTCCTTCTTTTAACTGTTGTTCTAGCACAAGAATGTTTGTGAGCCTGTCTCCTGCAAAAGCTCTCAAAGTGCATTTATTGTGTGTCTTGTTCTGAAAATCACCTCAGTAAAATTGGAAGGTGTGGCATTGTGTGGTTTTAAATAAAAAAAGAGAACCACTTAGGAAGTAGTTGAATGGAGTCCCCCACTAAAAAGAGATGTGGCTTTTGCTAAAAATCTGCTCTCCCACAGCAGAGATGATGATGGTAAAGTGCATTCTCAGCCACACGTCTCCTGGTTGTATAAAAATATAGCTGCCTTTCTTAAAACAAGTTTACCCAGCAGCTAAAAGTAACTTGTGTTTACGTTTTCCTGGTGCTGATTTGGTAAAGAGAGGAGCCCAGAATTCCTGGGAAGCTATTCTGGACTGTGTTCCCATTGATTATGTGAGGTAGATAAGATTTCAGTTTGTCCCCTTTGTCTGAAAAACTCCACATACAGTAAATAATATTCTGTGGTTGAACAAGCCGTGGAAAAGCTGTAGAAGAGATGGTCTGAAATATACTCAGATTTAAGGATGAAAGAAATCAAACTCAGTGTTTCCACAGGAACAGTGACAGACTGGGCAATGGAGTACTTTATGCTTCTGTGAACCCCGAGTACTTCAGTGCCTCAGATGGTGAGTGTGACGTTTCACTTGTGATGCTTTTACTGTCGTGTGCTCTGTTGGCGTCTGACTTTGAAAGGTATGGAGGCATGTTGTAAAACCACTTTCTCTGTTTTATTAGCACACCCCTGGAATCCACAGTTGTTAATACGTAAATGCCACTTGTCTATTGAAACTGGGGAGTTTTTGAATTGTTTTCCTACAGTTTGATCCACTTGAGGCTAATCCGGATTCACTGGTTTCACTTTCAGATTGTCATCTACTCTTCCGGTGATGTTTTCACTGGAATGAAGGAAGAATGAATGAATTTGTGGTCTTTCATGTTTTCCCTCTTAACCTCTGTCTTGCCCTGCTGAAACAAACCCACTGCTTGTAGAAATAAGAACATCAGATGAATTTCCTTGAGGCCTCAGTTTTTTCTGTTCATTGGTTAGGTTGGTGCTGCTGTTGTAGAATTCTTGCTGGAATAGTGTTTCCAGAAGCCCCCAGGAGACCAATGGGTTTATCCATAGTGGCAGAAGACTGTTTTACTGTTATTTTCTATAGCATTAACCATTAGGGTTAAAGGTCTGTCAGTGTTCATGCTATAATCCTCTATTTTCATCCTGCCATTTCACCCATGCAGAGCATGTGACACAACTGTCCCCTCCTTTGGTGACTGATAGGCAGCAGCATCAGTGAGTACTTGGATGTCTTCTTGCCTGAGGCAGTCCTGCCTCCTGGCAGTCACCTTCTGAGAGCTCTCTTCTGCCTCAGATCAAAGACCTGCAGCAGCAGCAGCAAGGTCTGCCTTTGCTGGTGCAACGGTGTGTGTGCAAGGGATCAGAATAGTGCCATGCAAAGAGCTGCTGGATCAGAGTCTACTTCCCTCTAGTCATAAAATCAGTCTGTTAATAGAGAATACAGCAGACACTAAAGTGATGCAGATGATCAAGTATGTGTGATGCTGTCTGGGAGAATTAAGAGAGCAAGGATTCCAAGAAAACAATTTAACCTAAAGCATTGATTTGAGCTTCTTCCCACCCTGGTTTTGTGCTTTGATGTTCCTTATTTCTATCCCAGTATGTCAGTACTGTAGTGAGGCTGCTTCAAGTCCATGTACACCTTTCTTTCAGATTTATTTGTATGCCGTCATCCCCCTGCCTCTGTATGGGAAAGACCCTGGGCTGTTTGCACACATGGTGCAAGGTCTCAGCATTCTGTGTGGGGTTTGAACACTGAAACTGTTGGGGCAGTTGCTGTCATGGAGCAGGGAGTGGTCACAGCACAGGCAGCAGTGGAACATCACGGCCTGTTCTCTCTCCCCTCAGTATATGTTCCAGATGAATGGGAGGTGCCTCGGGAGAAGATCACCATGTGTCGGGAGCTTGGGCAAGGCTCCTTTGGAATGGTGTACGAGGGAATAGCCAAGGGAGTGGTGAAGGATGAGCCCGAGACCAGGGTGGCCATCAAGACGGTCAATGAGTCCGCGAGCATGCGCGAGAGGATCGAGTTCCTGAACGAGGCCTCGGTGATGAAGGAGTTCAACTGTCACCATGTGGTGAGTCCTGAAGATGTGACGAGGCTGTGACTCATCCAGCCCTGGTGCTTATTGA
Organism: Dryoscopus gambensis; assembly: GCA_013389985.1. Lineage (NCBI taxonomy): Eukaryota > Metazoa > Chordata > Aves > Passeriformes > Malaconotidae > Dryoscopus > Dryoscopus gambensis. Next base: position 29,046 of record WEIT01033625.1, on the reverse strand, counting down.
CATGAGGCTGTTCTGGTCCCATCTGCCCTGACTGGAGTCGGAATTTGGGGTTTTAGCTTCAACTCTGTGTAGCTTTGTAATATTATCGTGAAACCCCAGTCAGAAAGTGGAACCAAATCTATATTCAGACCTTTCCCATAGGTTCCCACAGGGCTACCTATCAACATGAATAAATGATAATTGGCTGTACTTGTATTGAACATTTGTTTTTCCTCTGCCAGGTTCGGCTGCTTGGTGTTGTTTCTCAGGGCCAGCCTACGCTGGTTATCATGGAGCTGATGACACGTGGGGACCTCAAAAGTTACCTGAGATCACTGAGGCCAGACACAGAGGTGAGTCATGAGTTGCTGGATGTTTATTTCTTCAGTTTGAATCATCTTGAACAAGACAGCCTCATGTTAGAAGCAGCAGGCAATTAGCCTTTCCTGCCCTTCTCCTTCAGTCTAAGGACAAAACATGAGCTGTTGTGTGATCTCCAACAACTCTTTCATGAGGCAGCGCAGGGTGCCACATGGGATAGGTCACTTCTTGTGTCACTGAGTCCTCTTTTCCAAATTTGCATTAGATCTCGTCTAACTTACTTTCTCATCAAGATGTTACAGAAATTGGCTGGCTTAAGAACATGTGTTATGATAATTGTTTCACGTTGTGTGTCCTGCCCATTGCCCCTGCTGGAAAGTTAATATCTGTTATCTTAGCTCCTGTGCAAACTCTCCTGCATAGGCCATCAGTCTTAACAGCTAAAATTGTCACACATGATACAGGGTCTGAAGGATAAAGATGACACACAGGTCACCTGCCACTGAAATCACAGCAGCCTATGCAGAAAATGAGCTCAGCAGCTTTTGCCCTTGATCTAGAAATTCTGATGTGGATAAATTAAAGGAACAGAACACAAGGACAGTATGTGCACAAGAGAATGAATGTGGTCTGTTAATTGTTTGATTTTCATCTTGCTCAGAACAACCCTGGGCAGGCCCCCCCAACCCTGAAGAAGATGATCCAGATGGCGGGAGAGATCGCTGACGGCATGGCCTATCTCAACGCCAACAAGTTTGTGCACAGGGACCTCGCCGCCAGGAACTGCATGGTGGCTGAGGACTTCACAGTCAAAATTGGAGGTGGGCTGTCCTGACTATTACACAGGTCATAGAGTCATCCTGGAAAATCAGTGTCTTAAAAGGCTTTTAATTTTTTTTTTTTAACTGAGCTCTAGTTTAAATTTCTGCAGAACAAAATATGTTCCTTGTGAAGACTTATGGTGATTTAAGACCTGTGAGAAGTTAACACTGAGTTGAAACCTCTGGAATACCTCTGCTTGCTGTTGTTCCAGTGAGGCAATAGTATCGCATGTGGGTTTAAAAAGAGCTGGTGAGGCAGTGATTTAGGTGCAGGTACTGCAGACATCTGGGTGGATGGTGTAGATACCACTGGTGTGTCATTCACCTTACTGTTAATGCACAAAAATAATTCTACCTCCTGTTTATTGATTCAAGAATGAGAATTTTAGGATTATTTTAAATCATATCTGAGTTGGAAGTGGAATGACTTCAGCTGGGTGCTTTCCAGTCTAAACTGGAGTTCTGCCTCCCAGACAGCTGAATGGCTTTTCTTCTGCTCTGCTGTTAGATCACCATTTTTTTTTTTCCCTTTTACCATCCCTCCAAAATAGTGTCAGATGAGTTTTTTCAGTCTTCTCTCCAGAGAGAGTGATTTTAAGCTGTTGGCTGTTTTTGAGTTGTGCATATTAAAATAATGTGTATAGCAACAGCCTTCTGCTGTAGGAAACTTAATTCTTTTTCTCTGAGCTTAACTCAGCTATTTTGATAATTTGTGTAAGTAATCCTGTCATTTGGGAGAAAGAAAAAATGATTTCATTTTGAGTCAGTTAATTAGGAAATAAGATCTTTTGGGGATTTTGTGTATTTTCTGCAGGTTTGTGGGAAGTCAGCCTAAATCCTTCCCATTCTAGTTTTCTCCTCCTGCCCCCATCAGCTTGTTTGACAATTCTTTAAACTGATGATACGGTGCATTTCTTCCCTTTAACATGTTCATGGTTACCCCAGAAGCATTTTCTAAATGTGCTGCATTGCTCTTGTTTATGTACCAGCATTGAAAATTCCCTCATGCAGAAACAGTTTAGGCGCATCTTGGCTGGAACATGCCAACTCAGACTGTTCAGATCACAGAGGAAGAGCTTTATGCCACACTACCCTGTGCTCACTGCGTGTCTGTTTCTTATTTGCATTACATTTTGAAAGAACCTTCCGTTCAGCCGGGATAAAGTCACCCTGGTGTGTGGGAGTGATGGAAGAGCTGCACAGATGGGCTTTTTAGTCATAATCACCGAGGGTACCGGTGTCCCTGGTACGCAGGCAACGTTGTGGTTGGTCACTCACCACAGACTGGTGATAACTGAGAGCTGGGGGAGTTCTGTACATGTTTCCGGGGGGAATAAAAGGGACACTTTCAGGTCTGTGTTGGTAAAATGGATTTGCCCTCTGTGTCATCAGACAGCATTTAATATCAGTCAGAGGACTGATGATCCCTGATTTATTAACTTTTTGGTTGGTGTCTGAGAACACAGTAACTGGTTTCAACAGGCAAGTGTGAGACCCAGCAGTTCTGGCTCAGGCAGATTGTACAGAAAAAAACCACTGGAATAAATCTGAATTACAGTCAAGAGAATGAACATTTTTAGATCCAAGTCTTGCAAATGCTTACGAATTTACAGCTAAGCATGGATATAACCGGAAGTATGTCTTTAATATTTGTGTGTGTTAATCACAAATGAACAGCATAATCTGCTGTAGCACTTGAAATGGAATATCGTACAGAAACTGGGAATTACCTTTGGAAATAGGAAAAAGAAAACCAAGAGAAATATTTCCTTCAACATGTGAGGTTCTTCAATTAAACACAATAGTTATAAGTACTAAAGGATCTCCTTATACTCCTTTAAAAAATGAAAATCACTGAATTTGGGGAACAATTAGTGAATAATATGACCTTCAGAAGACTCATCTTACTGCAAAGCTTGAGCATAAATGCTGTAACTTTTCATATTTCTATATTTAAACCATTCAGACTTGTCATCCCTGAAGTCAGGGGCACACTCTGTTGGTGTTGTTGGGAGGGAAGGTCACCAGCCCTGAGGCAGCAGCTGAAGTGTCTGCAAAGTCAAGTGTCGAGGGAACACAGTGCAGATTCCTTGCACCTGAATGTGATTCTCTGGCTTGTAGGAAGGGGAAATGTTCATCGTTTTCTCACACAAATTCAGAGTATTTCTACCTTCTAGATTTTGGCATGACAAGAGATATCTACGAGACAGATTATTACCGGAAAGGAGGGAAGGGTTTGCTGCCTGTCCGCTGGATGTCCCCAGAATCCCTGAAAGATGGAGTCTTCACAACGCACTCCGATGTCTGGTAACCAAAAAGGGGCTCTGAAAAACTGCTTTAACTCCCTTCTTTCTAGCTTCTCTTCTTGTTTTAGTAGACTTAGTTAAGTGTACTGCTTCTCCTGTCCATTCAAAGGTAACTCTCTTGTTCTACAAGTTCATGTTTCAGCAAGAACTCGTGAGGTTAAATTTTGCTGTCAGGGAGAGCAGAATTAAATGGATTTCCAAAACTGGAGGTGGCAGCATGCTTCCTGCTGTTAGTTGTAAAATCAGTTGTGCAGTGAAAAACATTACCTTCACCTGGAAGAGCAAGTTGTCATCTTTTAAATTACCCTCCTTCAAGAAAACCATTAAAAGTTGACAAGAATATAGAAAGGTTCCTAGTGCTGACCTGCTTTCCCATCAAAACCTTCTGTGTAAATGACTCCACTTTCCCCCAGATGGGTTGTGTACTCTTGCAGGCTTTTTGGGGGAGTTCTCCCTTGTGCACATCCCTCTCCACTTGGAGCTGTGCTTGCTTGTTTTATATACTGCAAGATGCAGAAATAGGGTTTTCTTTCAAAGCACACTGCATGCTTGCTGTATCTGTGCAGTTATTAATAGAGGCGTGTACTTCGGAGAAGTAATCCCCTGGAACAGTTCCCCACACACCCCCCAGCTTTTGGAGATAGGTAAGGAGGACTTGGCAGAAGATGGCTGTGTACTGGCAAAACCTCTCCTCTGTCTTTTATGGTTCCTCTGCCTTCCTAACAAGATGTTTTTACTGCTGATCTGTTACAGAATTGGCAGCTGATTGCCTCCAAATGTCTAGAAGTCAGTAGGAATGGTGTTTCAGGAGTAAGCTGCATCTTCCTTGAGCAGCTTGAGGAGTTTGGAGTCAGTGGTCTGTAGTTCACAGCACCAGCTCTGAACAAAAAGTTCCTAAGAGGAGTTCAAGTGAAAAAGCAAAGCACCAGAATGATGCTTAAACTTTATTTTACATATGGCTAGTAACTTACTTTTGAATCCAGTAACTCTCAGACTTGGAAGCAGATGAAAACAACCACGTCGAGTTGAAGGGAAGCCCTGTATCAGCCATTTATCTGATGGAACAGTGCAGGCATGCTTTTGGCAGTCCCCCAGTAAAAGAATTTTGGGACTTGTAATGGCTTCATGAAGCAGACAGAAATTTGGACTATATCACTAGAAAATCCCCACATGTAGAACTGACCAATCCTGGAGTGAAGAGCTGGCACAGCTGCCTGTTCTTAACACACAACAGGAATTTTCAGGTCCAGCCATTGCCTCCGAAGGGTTTGACAGCAGCTTGCGATGAGCAGTGGGGATGTCTCATGTGTGTTCCACACGTGCTTTCCTTTAGCCTGGGACTGTTATGTGATGTTATTCTTCAAGCATAACTCAAATTCCAAACAAAAAACCCCCAGGTGTGACGCCAAATCAAGCGTCAGAAGTAAATTAGTGCTGTAGTTGTTGCAGGAAGTATGTAAGTGTTTCCCTAACAAGGAAGAGAGGAGGTTTAGATGGGATATTACGAAGAATTTCTTCCCTGTGAGGGTAGGGAGGCCCTGGCACAGGTTGCCCAGAGAAGCCGTGGCTGCCCCTGGATCCCTGGAAGTGTCCAAGGCCAGGTTGGATGGGGTTTGGAGCAGCCTGGGATAGTGGAAGGTGCCCCTGCCCATGGCAGGAGGTGGAACAAGATGGGCTTTAAGGTCCCTTCCAGTCCAAACCATCCTGGGATTTCATGACTTGGCATTCATTGCTCCATCAGTCCAAAGCAGGATTGTGCAAACAATATTGCAGTTCATCATTGGGACAGTCTGAGTGAATATCCTGGCCTGGAAAGAAGTTTAGTCATTACAGGATTGGAAAGCTGAAGAGGAGGAGCAGTAAAATCTTGACAGATTTTTACTTGAAAGCGTAGAGAGGAAAAAAAATTGCTTTACGGAGAGTAGGCCCACAGTACTCATGAGTATTTCAGAGAGTTTCTCCTTGGGATGGTTTGGCATCTTAATTGTTTGAAGTGATTTACTCTGAAATTTGGTTCACAGGGGTGTACTTGTCTGGAGGCACAAAAAGCCAGGCTCAACATGAGAAATTTGCTGTTTGTTTAGAACATGTATCCACAGCGACAGAGAAATTTCAATCTAAATTCCAAATGTAGTGGAGCTTGACTTAACACTGTCATGAAATACTGTCCATTTACTTGATCTGCTTATGGCTAAAAGGATCATTCCTTCTCAGTAACTTTTACACCAGGCACTATACATTGGAGGTCTCTTCATGCCAGGAAAAATTTCCTGAATCCTTCTATTGGTTCGGATTTGAAGTTGCTCAGTGTTAACTGTGGAGCTTGGCTGTTTTAAGGGCCATTATTTGCATCAAACAGTAAACAAAAGGTTTTTCCTGCCTTTCTGGGCAGGCATTGTGACATGTAGTTCCATGTTCTTCGAGATCAGTTTTAGAAGCCAAGATGTCAAAAAGACAAAACCCTGTTGAGTGGTCAGAGTCCAGGATTTATAAGCTGTAAGGTGAAATGGCAACTGCAGGAAGAGCATCTGGAGGTTTGAAGGGTGGAGCTTTATTTTAGCAACTCATTCTTTTATTGCTTTTCAGGCTGAAGAATGAGGTAATTAGACAGGGCTGTTTTTGTTGTAGTTAGGGAAGGAGGACATTTTAAAATTAATGTAATACTGTTCAGGGTGAGGGTGGATTTCTATAAATAAGTCCTCAGCATCTTGCATTCTTTCAGGGCTGGTAGTTGCCTGGAAGGAGCAACCTGAGTTTATTTGTTAGGATAATCTGATGAGTAGGTGTGCAAGACTTGTCCTTGTTACCCCTGCGGTGATCAAAGAAGCTTCAAAGCCACCCAAATGTTGAGTTGACCCCCTGTCCCTCCCTCTCCTGAAAGGAAAACAATTGCAAGGCTGTTTGTGGCTTCTGGCTCCAGATGCAAACCAGTTTGGATCCCAGGGATAGGTGAAAGATAAAACCACTCGGCCATAAACAGCTAATGACACTGGACTCCTGTTTTCATAACACCCCCCCAGTGGAACTACGTGTTTTTTCACTCAGCTTGACTCAGCAGTTTACCACACAGGTCAGACAGCATCGAGATTTTCCTTCTTTGCCCAGCAGCTCTAAAAGTAGATGACTCTTCAGTGCAGGGCAGACAATTTGGGCTGTGTCTGCTCAATAAGCTAATTTTAAATGGAGATATTTTTAGAAAGTGTCAATACTTACATCCAAACTACGCAATTACATAACTATGCTTATATTCCTTCACCAGTAATCAATTCCTATTTTTAGACAAACTGCTTTTTTCACTTCCGTTGTCCTCTGTAGTTATCTGGAAGGAACTGGAAGCTCTGTTAGAAGAACATCGTTACATGCATGTTGCAAAAGGGTAACTGAGTTTTTCTCACCTGAGCCCTCTTCTCACCAGAGTAGATGTATTTGAAGTCAGCAGTCTCTTGAGGGAGGTGATGTGACTGTCACCACAGGCACATGTTTTTTGAGCAACTGGAATTCTTTGTTAAAAGAAAATACCCGTGGACACCCACTACTCAGCATCTTGTAAGAAATACACCCTTGTAAAGATGGCTAGGACCCCTAAAAATGTGATCTTCCTTGCAGGTCTTTCGGAGTGGTGCTGTGGGAGATCGCGACGCTGGCGGAGCAGCCGTACCAGGGCATGACCAACGAGCAGGTGCTGCGCTTCGTCATGGAAGGGGGGCTGCTGGAAAAGCCAGACAATTGTCCTGACATGCTGTAAGTGCCACCACTGCCCTGCGGGCACAGCTTGTGCTTCCTGACCCCTGAAGTGTCTGCTCTTCCCAGCTACCACAGGAGGGGCTGTTGGAGAGTGACAGTCGTGGGAGGGGCTGCTCGAACAGTCTCTGTCAATCCAGTATTTTATGGTAGTGAGACATTCCAGAAAACAACTTGCTTGTGGCCAGAATCTCACCTTGGGCTATGCATCTCCTCTAATAAGCAAACAAAACCCAAGCTCTGTGTTACTGAATAAAATTAGACTTAATAAAAACCCATAAGTGACACTTGATACAGCAGGAGGCTCTGTGCCTAAATCTTGTCTCTCCTGCTTAAAGTAATTCTGTTGAGCATAAAGCGAATAAAGAGCAGGGGACAAGCTGAAATGTGTGTAAACTCTGGAATTCAACTTTATAGTTCAGCATACAGATAAAGAAAGTATCTGAAGCTGGGTTAGATTGCTGTTTCAGTCATAGCACTTGTCCCACTGAGATAAACAATTCCCCCCCTGCAAACAGTTTCTTTCCCTGCAAGCACAGGGAGAAAGTGTTTTTCCACAGAAAAACCTCTCTGTACCCCCAGGATCGACCCGAAGCCTCGGAGCAGCAGAGGGTGTGCAGTGCAACAGCTTCAGTTTTCAGCTTTACATTGCTGAAATACTTCTGCTGGCCTTTGTGTACAGCAGTTTCAGTTGTTCAGACTTTATTGCTTTGATATACTTCCCAAACTGACTTTTGGGAAGGAAATGCTGCGTCTTGCAGTTATTGAAATTTGTTGGAGGCCCACAGAAGGGATACAATCACTTAAGGGCCTCAGCTGCTTGGGATTCTTAGGAAAATAGCTTTTTTGGCTGGAGCCTGGCTGTGGTTTCAGATGACAGGCAGTGTTGTTTTTTGTTTGAGGGGGGTGGGTGGTATATGCAGGGGGAGGTGTAGCTGCCATGTGATTCCTTGGTTTCACATTCCTTCCCTTTTTCGATGCTGTGGAGAATTCCTGGCAGTCGGATTGACTGGACATTGTTTAACACGGTCAGAGCTGTGTAATGGGGCGGGCACAAATGGGGAAGAGCGGGGATGTGACGGGTTCAGCTCCCTGAGTTCACAGGAAAAAAACACCTCCGCAGTGAGAACAAACTCACTCGGGAGAGATCCAGCATATGAATTCCCATTAACCTGGGGTGTGTGTGGTATGAGCAGGGGTGGGAGGGGAGTCAGGCCAGAAGTTCTGCTGCAGCCCACCCAGTTCTCCTTCCTCCCCCTCCTCAGGGAATCTCCTCTGCTCCAGGGCTGTTGCTACTGGATGAATCCACTTTAAAGGTCCTGGCTTGTGAGCTGGAAGAACTCAGTTAAAGTCTGGCAGAGCAAATCTTATGCACTGGTATGTAACAGCCAAGGCCTTTCTTGGGCTGCTCCTCATGGAGCAGCTGTTCACGCGTTGGTTCTGCCCAGCAGGATTCAGCCTGACAGTGCAGAGGTGCAAAATAAAAAAAATCTGCCTTTGAATTGTGCTGCTTTGCTCTGTCAGAAAAAAAACGAGGGTGAACTCAGACCTAAGGCACATCCACTTTAGTGGTGATTTTTTGGTTTGCCTTTTTTTAGTGATAAAGTTGAGTATAAAACACCCTGGTTTTATCCCAAATGTAAAAAAAAAAAAAAAAAAAAAAAAAGAAGAAGAAGAAGATGTATTGACCTTACTGTGACTTGCTTTTGCTCCCTTTCAGCTTGTTTTGTCTTTGTTTTAGTACAGACACCCAAATCTGCTGAAATTCAAATAGGCAGTTGTAGGAATAACAGTAGGGAGTTCCAGGAATAACCTTCACCTTTGTTCCCTGCACATGCACTTGGCCATCAAAAAACCTCTTATGTTCCTGTGGTGCTTTATTCTTTGCATGTTTTCACTTCTTTCTCTGCCCAGGATGCTGTGACAGTGCTGTGCCACCCTCAGTGACCTCCCCTCTGCTCCCAGTCCTCACTCACACAGGGCAGCTGCTGGCAGGATCAGAGACCTGGTCTGTAGGCACAGGTCCTCTCTAGGGCCCAGTAACCTCCTTCTCAGCTGGGGACCTACAGGAAAATTAGGATATGGGCAGAAGAGTGTTTCTAACGGTTTCCAAGAGCCCTGGAATTGCATATGGATCTTACCCTGCATCCCAGCATGTTCCAGGCCGCTGCTTTCTCCAGTGCTTTACAAAACCCTTTGTAAACCAAGGGATCCTCTTTTTTGTGAAGATTGCTAAAAGATTTAAAGACAGGTTTCTTGGCATGTCTGTGCTAGTAGGAGGTATTTTCTAGGCAGCACAAATTTTTGCTGGTGGAGACTGGTCTGTGATATTTTAGTATTGACTTCCAGTATTAACTCAAGATGTCCCAAAAGCAAAGCCCTGCTGCAGGGAGGTCACTTGGGCTTGGTGATGCCTGGAAGTAGATGAGAAGGGGAGCTCTGTGCTCCTGTGTCTCACGTGGTAGCTACAAATGCACAGGGACTTGTTCTTGAAATTAGTTTGAATTGGAAGCAACTGAAATTCTGGTCAGAATGTCAGTGGACCTTTCTGTGGAGAGAGGGGAGTGTGCTGACAGAAACCTCCAGAACAGGTGGAGGAGGTAACTGCTGTGGGGAAGTGTAGATGAGAACAGAGAGAAGACTCTTGCTGTCACCAAATCTGCTATTTTTAGCCGTGCAGGTGATGTGATGTTGATACAGCCCTGCACCCTCCAGCCACGGAGCAGGAGCTCCCCATAGGACCTCATGTTTCCCCCCATGAATTCTGCATGGTGCAGGCAGGCTGGGACACTCTGCGTCTGCATCTCTGCTGTGCTGGTTGTGCTCATCAGTGCCTGTGCTCCCCTGACCCTGGCAGCAGTGGGTCAGTAGCTTTTAGGTGGAGCTGCAGAGGTTCTGTTCTGCAGCGTGGCTGTGTCAGATGCTTGGGCAAGGGGGATTTTACAGGGAGTTGTCCTGTGGCTGGGAGGTGGTGAATCCCTGTAAAAGGGTGAAGCACAAAGGGGAGGGTATTTCTGGAGGCTCTTTACTCTAGCACAGGGTGAAACAAGCCTCAGTTGTGTTTATGCTACACCCTCTTGGCATAGTTCGCGTGGCTTTGCAGACAGAACCATGCAATAAGACAGATGGTTCAGTAAGGCGGTGCCAGGAGAAGCTTTGCTGTTTTTCTCCTCTTCCTGTGCACTCAGTGATGTTTTTATGTCCTCCCATTGTTATGGCACTGCTCATCAGGTGACGGCTGCGTGGCACTGAGCTTTGGTACAGCTGAACCTCTTAGACAGTGTGTTCCCATGGGGCTTTTAAAAGTTGTGGAGGCTGGAATTCCACTCTGTTTTTGAAGCAGGATTGCTTCCCCCACATGCATTGTAGACTATTTACGCAGTGCTGATTTCCCTTTGTTCCTGCTGAGAACCCGGGGTCTGCTCTGCAGAGGCACTGGCAGCACATGGCACCAGCAGGGGAGGAGAGGTCCTTTTGCTTTTCCCACCAAATCAAGTGTATTGCAAAGCACAAATGGAATGCAGCTTCTATAGGAACTTTCCATTTTCTGTTTTTTTAATTGTCTCTGTGCAAAACAGAACTCAATTTCTGCGCAGTTCCTTGAGCAAAAGATGCAGAGAGGGATGCTAGCTATTCCCCTATCCCATGATGGTGCCTCCAGCTCCCTGGAGCTCACTTGCCACCAGTCAGGAACGTACTTCATAAATCTGCTCAGGTTGTATTAACAGCCTGTAAATTCCTCCATTGTCTATTGGAAAGGTTTTTATTTTGTTTAAGATAATGTAAACAAGGTCTGCAAACACATGGAGTTAAAAAGGAAAAAAAATCCTTTTATGGGAACTCTGTAGGGTTTTTAAATCTGGAATGGCTTAAAAGAAACATCACATGTCCTTGTTTGTGCTGATGTCACATGCATTACTCCGCTGCTTGTGGTATCTCCTTAGCATTGCCCTTAGGCCTCAGGGCACAGCGCCAGCGAATATCCAGAGTTCCTGGCTCCAGCCAAGCTTCTATTCAGGGACGCAGCAGTCAGCTGGAAGGGAAACAGCAATGAAGTAACAGAAATGGATTTTATATATTTATGTCTCAAGCTTTCCTCCCCGCTTGTGGGTGAGGGTACGGTGCAGTTTTATAGTCTGGCTCCGCTTTTGCTCTGAAAGGCTTTTTACAGACTCAAAAACAAGCAGGAGTTGGGCAGTGTTTACGTGTCTACGTGCAGTTGCAATGCAGCATTGAGTACCCGGGGAGTTCTCCCAGCACAGACTGGTTTTGCCAGCTCTTGTTGGGTGTCACAAGGCCATTCTCAGGTGGCTGACGTTTGTTCACGCGGAGCGGTGCCAATGGAGCTCTGGCAGGGATATCGGGCACTTCAGATGCACTTCAGTGAAGATTGCTTTGGGTTTGGTTGAAGCACTCAGCAGTGTTTGCAGCCCAAACACAACCACTTGCCCTCTCTACTGGTTCATGTCAGCTGAGAACACAGTGGAGGTGCAGCAGTATTTCCCAATTTCCCGAGTTTCTGGGGAGGGGCTTTCTTTGCTAGGGTTTTGTTTCAGGCCAGGATTCCCAAACTCTCTCCAGACCCACCATGGGCTGCAGAGCACAGGGTTTTTCAGCTCTGTGTCAGTCCTGTTGGAAGATTTGTTCCAGAGCAGCAACATTACTCTAGAATGGACTTCGGTCATATTCAAAAAGAGAGTGATTTTTGTTTGTTTGTTTGTTTGTTTGTTTTTGTCTTTTTAATTTAAAAATAAAATCTTTCCATGCTGATGCAGAGATCTGGTAAACCAAGGGAACAAGGCAGTGAGAGCTAAGGAAAAGATCAATTGTGCATTTTTGCTCTGAAGGTCTGTGGAAGTTGGAAATATGGTATTGTTGTTCTCTAGAATTAAAGCTAAAAGTTTAGGTGACCTGGCTTAAGGGAAGGCTGGCAGAGGTGGGAAATAAACCCCAGCAAGCCAAGGGGGTCTGACTGGGGCTGCAGGTCCCAGTGCTGGCAGGTGAGTCAGAGACATGAAGGATTCTCCAGTGCATTACCTTAACTGAGAGATTTATTGGCTTTATTTTATTTTTAGATCCATTCTTACTCTAGCACAGAGTAGTAGTTTTGGCCAGCAGTGACTTCCTCCACACAGCGTGTTCCTCTGAGCACTGTGTACACAGAGGATTGGCTCGAAGAATTAATGCTAATCTTTCTTTCCTTATTTAAATTTGTCCTATTACTGCACTGTGTTAACAGAAGACATCCCTATTCCACCTTCACAGATGGTGAAATCCTTTCTTGTGTTATGTTTAAAGCTCAGGGCGATCTCCTGGGAATATCCAATTTTGCTGTGTCATGAAAATGCTGTTTTCATTATGTCTGTATTACTGTTTCATTTTGTGGTTTTGTTTTGCCAGCATGGGACATTGAACAGATCTAATCATGGATGTGCTTAAACAGATGATCTCACACTCTGTAAAATATTAATGCAACCCTGGCCGTAAATGAAAACAACCTAATTTTAAAATAAAAAGATTAAGAGAATGTCTTTGAGATTGGCAAATGTCCGCAGGGGATTACAATTAATTTTAATGTAATTTTCTTCTTTCGGGGGAAAAAGGCGGTGCTTTACCTTGTGTGTATTTCCTATTTTAACTTTTTTCCAAGTCAGTATTGATGGGGTGGGATGAGTTGTTTGAAAAAAGATACTCCAAGAAGTATCATCCTGTAGCTTATGGCTGAGTAAGCACAGGGTAATTCAGAGGAAAAAGAGAAATACCAAGTCAGAATAAAAGTATGAGATAGTTCTGGATGTCAGTAACCCATGAGACATGAGATGTGGGCAGGTGTGTGGGAGGGAGCGGAAAAGGTGAGGTAGGAGGCATTGGAGTAAATGGGTGATGAGAAGGAAGGTAGAAATGTGACACAGGCATTCACAGAATATTCTGAGTTGGAGGGGACCCAGCAGGATCATCAAGTCGAACTCTTAAGTAAATTGCGTGTTACAGATATTGAACCCACAACCCTGGGGATCTCAGCCTGTGAAAGTTCTGTCACTTTGGCTTCCGTTGGAATGGAGTGATTCCCTAAAGTGCGTGGTCTGACCCAGTCCTGGCTCTAAAACACTTCAGTAAATGTTTTTCCTGTGTGTTCCCTGCCCAGGTTTGAACTGATGCGCATGTGCTGGCAGTACAACCCGAAGATGAGACCCTCCTTCCTGGAAATCATCGGTAGCATCAAAGACGAGCTGGACCCAGCCTTCAAAGAGGTCTCCTTCTTCTACAGTGAAGAGAACAAGCCTCCGGACACAGAGGAGCTTGACCTGGAGACTGAAAACATGGAGAGCATTCCTTTAGACCCCTCCTCCACCCTCCAACCCACTGACAAGCACTCAGGACACAAGGCCGAGAACGGCCCCGGCGTGGTGGTCCTTCGGGCCAGCTTCGAGGAGCGACAGCCGTACGCGCACATGAACGGGGGCCGCAAGAACGAGAGGGCCCTGCCGCTGCCCCAGTCCTCGGCCTGCTGATCCTCGGCTCAGAGCCTCGCGGAAACAAAACACACACAAACACAGGCATTGGGGGAAGAAAGAAAGAAAATCACAATATATTCAAAAGCCTACTGTACCTCAGTGGATCTTCAGAACTGCCATAGCTGCACTTGGGAGAACCCTTTTTTCAGTAAACAAGTTACCGTATTTTTCTTTTTTTTCAATATGCAAGCAGATGTTTGTTTCAGTCAAGGACTCCAGTCATGGGGCACACAGTTGGCCTTTTAAAACTCTTAATGTTAACACTTAATAGCAACAGAAAACTTGAGATCTGATGTCTCTCTCTTCTCTCTCCTCTCTCTTCTTTCTCTTTCTTTCTGTCTCTCTTTTTGCTTCATAATGGGAAACATATCTGCGTGCAAGTTCAACCGTACAGCACTTTCATCAGATCAAAGATATCGCAGGCCAGGTGGTTCCCGGTACCCCTGCAAGCACCTGCTAACACTGTAGGTCTTTATAAAAAAACCACAAACAAACAAAAAAAACCCACACACAAAAACCCCTAAACTAAAAAAGACTGGATTTTTAATGTTGCTCTTTAATCTTTTTAGGAACATGTAAAAGAATAAAAAAGGGCCATCATTCGTCCAAGGCTGTTACCATTTTCAACGCTGCCAAATTTTGCCAAAAAAAAAAAAAAAAAAAAAAAAAAAAGAGNGAACTCTTTGTTTTTGTTTTCGTTTGTTTTTTTTGGTTTCTTTTTTTTCTTTGGTAGTCATGGAAGGAGCACAGTAATCAACTGCTCTGTTCACAACAGATCCTGACCAATATGTTCTATTCAGTCATGCACTGGTATTTAAAAAAAAAAATATATAAAAAAAGTCAAATTGTCTAGATCTTTTTTCAAAACTGGACAAAATGTGATTTTTATTTTTTTCTTGTGATGGAGAAGATAAAAGGGATGGGGTAAAGAACCAGCCCTCCCTCCACCCCTGTCCCCATCCCAGTGAATTCTGGACAAAACTGGCAGTGGTGAGCTAAACAAACGTGCATTTTGTACAAAAAAAAGTCAACCGCCCGCCAAAAATGAGTTACGAAAAACCTGAAAATAAGCGGCCGAGATCTCCATCGTTGCAGCCTGCCTTCCTTCACAGGCTTGCAAGGAAAAAACACCTAGAAACATAAATTGGAGAAGACAAAAAAAAGCAGTAACCGGATTCAAGTATATGATACTTTGTTGACCTTTTCTCTTTATTATTAAGACTTCTTGAAGGGTCTTGCAGTTCTATGTTAGACCATGGATCATTTGCATACACATTGTCTTTTGTGTCACTTTTATAACTTTTTTACGGTTCAGATACTCATCTATATGTCTGTACAGAAAAAAGCTGCTATTTTTTTTGTTCTTTATCTTTGTGGATTTAATCTATGAAAACGTTCAGGTCTGCCCTCCTTCCCTTCCCTTCCACTTCAACAAATTTTCTTATGCTTTGTACTATAGTGTGTAACTTTTACTTCCTCCTTCCCAGTAACTGATACCTTTCATATGATTTGCCATGAACTGTTAAATGCCTTTTTATAAATACATTTCCTCCTTTTTTTTTTCTTTTTTTTTTGTTCCCCCATTAGTTGTTTTACAACATCTTGGCTGTGTGGGCTACAGGGCTTTGGAGGGGGACACGGAGAAAGAAGGGACACCCTGCACGGGAACATTCTGGCAGTGCTGTGGTGTTTTTAAGCCCCAGTTTTCCTTCCTTCCCACTAACCTCTGCCCAGACAGCACGCGAGTCTCTTACAGTGCAAGGCGTGATACAAACTCAGGTCAGAAACAAAAGGTTAACTATTTAGTACATTCTTGTTCAGTGTTTATATTCATTGTTGTACAAGGGTCCTACCCCTCCTGCCCTCCCCGCTTGTTCTGGTCGTGGCACACATCCACCCGCCCATCCCCACACAGACACACACACGTACATGTATTCTTTTTAAATTATTAGTTGGGTACAGCAGCAGACACCAGGCTTTTGGGTCACTGATGCTTAAAAAGACTCTTTTAACCCTTTCACCCTGTGAACAAGAGCTGTGCCAGGTGCAGCTGGCGATGCCAGGCATTCCTAGGGTGGCCATCGATCACCTGGCTCCAGCCAGCCCCAGCTCTTCACCTTCCTGATGGGGAAGCCCTCGTGGAGGGCACCTTGGCTGCACTTCACACCCCCAGTGAAGAAAACCACCCCCAACCAAAGGGAAGCCCCCGCGCCCTTTCCGTGGGGCTGGTGGGAAGCTGGGAGCTGGGGCCAGCGACTTGGCTGTGAAGCGTTGGCAGCTATGGAAACCTGTACAAGTCCAAGCTTGTGGCTTAAATCATAGACCAAACCTCAGAACAAAAGAAGACGAGTGAGCTTGTTTGTTCAGTTGCAGAAGCCTTGGTGAGAGGGGAAGGAGGGGCCATCAGGAAGTCGACATCTAAGGAGTCGTACCAGTTGCTCATCTTACCTTAGTTCCAGTCTAGGCCTTTGTTTAGCACTGATCCAACCAAACGATGGCAGGAAGAGGTGGTTCTGGGATGGAAAAGTTCAAATCTTTTGAGTGAGAACAATGAATTAAAATATATGGATTGTTAGTTTTGACTGGAGATTTTTAAAAGTTTGTAGTGCTTTTTGCTTGTGTAGTTTAGGTCCCATTATCTTCTCTTGCCTCTGTCCCATAGTTATTTTTCCCTTTTGAAAATGAAAAAGACAAAAAAGTTAATTAAGAAGGTATTCTATGTAGGATTTTTTATTTATTTTTGTGATATCAGTTTAAATCACTGTAGAGATGCCCCATAATGAATTTAAATACTGAGATAAGGGTTTTAGAGTATGACAGGGGGACAGTTTTTGATTTTTTTTTTTCAAACATTTATCTACCTCACTCTTATTTTTTTATATGTGTGTATATAAAAAAAATACATCTCACATTTCTCAGCAGCCAATAAATGCCGTTGATACTGGTAACCTCTCACTCCATATACCACATGCTCTAGGTTCTGGAGGGGAACAGTCACTGCCTGCCCCAGAGGGTCACCTCAGAGTATTTGCCTCAATTCCAAGGGGTTTCTCCAATTTTTTCAGATTTGTTGTTGTGAGGAGAAATCCAAGAGTTGTCTGACTTAGGGTGACCATTCTTTAAGGAAACACAGAGGCTTTCTAATGTGCTGTCACAGCAGCCTGTTGGTCAGCAGCAAAATGCTGTGTGTTCGGGTGAGTGGAAATGCAGCTGACCTGATATGGGAACTTCAAATTGTGAGTATTTCCTGAAATCTGTTACAGAAATCAAATGTTTACAATGTTTGAAGGCCCAGAAGAAATACTAAAGGGAATGGTCTTTCTGTTTGTCCTGTAGAATGGGCTAAGTCATTCCTGCCAGTTCTTGCTCAGATGTCACAAGCATCAAAAAGATATTTGGCTGAATCAGAACCCAAAAATAAATTGGCTCATACATGATGGCATTGCTTTCTTGACCAAAATCTGTCACAGGCTGCCTGATGATAATACTACATCAAATTTACAGCTTTGGTCTTTGCTGCTTCTGTTTGATGAGAGCACTGATGTTTTTTTTTCCTTTTTCCTTCAAAACTAACATTGAATTAATTTCTTTTAACGTGCCAGTAAAAAGTCAGTTCTCTTTTCTTCCCCCATTTATACACATTTTAACTGTGGATTCTGATGGACCAGCCATCAAATTTTAACTGCCCTCTGACAGCGCGTAACTGGTTTACAAGCACACAGGACTAACACGAGCTTGCCATCAACTTGATGTATAATGTTTCTTTTTTTCCAGCTCTGGTAGCTGTTCGTGCAGGTGTTGGTTGTGGTATCTGAGTAATGTGGTGCTTGGCTACTTGGAGTTGTACACGGCCTCTTGGATACACAGGGCTGTGGTTAATTACTACAGTTTGTCTTTGGAGGGAGCGTTTCTCCCTAGTCCTGAGAAACCAGCAAAATTGGAAGTTTTCACTAAATTAGTTTGGTTTTCCATGTTTGATGATGTTCCAATGACCTTTGGGTGCAGTGGCTGTTCCCCTCCCTTGCACATATTGATTACCACAACTGGAGATCCTCAGATCTTTCAGCTGGCTAGGAGGGTTTTGTTAAAACTGTTCGAGTTACTGGTTTGTAGAATTGTATGTAGGTGGTTTTACAATGCATTAGGATGAAACACTAATAACATAGCATCACGAGAAGCATTTCAAAAATCACTTCAGTAGAAGACAGCCACGAGGCCTCGTGTCCGTGTGCGTGATGGCAGTCAGCTCTCCTGGACCAAACCACCTTCATGATACCATTGCATTCTGTGTTTGCAATTCAAGCTTAATTCCTTTTTTCGTTCTGTTTGTTTCCATAGCTTTTTTTGTTGTGTTTTGTGCATTTTTAATAGCTTTATTCACATGGGTTTTTCATGCAGACTTCCCTTGGACAGTAAATTGAGTTGTTTGTGCATGTGAACAACTGAGAATTAATGTTGGCTTGATAGAGTCATAATATGGTTTGTAATGTTGTTCTTCCCTGAGACCACTGGCTTGTCTGGTATGGAAAATTTATTTAGAACTTCAGCTATGTTTGAATAAAGTTAAAGTAATCCAGTTTGTTTATAAATTAAACACAAAAGCCCACCCAGCCCTGAAAACCAGCATTCTGACGAATGGCACCAAGATGTTTCAATGCCGTGGGATAATGAGTTGGCGTTGCCGAGGGGAGCAGGCAGCTGGGATTGCAGGGCTCAGCTCTGGGTCCCTCCTGACTGGCATTTCAGAATGCTCGTGGCAGAGGAGGTGGTTTGGTTGCAAGGGAACACAATTCCTGTGCAAACACAGCTGTGGCACTAAATCAGGTGCTCCTTGGGGGGATGATACACCAGAGCCAGCAGCCGAGCATGGTGCAAGGTGTGGAGCCACCCTGTGTGATGCCCCTGCTCCTCCCAGCTGGTGCCAAGTGCTGTGTGGTTCCAGATGCGGCCACACTGATGCTCCTCTTGGTCTCTTAAAACAAAGGAAAGAAAGCCCAGTTTGCCCAAGACGACTGGTGACCAGAGGGAGCTGCTGTCAGGCCCTCTGGGATCTGCTGAGGGGTGTTTGGTACAATGCGAGTCTAAGTGAACAACACTCCTATTATTGGTGTAACTCCTTACATATATATCTATATATACATATATATATATCTGCATATGTATATCTATAATATAGATATATATATATTTAAACCCTTTTCATTCCATTAGTACAAGTAACACTTGTTTCCTGTTATTCTTATTTTGTTTGTCAACTGTATATTCAATCACTGGGCTGAACAACAGTGGAGGAAGGTGCAAGGGATCCACTCCTTACTAACCAGTGATAAAGCCAGATATTGCAACTTAACCCATGAACAGATATGCAGACAAGGATTGAAGAATGATGTGTAGAAACAACACAAGTGGCCAGGGGTGCTGAAGATACAGAACTCAAGTAGGCAGGAGGGCTTCGAAGGACACTTTAGTTAAGAACTGGCTGCTCAGAGGTGCTGAACAGCCTCTGACATGGAGCAGCTGGGTCAGTCAGCACGGAGCAGTTTGTGGGGAGACACCTGAAAACAAAGGATGCAGCAATGGGGATTTACAGAGACACAGGGCTTGGCAGAAGTTTGAGGTAGTATCCTGAGCTTAATCTGTGGGACAGCAGTGCTCAGGTGTCACAATTCTCATCGTTGGTACTTGTAAATAAACCTCTGGACTTTGCAGCTGGAGCGGTAAATTCCTTACCAGGAATGTGACAGTGGTTGGTCATCGGCCTGTGTGGATCTGTGACACCTACAGTCGGCCTGTTTTGCAAGTACCTTAGGACTTCACTAGTTTGTGTGTGTGCATATGCGTGTGTGCTCATATATTTTTTTGGGTATGCGTTCTGTTGATTAGTAACCATTAATTAGCATTTTCAATAGGGCTTTAAGTCCAGTAGATTACGGGTAGTCAGTTGACGAAGATCTGGTTTACAAGAACTAATTAAATGTTTCATTGCATTTTGTAAGTACATAGAATAATTTTATAAAATGTTTGTAGTTTATAAATGCCTAAAATATAATTTAAGGGCACTTTTCTGTGTCTGTGTGTGGGTGTGTCTGTCTGTGATCAGTTTTTCCATGGTACCCGTTACTAGTTAGCTTTACAATATGCCAAAAAGGAATCGCTGACTTTTCCAGTTCATGGCTTGTCCCTCTCCGCTGTCCCACCCAAGCTTTGTGACCCAGTATACAGCGAATGAGTAAAGGAGTTGGGAAAATGTTCTGTATCTTCAGTATCCTGGTCTTCCAGAGCCCTCTGGTTGGGGTGGGATCATCTTACCTGGTCATTTCACTTTACTGTCTAGGGCAGTTACCTTCATGGATTACAAGAACCTCACTGGTGGCGGAAACAGAGCGGGGTTTGCTGCTCCCCAGGCTCTCCGGGGCCGCCCAGCACCTGCGCCACGGGGGCCGTGTGCTTTGAAGGATGCGACTGCATAAGGGAAAGAGGGAAGGTGGTTTTCGTAACTACTATTGAAGAACTCTTTGCAAATTTCTTATCTCTTTAAATGTTTGTATGCAGCCTCTAAAGCTGTTGAGTACCATTGGAAGCTTTGATGAAATGAACAAGGCAGGGTCCCTATTTATTGTTTTTTAAGAATATTGAAGATCCAACCCCTCTGCTGTGGACAGGGACACCTTTCACTTCTTCTGTTTTCTGAACCAGTGAGGTTTGAGATGAAAGGATTGGCCAGAGTTTGTCTACCTCTGGGACAAAAACAAAACTAGAAAGTGCTAAGGAATGGATGCAGTTGCAAATACATTTTCCAATTTTTCTTGTTTAAATTTTTTAAAGAGAAAATTAAACAATAACATGGCCAATTTATTACATATAAAGACTTGCTGTGTATAAATTATTCCTAAAGAAATTCCTGTGTTTATATTAAAATGAATCAGTAGATTAAAAAAATTTCAAAATGTTTTTGTATATTCTGTTGTAAGAATTTATTCCTGTTACTGTGATATACTCGGGATTCTTTACATTATGAAAAGAAGAAACTTTGTCTATTTTGAATGGCTGAAGCTAAGGCTCCTTTAGTTTCTCTTACTCTGCTTTTTTCTAGTAGTTTCAGTACTACATGATTTAAGTTAAATAAAAGAATTCTGTATGCATTTGCCTGTTTGTGATTTTGTTGCTCCTTATGCAAAGCAGGTACAGGTTAGAAAACTCAGAGTAAAGCTGCTCTGGTTTTCCTCTGCCCTTTCTGGCTGCATTTAATTGAGCTACTCTTAACAGGGGTCAGTACTGCCATTGTTTGGTTGAAATCAAAAGCATTTTCATCCAGAGACACCGAGCTTTTGGATCCTTCCTGGCTGAGATTTGAGCAGTTTTGCACAGAGCGGTTCCTGTGAATAAGGTGAGCATTGTTAGTAGTTTATTTACCTGCACAGCAATCCCAATGTGAGGCATTCAGCCAGACAGCAGCTGGTTATGAGCTTTCTGTAACACTGGAAAAGACAGTGGCAAGAAAATGAGCATTATCTTGGCGTTGCCAGTTCCTCAGACCCTTGTCTTCAACGTGTTGACTAAAACAAGGCTCGATGGTGGCCCAAAGCACCATCAGCTGCCTGCTGTTATGTTTGTCTCTTGTCCTTTTTACTGATGGTGCTTGAGGAACAGGCTTTTGTTTCCCTCAAGAAATCCCAGGTGTCCAGATTAAGCTGCTGCTGTGCTGTTCTACTGACTGATTTCATCTCATGCTTGTGTCCTGGCAGCAGGATTACAGTGTGTGGGCATTCTCTGTGTGCTGAAGGGCCGTGCTGTGACCCTCTGTGGTACCCAGCACTTCTGTATGGAGCTGTTTGGGATGTGAAGGAGCCTGATCCCATGTTTTACAATGTGGGATCTCCTTTGGTGCCTGTTCTGTAAGTACCATCACGTGCCCTAACCCTTTCCCCAGCACAGTGCTTCAGGACTGCCTCCCTTGGGACAGATTAGCTGTTGGATGTGCCTTTGGGCTGTGCTCTGTGGAAGGACTATGGTCTTTTCCCTTGGACAGGCACTGAGAACTTGGGGAAGGTGGTGGCTTCGGGCTGAAACCCATTACCAAGAGCATTATAGATCCTGCTGGATTCCAGTTTTCTCTGTACTCTGAAGTCACTCTGGGTCAGAGCCTGTTGCTGATGTGGAAAGCAGCATTTACAGCAGGTCAGTAAAAGAGAATTGTAAAACTTCACATACCAGAATCCCCAAGTGTGTTTTGGTGTCTCCCATACCCATGTTTTTTGTGGGCTGAACTCTCTGGACTCAGACAGGGGCTGAGGGGGATCTCCATTAACATCCATTCCATGCTGAATCCTTAGAGCTGTGAGCATCCATTTGGGGTCAGCAAGCCTTATTCATGTCTTTTTAACCAAGAGAACCAGGATTAAGCATCTAAAATGTTGTCAATCCAGTTTTACACTTTCTGAAATCTGAACAACTTTATTGTTAGCAATATGAACCGCCAATCATTTGATTTTTTTCCCTCAAGCCCCTTCTAAAAGATGCAAACGGTTGGTTGGGTTTTGCAAGGAAAATTTCACTGAAAATAACACGGGCTATAAAATCCTTTGTGTGTGGGTTTTAAATAATCTTTAGATCTGCTTCATTTCAGAGGTAAGGAGTTGCATTCTAAGAAATCATCATTTTTTCCCTATATGATCCATCTCTCTTTGTTCCCCACACTGTTCTAACATTGCTAAGATAATGGTCTGTAATGCTTTTCCTAGAAATTCTGCTGTTACCGACTCAGATAATGGAGGGACGTGGATGAAAGCAGCTCTTCCATTGCCGTAATACAGAGAAGTGTAGTAGGTGTAATCACAGATGTACCTGCAATATTAAGAACAAAACAAATCATGAAACCTGAATTAAGGCTCAGTAAACTTTGATTAAATTTAAATATTCTAAGTAGCCAAACCAGATCTGGTTTATGACATTATTAAGAACATATTTGCTTAGTGAATAAAGGAAATGCTGAAATAAACCAAGTTTGAGAAACAAATGTTGCTTATCTGATGGTTTGGTTTCTCAGACACCCACCCACAAAGAACTTTAAATAAAAAAAAAATCACAAGACAGGCATTCTTGTGGGGTGGGAAAGGTAACACACCCTGCTGGAAACTACAACCATGTAATGCAGTTTTTGCCTAAGTCTTAAATCTCCCTGTCTGGAGGGATTTTTTCTTATCATTCTACCTTTTAAAATGCAGGTGCAAATCCTGAATTTAAGGGCTAAGATTAGGTGATTTTTATTTAAAATAAAATAAAAATTTCAATTTTGTTTTCCTTGCCAGTGAAGACTAGCATAGTAGAAAATTGCTTCAGTACTACTGGAACACAGAAGGAGATCACAGACCTGGTTCTAACAGTACCAGTAATTGCTGTTCTCCAGTGTACTTATTTACATTTTGAATCCCTCCCAGATGAGAAAAATAGATTAAAATCTGCTACTAGTTGGTATTGCTTTCAGACTCTCTTAATAGCTGAGGTTTACTAGAGTTGTTCATCACAGGGTGTGCTATGTTAGAACTTGTTTTGTTTGGAGTTTACAAATCTATGGAAAAATATCTACTGGCTGTAGTTTTTCATGAAGACTGCTTTACATAAAATTTAAATTCATCCCAATTTCGTACTTGAGCCCCTCTGAAGACTTTGCTTCAGAGTGATTTTGGTTGGAGAGGAGGTCATGGCAAAGATTCCCCACGGTTAAATGAGCTGATTGAGTTGTTTCTGTGAGCCCCTGATACGTGACGTTTACCTTCCCGCATCTCGGGACAGGATGATATCAATCCCTTCCACTGAGATGTTTTTCCAGAGAGTCTTCATATTAATTGTAGATTCAATCTTTTCTGGGCCATCTAGCACGCAGCAGGCACCTTCTGGGTGAAAACCACAAGCATCCCTCTCCTGGTAGCCTTTGTTCTTCCCACACTGCTCCAGGATGATGAGCGCTGTGGCAGATGAAGCCAGCCCAACGTGAACTGTAAGCTGGTTTTTCCCACCAGAGTGAACAACAGGAAATTAAAAATGAGACCTGTTTTTTAAAAACATGTGATGCAAAAGGGCCAAGCATTATGTGAATTACTGGCTTCAAGGTGGGGAGTCTTGCTCATGTCTAAAGAAAACTTCGATAAAGGATTATAAATGAGAACCAAATTAGGCTGTAGTTTTTGTTGTGTCTAGTCAGGGCTGCAGAGCTGCAGTACCTTTTTTGCAGTTTATGGCAGATTTTTCCTTTCCTTTGTTCAGCATCAGTTACGCTGTTTAAATAGCACGGGGTTGAACCAGCATGCTAATTAGTGTGCGCTCCAAATTTCAGCTTGGAACCTTGATCACAGTTTCAATAGTCACTTTCCGGAGTTGTTTGATGTTTTGCAATACTCTCTTGGAGATTTTTTCATTGTATTCAGGGGAGGGGAGGAAATTGTGTAACATTGTCATTACCCACCAGTGGCTGAAGAGTTGTCCATATCTTGCAGACTTGCTCCTTTGCTTTTTGGTAAACCACTGGCAGCTGCATGATCTGGAGATTGATGTTCTCACCAAGGCCTCTCTTAGACAGCTCCTGTGTTTACAAAAAAGCAGCCAAGGACTTGAAGGAGCATTGGATTTCTGACTGTGATAAAGAAACTGGGCTGATTCAACTGAGAAAACACCTGAAAGAGCAACACCTAAGCCCGTGGTTCCTGGACACTGGTCTGCAATGAGATTTGCTTTGTGGTTGCTCTCTCTCTTTTAACTGGAAGAGACTAAAATGTGCTAAACAGTTTCCTAATGTCACGTCCGTCTGTGTGGAGCCATTGTTGTGTTTTCCAAAGAGATGCTCAGTCTCCAGTGGGTGGGAGTGGTTATTGCTTAGGGACTGGTCCCTGGGGAACCATGAGACAGTCTCTCAGAAAAGCTCCACACTTGAAAGCATCAAAGCAGGCTTTGCTGTAGGTAAGAGCTGTTTCTCTGAAAGATCTGGTAGAAAAACTGCACTGCCAAGAGACAAAACCAATGAGAATTCACCTTAAGCATGACTTTTTCACTCCAGGGACATGAGATTTGCTGGCTTGGCCAGGTTCAGGTAACCTGTGCTGAAGATCACTGTCAATACGAGGAAGTCGCATTCAAAATGAGTTTAATTTATTTTTTGGTCTAGCATGTTTCTCCAGTAAAAGGAAATGTAACTGAGATGTTACTTCTCTGTCAATTACGTACAGTTGAATTTCCACACAGGACCAATTTCCCCAAAGAAAAAAATATGCCCAGAACTGAGGTGAATGGAACAAAAGCACCCTTCAAAGCAGCAGGTTGGCCAGGTGGTTGGAAGATGGTCTGGAGAATAAATGTCACATGGAAGTGACTTGAAATGATTTTGTCAGTAGAACAGGGCTAGCAAACAACGCATAGGCCTCAGTAGAAGGTAAGCAGCTGCAGTGGCAGGATGCAGAAGGAATTCATCTGAGATGGAAAGCTTTGACCCAGAAAAGGAAAATGGTGGTTGAAAATCCCTGTCCCATTTGAGTAAACCGCTACCAAAGGATGGTACAGGTGAAGTTTTTAAGGGGGCACAGGCAAAAGTGGAGGTGTCTGATTAGCCCAAGAAACCTGTAACTGTATTCAGTGTCACTGTCTTCTCAGGTTTTCATTTCTCACTCAGGATACCCCTGCGGATGAGGTCCACAGTTCTGGGAAATTTGCCCTTCAACACTCGCTTCCTATATAAACTGTTCCAATTTTCTTGTCAGCGGAAGCATTGATTAGCTGTGCTCAATAAACTATTTGACACAAGCAAGGAAACAATGCCTGCAGGGAAGTAAACACATTTGGAGAACAGTGCCAGCCTTTTTTCCTGTGGGCGCTGACAGTCTTTGAGAGCCCATTGCATCATCTCGCTGAAGAATGCTGTACTGTGCCTGAGCCTCCACACAAGAAAACTCCAGCTGGTTCACAATTAGCATTTTCTTTTCCAAAGCGGTTTTAATTTTTACATTTAATGAGAGTCTTTCTTTTCATCTGTAAGGCTTAGAGGACTCAACTACCCCTAGCTTTGGTGCAGAACGTGAAGACCCAAAGCCAGCTGTAATGCTGTTCTCCTCTCATGCTCTCTGGGTTGAGACATTCTGTTGTCACCAGTTGTCATGGCAGAAACAGACAGAAATACTTTTGTGCAGGGCAAAACTGAAGCTGGCCAATAGCAAAGAGCTGAGAATTTGTGTCAAAGGAAGATGGTTCTCTATGTCCGAAGCAATTTCAGCGTGTTGTCAATAATGTGTATTACTGTGTTGTGTAAAAATCCCAGCCATGGGCTTACACCCCGTTAGACCAGATGTTGTGTAACTATGGAGGAAAATAAAAAAGGTTGTTCCTTGTCTCAGCCTTAACCAGAACCAATTTTGCATTTAAGGTGGGAGACTGAAGATGGTTAGAGGAGAGTGACTGCACCTGGAAACTAGAGCTCACGTAGGTGAGTGAATTCAGTAAACAAGTGCCTGTCTTTTGTAGTTGAAACAGGAAAGGAAATTTCAAAGAAGAAGAAAAGTTTTGGAGGACTGTTTTGTGGGTAAAGTGGTTTGAAAGAAAACATGAAGATTCTTTTTTGGGAAGTTCTTCTAGAAGGGAGAAGAAAGCCAGCATTATCAGCTGCTGACCTTGAGCTGCTGGTGAGCTGTGGTCATAGTCCTGGTCCACTGGTGTTCCGGCCCAAAGAGAAATGATTTGCACAGCACTGTGCTCAGGTTGGTGCTGGGTGTCTCACTGCATGTTGGAAACAGCTTGAACTTCTAGAAAACTCCAGAAAATATTACTGATTTTGCCTGAGTTCTCACTGATTTGGGTTGCTGGGAAGGCGGTTGTGTGTGTTAATTTTGTGAACCGCTTGTGTTGGTGCAGAAGGGAAACCAGAAGTTTTCAGTTGCTCCAGCCAGACAGCAAGCACATTGCAAACAAAAGTGTTTTGTGTGGCTGGTTAGTGGGGTTTTGTTTATGTGTTTGGTTTGGGCATCTTGTTGTTTTGGGTTGTTTTTTTTCCTAATCCTGTAGATACCTTCTTAAAGCTTTCAAGAAAGTTCCAAAACAGAAATGAAAGCACTAAATAGCAATGTCTTAGTTTCACAGATGATGAAACTAAAGCAGAGAGGGAAAGAGACAGATTAAAAGACAAATTTCCAAAGACCACATGGTCAGTGGCAGGATGAAAACCCACACTGGGAAATCTGATCCTCATCTCCCGATAGCAGACATAGTTCCCAGAAGCAGTTGGAAATGTGACCTGTTCTTTGCACTAACAGTTTAATTACTATGAATGTTGTCACTCAACTTACATTTGTGCCCTATTAACTGGGGACTTTGACCTTGATGGTGGACTGCCCTGATAGGTTATTTTGCTGCCAAGCTGCAGACAGGACTTTCTGGAGGAGACACAGAAACACGGCTGGACCAAGGATTATTAGGTGCGACCATCAATCTGTAGTATGGAATAAATAAATCAGGGGCTCTGGGATTCTGAAGGTGCCATGTGGTGCTGCAGCACTAACACAGTGTGGTCTGTCAGCAAATGTAGAGCAAATACCTGGTGGTGTTTTCCTTTAGTGAGAATGTCCTGCACTTCCAGAGTTAAAAGTGCTGCTGGCAGAGCTTCCGTGCATATTTTAGGAGGGTATTTCAGGTGAATGAAGTTATGAGAACCATAAAAAACTTAGTGAGAGAGGTTTCTAAAAGATAAGCTGTCTTTCTAGTGCTAGAAAACCATATTGGGTCATGTGATGGTGTCAGGAAGAGCTCTGGAGCTTTTCACCATGACCCTGAATTGACAGGTTTGCCTGTACTTGCAGATCCATTTGATCCCCTTTTCCCTGAACACTTGAGGAGTACCTGCTGAGGAACAAAAACTCCACGGATGATGAATGCAATGCTGATGAAGGCCTCACATGAGAATCTTGTGCTGTGATGAGAACTTGGGTCCATGCAAAAACAGTGAGGTATTC
>WEIT01033623.1:1072-16000 GCA_013389985.1 Dryoscopus gambensis | reverse complement strand
TAAAGACCCAACAATTATCACCTCCTACAAACATAATTTCTGCCAAAGAAATTCAAAGTATATGCGTCATTCATTTTTAGATGTCATAAACTTTTTCAAATTATATTTCTTTCCAACTATGTCTCTTTTCCCAAATCTCTCATTTAGGTCAATAAGCATCAGAAGATTTAATAACACATTTTATTTCTATTACTAAATACTTAGATACTCTGAAAATCAGACTGGTGGTATACTTTTACAGATTTGGTTTGGTTTGCTTTGGTGTTTCAATCTTAATATATACAAAATATTTAAATTCTTATATTCAGTGTAACTAAGAATGATGAAAAATGAAAGAAAGTAGCTAGACATACCTTCATCTTCCTGAAACCTAAATGTTTATGAAATTGTCTGGTATAGGCTTTATTTTTCTTTGACAATGTAACATAAAAAGTATTGTAGAGGATATGGAAGCAGTTTCCTAGGGTGAGAAACAAGAATGTCATAAGAATGGCAAGAAACAATTGTTAGAAATGGGACTTTTAAAATATTAAATATGATTAACAGATTAATTGTTCATACTGGTTCACATACTGTATTTCAATTGTGAGCCAGTTTCTTTATATGTCTTGTATTTCACTGGCATTTATAACTCAAAGCAGCTAGATTTCAAGGAAAAGCTTCCCTCTGGAAAGTGGAATTTTTTTTTTGAACAGCTACAAGGAGAAATTTGCAAAAAAAAGCAGCACACTAAACATTTGTCCAAGGACACAACAAGGTCCAGAAAAAGCCATTCACTAACCCTTTTTGTAGAGTACATAAGGGTAAATTTCACTTAGCTCTTGATATGAAGAAAAGGTAATGAGATGTCAATTATTATCTCAGGCTATATAGGACAGGGTGAAGATTTATTGATGTTCTCAGACATGATGAAGATGATCTGAACTGCCCAGAATGCTGATACACAAGATGCCTTCTTGAATCCAGTTATTCTCTGCCAGAAAAAAAATCCAATTTCAGTAGAGAAAAGCAGTATAATCACAGGTGAGAAATTCTAGGCCACATCCCAAAGCACATATATCACAGCCTCATATTAGGAGAAGTAGAGCAAAATCCAATTACATATAGATTGTATAGTACAGTAAGTACCTTTGCCATAATAACTAACCTCTTAATTGCATGATGGTTGTATATTTGATCTTTGCTCACAAAATAATGAATTATTTGAGATCCAAGTAACAGGCTATAGATATTAATTCCTTAAATTCATATAAATCCATTCTCAGCTAAGTTGACATACACCGAATTAGATGTCAGTGCATGGATGTTAATACATCCCTTCTTTTTCTGGGCTTGTTTTTAAACTCACATGCATTAAATAAAAGGGGTTTTTTCTACTAAGTGCCTTGTTAACTAGACTAGGCTCTTCAGTGCATCAAAAATATGAGCTAGCATGCTGCAGCACATTGGTTTTTTCAGTCTAGGCACTTCTGACATAAAATAATATAATTGCTTAATTCTATCAATTAAGCACAAGCAGTGTATCTATCAGCATAATAAGATTACAAGGCTTTTTATAATGCAAATGAGCTAGAGCCTTTTAAAAACACCACTAAAATTTCATTGAAAGACATGACAGTGCCCAGGGAACAAAAGTGTACGGTTTTCTGCAGCCTTTCAAGAGCAGAGATTAGGACTAGAAAACTGCACATTGATAGGCTGGCTTTGACAAATTATTTCACTGGTTTAAAACCTCTTTCTGGTAAAAGGCTGCATCTTCCCTGGGGACAAGTCATTTCTTCAAAAGGCAGAGTAACACACAGTGCCATGTACACTGCCATGCTCAGGTCAGCAAAGTCCTCCACTTGAAACACTCTCAAGCTGTTCCTACTTCTCTTAACATCAAAATTTTGAGAGCTTTTTTTCTCCTTAAACTTGGCCCCTAGACAACATATACAGGTGGAGCCAGCCGTGGCAGAGTTCTTCAAATAACTGAATGGCAATATATGGTAATGAAGTTGTTGCAGATATTTAGCTCCTGCATATCATCCTAAAAAGGAGTCAAGAAGGTCCTCTCACTCAGTCTTGGGTGTCAGCTTACTTCTCCTCCAGTCCTCCTATCTGATGAAAAATAATTGTGACTGCTTTCTAATTTCCGCTGTTTCAACTGTTAAGTGTTAAATTGTCTATCAGGGAGAAGTTTTCCAACCCCATAAACTCATCCCATAAAGCAAAATATTTTTTATGTGTTGAAAAAAAATAAAGCTGAAAGGCTTATTGAGCTAACAAGTACATTTTTAAAAATTAAGAAAAAATCCAAACAATAAACATTAATTCCTTAATTGTTCTGTAAAACAATATTTTGAAGTAAATAATTTCAAATATCAACATGCAAAAATAACTCCAAATTTATTTTCTTCTTCCTGTCTTACTTTTATTTCTAAGGGTTTGCATGCCAATATGCAAAAACACATTAGGCCATAGAATCTATCAGTATGTGATTCTCTTTCAAAATCAGGGCTTCAAACAGAGCAAATATCTTACACAAATTAAAGACAAAAGTGAATCAAGTGATGTCAACAGCATGGTATTTTTGAAGGCATAGCTGAAGTCAGTCTCCTTGGTTTGCTTATGGCAATAAATTGACAACCAGACTCAGGAAGAGCAAATCCTGTATACAGATTGCTGAGATTAGGGAAAAAAGTTTCCAAATATCAGAATGCTTGAATCTCAGATTTTGAAAGTAAATCACATGTGATAATGGATGGATAGATCAATGGACTTTATATCCATCTACAGATCTATTAAGCTAACCCATAGACCTTTAGATGTCTATCAGTATAGACAGAACTCATCTCAGACCCTTTTCCTATGAAAGAAACCTACTACAAGAGAGAAATTTGATCTTACTTGTGTGAGACATTGTGTTCCTCCCCAAAAGCCAAAGAGTTAAATCATACTTAGAAGAGGATTCCAGTGAAGTTTCATGTTAATAAAGGACAACCAGGCTGTAGAGCACCTTTTCTAAAAAATCCTCATGGCCCACTGGACACGAGTAGAGCAAAACTTACATAATCATGCTATACAGCTGTTGTGGGTTAACACGGCTTGGAGTTTTGGCTGAGGAAAAAAAAACTTTCTACCAGTCAAGGAAGTGATGTTTTTTGCAAGGAGCTGTTGTAACTTCCTCCAAACTTAATAGAACCAATTAAGTAGCTAATTTGAATATTGACAGCTCTATTAAACCATTTAAAAATTGGAATGCCTCTGTGAAATACCCCATTTAAAGACGGCTAGGCCCGGCCCACTCTTTCTTTCCTGTCTGTGGNTGGCCCGGCTTAGCAAGATCCTGGATGTTTCTATTCCGTGCAAGCTGACCAGCAGAAACAGATAAGCTCCGGCCCAGCCAAGATTAACCCTTCCAATACTGTAAGTTCCTTTCTCGGGATAAGGGAAGACCAGAGACACAGAAGTAGACACCATGATTAACAACACCTAAGTCAGTAAAGAAGAAAGGACTGAAGCCTAGAGAGGAGAGATAGAATTGCTACTAAGCTGGAATTCTTCGGCAAAGTTATGGAAATATATCAAAGACTCTCTTGTAATTTCATAATAGGCACTGGGAGGTAGAGCTTCTGTTACGAGCAAAGTGCCTGTGCTGAAATAAGCAAATGTTGATGTTGCTGAGATCCAGTGAGAAACCTGAACAGAGAGGCTACCTAAGGAAGGACTTTACTTTTTCCCCAGGTTTTCTCTCTATAGCAAGGGGGGTTTATTGCTTAACACTTACTCCCAGGGAATGAGAAGACTTCTGTTCTTAAAGATGAAGATAATTCCAGAGGCAGATGAAGAGAACCTTTGCTCTTGAACAGCTCAACCTTAAAATAATACCCCAGTAACTAAGATTGAACCCTCGAACAGTTGTGGGGAAAGCTGAACATTGAGGGAAGGGACTCACAGAACCAACAGAGATCCCTTCTGGGCACCTGTTTGTGCTGTAACATTGAAGCCATGAGAAGACCGCTTCTTGTGTGGAAACTGCATAACATGAGCGTAAGAGACCCCTCTCCAAGTGAACTGGTAAAAGACTATTATAGAGGGTGTAAACTGACTGAAATAATACCAAGTTTGTGTCTTTATGTTGTAAATGGAAGGAGGGAGAAGGATGGGGGGAGGAAAGTGGTCTGAAGGTTTGTTCTAATCCTTATTACTTTTTCCCCTTCTTTTAGTTCTAGTAATAAATTTCTTTATATTCTTTAAAGTATGGAGCCTGCTTTGCATTCCTCCTAATTCTTATCTCACAGAAGGTAAAAATGCGAACCAAATCACTACAACAGCACAGTTCAAGACAGTCCATATTAGCTAACTCAGGGCTACTTCTAGCATCAAACGTTTTTATTGTCTTGCCAAGTCCTGGCTATTTGGTGATTTAACAGCCTCAGATTTCAGCAGGCAAGTCCAAGCACCATACATTTGGTCTCAGTCTCAGATCCCTTCATAAACACTGTGACCATAAGCATATCTAGTCCTCCATTTCATCATACTATTGCCAGGATATCTCTACATTATTGGTGGGATGCAGTTTACAAGGATTGGATCTCCCTCCACTTGAAAACTCACAATTCAGACAAACGGTCCTAGATTCTTTTCCCTGTCAAAGTCTGAAGACATTCTTCCCAAACATCCCCAGCTCAGTTTTCTTCCCAATTACCCTAAGTACCTTTAACTTAGAGCAAGAGTTTTCCTACCTTCCCACCCCAGCTGACATCTCACTAGGTTCTTTTTTCCTAACTTGCTCCTCTCTAAATTTGTTTCAAAATTTTGTTCCCTTTCCTTTGCTCTCCTTGAGCATGGATGAGCATAGTATCACTCTATGCAGTAGGAAAAGGGTCATGGTTAAGTTTCCATCCTCTCTTCACTCCAGTAGTCCTTTCAAAGAAAATCATTTTAGTCAAATGCAGTCACTGATAACACTAACGGACTTCCTGGAAAATATTCAGAACTAGGGAAAATCCTTCAGTGAACTCAGTCGTTGTCAAGTCTCTCTTGAAACTGCCCATTTGTGGCACTTAAAAAGACAAATCTGGACAGATTTTTACAGTTATACCAAATGTCACACACCTGACAAAGCCACACTGACAGAGTTCAGGTTCCTATCTCAAAGCCTGGAGATGCAGCATTTTCAGAAAAAACATCATAAATTTCTTATTGGATGTAAAGTAACAAGCAGTATTTTTCCCTGTTCTCATGATCAGAAACAGTTCAGCCATTTGGGGTTTCCAGAAAAAAAGAGGCCAAAACATTTATCTGTCATAGAAACCCCACAGCCTGACTGTGGCAGACATGTGAATTACAAGCAATCTGGAACAGTCCTGTGAGAGGTTAGACAGCTGTAACAATTTACAGGGTTTGAATTCTAAACAGCAAATGCAGCAAGCTGCATGACAGAGGCCAAGCAGGCTGAAACCTGAAAGAGCTCCGTGACACAGCAGGATACAGCCCTGTAATGACAGGCAGAAAAGGTCTCAAGCACAGCAAAATATCTGCATCAATAAATGCTCAGTGTTTTCTGCTCAGCCTCCTGCACAGCTGTTTCATGAGTCACACGCATTTATTGAGGCTTCCCCAGGCAGTGCCTCAAGCGCACCCCAGCAGAGCCTTCCACCTCACCCAGATTCTGATACACTTTCATATGCTGTGCAGATTAGGACTGAGAAAAGATTATTGTTTGTCCCAAGTGCTCAAGAGACCGTAGGCGGGAAGGCAGAGAGTAACAGCCTGCCAGTGGTGGCCCTCGTGGCCTGGATACAGAGGAACAGAAGTCCATCGCCACCTTGGGCAATCAACCTCTTTTGGCTGTCAGCTGCACCAGCCCCTCTCCACTATCATGCTTTTCATGAGTCTCTTTATCAATCTTCATACTCTTTAACAGTCTTTTCTTCATATAACCACCGTTTTTCCCACTGTTCAGCCTGCTTATTCCAAGGAAACAGCCCTCAGCCCTCTTCCTCATGGTGTTTACAAGCTCAGACTTTCTCTAGGCTACAGCACCATGGCCTCAAAGCACCGTGTGAGAGAATGAATCTGCTCCTGGCTCCAGAAAGCCTCAGTGACAGCCAGCCTCCCATTCCAGCATGACACAGCAAGCTAGAAGGGTCTTCTCAAGCCCATCGCTCATTAATGGTGACAACCATACAATAGCAGAAGAAATGCCTTCACTAATCATTCTGCCTTCACAACTTCATTTTTATATATATTTTTATATGTTAAGAGTTTTTTCACATATTCTGTGCATATAGCAGAATAGCTGTAATTTGCATCATAAAATTAGACTTTCCATTACTGACTAAGAAACAATAGGGATAAAATATTAATAAAAGGTTTTAATTTTTTTTTTTAATAATGAGCACTGAAGCAAATACAAAAGAAAATGAGGCAACAGATTAAAGCAGCAAATTATGTTGACTAATTTAAGTTCTTGGACAATAAAGAAAATTAATGTCAGCTTGACATTTTAGTGATTTTCCTTTTTTTTAATAATTTCATTAGGGTTTTAAAGGACAGTAAAATGGTTTTCTTAATAGAATCCTTATTACAGTAAAAAAAGAAATGTTGATAACAGAAAAATGTGAAATTTCACACTGCTTTCAAGGTTTTCAGCAAACTATGACAGCCCTGCAAGACACTGTATTCTTCATGCGATGCCCTCTGGGCTTTTAAAAGTAACTGAATAAGTGTTTCTAAGGGTATCCCAGTTGTATTTTTTTACTAATAAGGATAAAGTGTTGTGGCTACTGTGCTGTCTCTGTTAATCCTGCTTAAGCACAGCAGTGCAGAATGGGTGCATTATCCAAGGGCAGTGCAAAGTAACCTACAGTTACCCAATTTTTTTCAGACTTATTTTCAGTATACAATTAATTACTAAGATAAGCTTCTATCAGATGAAAAGAACAGAGAAGCAATACACTTTACATGAATTCCTCCAGAGAGAAGTGCAAATTATTTCTCGCATACACTGTTATGATTGCTGTTTGATTGTTCACTAAATACATAAAATACTAGGTGTTATCAGGTTAACCTGATTTAGGATACATAAATCCTCCTACATTATATGTAAGAGAATTATATACTATAATTAGAATGTGAGTTGTGCAGAACCATCATGTAGCACTAGAAAATTTAAGAGCATATATGGTGTTTAACAGAAAATTTTTACTAGGGATATGGCAGTTGAGCTCATTTGAGAGCTAAACTTCTTTCTGTAGTTTAAATTTCATTCTTAGTTATTCAGAATATTACTTCTTCCCCATAAAATTTTACTCTTGGATTATTAGCTAAGTCTTTCTAGTTTTTCTACTAAACAAAATAACTTTTCCTCCTTGATTTATTGCTCTGAGGTTCAGGAAAGCCTAAAGGAAAAGAGAGGTGCTTTTTATCAAAAAATTATTTTTCCATTTTTAAAATCCTTGCACATACATTTCCTTACTTATTTCTTTCCTCAATACCTGTGTAACCAGCACTGACAGTTCAATTCTCAATCTGCAGTTTTATAAAGTATGGAAAATAGGAATGTAATTACAGCTTGAGAGAAACCAGACTGAAACTGGTAAACCAAAACACCTTTCATCTCTAGCCCAAGGGAACAGTGAAATGTCCCTTTGACTAGAGGGGGGAAAAAATAAAAGCCATCACACAAACTGCAAGTAACACTGGAAGTTCTTCAGGAATTTTAATTACATGAGCTGATGTTAAATGCCACAATAGGAGGATTCACTTGTTGCAGTTTTCACATTTGTGCACGTGTAGAGAAACAACACGAGACTCTGCAAGAAAAGAATAAGGCACAGGACATGTGAGTGTAGACAGGTGGAGTAACTGAGGAAAGCAAGGAAAGGGTTCTGGTGCTGAATACTGGTTGACTTAAGACATGGAAATATGAGATTAACTGAACTATTCATTAACTGCTTCCTTGTGTTGATTCCTACCTGTTTAGAAGCTCTCAACTATATTTATTTTTTCAAATGAATGGAGTTTCTTTCAATACCTGAGTACATCACAAATTCCTCTTAGCCAATGTATTTGATCACATCTTCTATGCTATGTGTGAGATCAGATTGTTAAGTTTTCTCTCCTCGTCACCTTTAAGATCCTCTCTGGAAAAAAGTGAAGGTCAGGTCACAGAAAAGAACACCTGACAAGCACTTTCCTAACTCTCTGATGTCCGTAAACCAGAAGTAATGGTGTGAAAAACACAGAATAAAGTGCCAATGCAGAAAGGACTATCTCTTCAGAGAGCAAAGCACTGATCTGCAAGAGATGTCCAGAACTGACAAACCAGAAATAACAGGATGTGAGATTTCGCATTTTCACATTTTCAGAAATCCAAAGTATGAAATTACCCCATTACACAAAAGAATGCAATGTAATCCAAACAAAGTAAAAAGAAAATCATTTTGGGTATCACAGGTAATGACACTGTAACTCTGATGCAGAGTCTTTTAGGAATTTGACATACCATTTGGAAAATACATTGCAAATTTTCAACTGTTTACAGCACTTAAAGATGTAAGTCAGGTTTTCCTTAGGTAGACACAATGCAGTACAAAATATTACACCAATGGATTCCATTTTTTGAGTAGAAATTTCTAAACTTTCTGAGAAGTGCATTCTGTCGTAACACAAAGAATTAGTGCCAAGTAAGCAAAGGCATCCACCTACTGGATCTCCATTTTCTTGGTCCTGCAAAGACCAATACATCTTACTCCTCGACAGAAGAGTTGTTTTGTGTAGTGTTCCCCTCTTTACAGTGACTTTCTGACCCCAGCATTTCTAACAGGGAAATGAGCTTGGGCATTCTCAGGCTACATGGCTTGGTCTGAACTCCATAAAAGGCAGCCAATTTACCTGTGACACCTGATCTTTGTTGTCTAATTCTAATCTTTCCTGTCAGACTCCTTGCTCAAATCCCCTCCAACTTCCTTACACAGTTTGGGTTTTTTTGTTAGCCTGCCTTTTCAACATGCAGTCATCACTCCAGTAAGCCCCAAAATGACTCCTTTATTTTTTCTTCCTTTTGCCTGCATCTTTCCCTCACTAGGAACTCCTACACCCTGCTGCTGATTTTCAACCATCTTTCTCCCACAAGACAGCATACACTTTTCCAGAAAATGACAGTGATTTGATACAAATAGCCTCCTCCTGGTCAGTATTTCCTCTTTAAAAATACCTGCTGGGTAGTCTTGTTAAAAAGCCCAAAGAAGCCTAAGCTGATAGTTCTTCATTATATGAAAAAAATAGTCATAGATGTGTCAGCTTGATTTTCTACAAGCTATGACCATGTCTAAGATCAAAACAGATGATCCCTTGCAACCATATTTGCATTTTTTACAAGGCTTTTATTGCACAAAAAAACACATGAGACACTGACCTAAGCAACCCAAATTAAGCACTAGATCAGCATGATCTCAGTTTATCCAAACTTGTTCAGAACATTTTGAAAGATTTTTTGACAAAACGATTGCTTGACAAGTACTTTCTTCCAGCACATGTTGCCTGTTCTCCCACAAGCATCATGGTGTTACTTGAATTTTTGCATAACTTACAGGAGTGCTGTCATGGGCTTATGACTGATATGAGCCTAATACTGAAATCAAATGATCTACTAATGCACAGATATGGCATGAATAGACATGGAATAGTAGCCTGTACCTCCCTCACACCAAAATGTGGCAACAAACTTTTGCACACTAGTGCACATCGTAATACAGCCAAAACCAAACTAAATTAGTGGCAGGAACTGCTTCTGCCATTAAACTAAACTCAGAACAGCTTTACAACAATATAAGTCAATGTTGTTACTTTTCTAATTTACAGCTGTTTCAAGGCCAAAGTTGGAGCACCAGTAAGAAGAAACCCACAAACATTTCTTGGAACTGCATATAGGTTTTATTAGTACTTTGTATAGAACACATATTTCTAACTTTTTCACATGTTGTCATATAATAAACATCTTACAATAAACATCATGCAATAGTTAAAGTCTACCAGAAACAAGTTCCAACTAAGGTGAGAGAAAAGCGCAACCTCTAAAGATGAGATTCTTCTTCGATTTTGCACACTAAATATAACACCTAAATATTTCTTGAAAGAAGGTTAGGAAAATGGGCTGATAGTAAAAGCCATATCTAGAGAACGGAAACGGATTCAAGAGTGAAAGCAGCGAATGATCAAAGGAATTCACAATAAACTGCTAACAGGGAGCCAAAGGAACAAACTGTTCTTTTAAACAAATGCAAATTGTATCCCATTAATGGCTAGCCCTATTATAATACTACAGCTCTGTGCCCTTGGTACAAATTGATCGTAGTGGTTTGAGCATCCTTCACAGGGTTCAGATAAAATAGTGTGGAAAATGAAGGGCTGTATAAATAATAGAGTGACAATTCAAAGCATCTGTGACTGAAGATGCATAAACAACAGTAAAATGGCTTAAGAAACATCAGCTGCCAAGTAACTCTGAAGCCAAGAGAGGAGGAAAAACTTCAAAAATATGACATTGTCTTTCTTTGTTTCCCATTGTAGGGACTCAAATGTTCTAGATACAGCTGTACTCCTACAAGTCTGAGAGCACACTGTACTTTAAGGAGCTGAGAAATGTCACTTAAGTCAAAATAATGGATTCACTAACCTAGGTATTATTTAATCAGGAGGAAAAAAGAAAAACTGTAAGTGACACAGGATCATTCAAAACCAATTCTGTCCAGCTACAAGCACATCTTACCTTGTAGTATAGAATCTCATAGAATCATAGAATCATAGAATGGTTTGGGTTGGAAGAGACCTTAAAGATTATCTAGTTCCAACCCCCAGAGACATCTGTCACCAGACCAGTTTGCTCAGAGCCCATCCAGCCTGGCCTTCAACACTTCCAGGGACAGGGCAGCCACAGCTTCTCTGGGAAGCCTGCTCCAGTGCCTCACCAACCTCACAGCAAAGAATTTCATCCTAAGATCTAATCTAAAAGTGCTCTCTTTTAGTTTGAATCCATTCTCCCTCATCCTGTCACTACATGTCCTTGTAAATACTCCCTATCTTGTAGGTTCCTTTCAGGTACTAAAACACCACAATTGGGTCACCCTAAAGCTTTCTCTTTTCCTCACTGAATAAACCAAATTCTCTCAGCCTTTCTTCATAAGAGTGGTGCTCCACCCCCCAAATGATCTTGGTGTCCCTCCTCTGGACTTGCTCCAACAGCTCCATGTCCTTCCAGTGCTGGAGACCTCAGAGCTGGATGCAGCACTGCAGCGGGGTCTCACCAGAGCAGAGCAGAGGCGCAGAATCCCCTCTAAAGCCCAGCTGACCATGCTGCTTTGGATACAGCCCAGGACGCTTGGCTTTCTGGGCTGCCAGAACCCATTGCTGGATCTTGTCTTAGCCTCTCATCCAGCAGCAGTAAGTATATACATGTAGGTATGTACCGGCTTTATGTCACAATGTTTTTGTGGAGGGGCTGCAGAGGTGGTTTCTGTGAGAAGATTCCAGAAGCTGCTGCCACTGGTTAAAGCTGAGCCCTTCAGCAAGTGGAAGCATCTGTGTAGTAACATATCTAAGAGCAGGATAAAAGCACTAGCACAGCAGGAGGCAGGAGAGAAGAGTGAGAACAACAGTGTGAGAAACAGCTCTGCAGACACCAATGTCAGTGAAGAAGGAGGGGAAGGAAATGCTCCAGGCGCTGGAGCAGAGATTCCCCTGAAGTTCATGAAGACCACAGTGAGGCAGCTGTGCCCCTGCAGCCCACAGAGGTCCATGGGGGAGTAGCCCCTGGAGGACCCCACACTGGAGGAGGTGGATGCCTGAAGGAGGCCGCGACTCCGCAGGAAACTAGAGCAGCGTCTTGGCAGGACCCAGGCACCAGTGAAGAGACAGCCCACACAGGAGCAGGTTTTTGGCAGCACTTGTGGCCTCATGGGAAACCCATGCTGGAGAAGCCTGTTCCTGAATGACTGCACCCCACAGAAGCGACCCATGCTGGAGCGGGGGAAGAACATGAGTAAGAAGTAGCAGCAGAGACAGAATGATGAACTGACTGCAAGCCCTATTCCCTACCCCCTGCACTGCTCGGTGGGGGAGGAGGTAGAAGAACTGGAAAAAGGCATGAGGGAGGGGCAAGGTGTTTTTTAGATTTGTCCATTATTCTAGTCTGTTTTTGACTGGCAATAGATTAATTTCTCCAAGTTGGGAAGGTTTTAACTATGACAGTAATAGGTAAGTGACCTCCCTATTCCTATCTCAACCCATGAGCGCTTTTTTCATATTTTTCTGCCCTGTGGTCTTGATTAGGGAGTAGTGACAGAATGCCTTGGTGGGAACTAGCAGCCAGTCAAGGTCAACTCACCACAAACTATTCAATGCACTATTAGTCAGACCTTCATAAAACATTTAACACAGCACTACAAAAAAATCCAAATTATAAACTGGAAGGCTACAAAATACAATAACAGAAATTAAATTGGTGAAAAAAAGCTCATAATCTCACAGAGGAAACAACACAATGTAGGAATGCCTCACCTTGGATTGCATGAAATCACAAGATTGTTTTTCTGCTGCCACAAAGAGCATAGCTGCAGTCTGTATTTTATTTTAGCCCAAACTGGAGCAATATGAGAGTGAAGGAAATATTTACAAAATGGGGAATCACACTGTGAAGCTGCAACTCCAATCAGGACTTAAGAATCACATCTAGTAAAAAGCTGAACATCAGTTCCTAAGTCAAGAGGGCAAGTGCTCTTCCTGACTGGATAAACAGAGAAATTCTGAGGACTTCAATCACCCACCATAAGCATTCCACAACTACATTCAAAGTTGGTGTCAATAGTTTAGGACGAAAGTTGGTAAATCAAAGGAAATTTGAAAAATCCACCAAAAAGAATAAAGTTGTAAAGCACACTTTATGAGAAACTGCAGAATTTCAGCCTCCTTTAGATCTCAAACAGAAGGATAAAACACTGAAAGTACCTAACAAAACTTAAAAAATCTCCACATATCACAAGTAACATAAATATAACATCGTCAAGTCAATGGAAGCTGAAGCTGTTTAAAGTCAGTACAAAACTGCATTACAGATCATAACAGAATCTCCTGGACGGGCCATTTGACATGAGGTTTTTTCCCCTAATAACTGAATTCAAGTTCACAAAATTACTTTAGTCTGCTACCATTCAGACTAGATGATCACATTTTCCAAGGCCTTGCAGGCTGTAAATTTACAAAATTAACCATGTGTCAGTGTGGGTAGCTTTGAGTTTTCAATATGCTAACATTTAGGATCCCCCAAAAAGTGTAATAATGTGCTAAGAAAACAGCTATATCTTTCAAGACATTTTCATATAACCTTTTCTCAAAGGCATTACATGCAGGTTTGACAAAATACATCTTCCACTTTGGTTTTCTTGCAGACAACTTAATAACACAGACTTTCACATCCTAAATGTGTTCCATTTTATTTACAGTTCTTTCTCATCTTAAAGCATAAAAAACTCTAAACATTTTGTCTCTAGAAAGAGGTTTATTAAAATTTCAGGGTAGAATATTGTACTCATTTTTTTTTCCTTTTTTTTTTCCTCCCATTCTGTGGTTATTGCCTCCTAAAAAGAAGAAGAATGGTTAGAGTGAGCACTTGAAGGTGACAGACCAGCAAGATGCAGTGAGCAAAGACTTTGAAGTGAGGGGGAAATGTGCCAGTTTCAGGCTGCTCTGAGAAAGAGCAGAGATGACCAAAACTCCTGAGGCTGCTAAGCTGCTGCTTGGCACCTCCTGTTGCTGCTCTGGCTGAACAGAACCTGGCACCAGCAAGCTGACCAAAATAATGAAAGCAGATAAAACACAGGGAGTTCAAATGAAAAGCAATTTAAAAATATGCACCTTTAGATTCTGCCAAAGTATGAATGAGTCTTCTCTGCCCAGCAAATACCTTCATTGATTCTTAAAGAAAGCTTGACAGAATAATGGTTTCTTTTATATGTTTTTAAATGTGTTTAAATTTACATCATAAGCTTGGAGTGCAAGAGAATTATTATAGGAATCTGGTGCCAGTCAAGCAGCTAAGTAAAATGCTAACTTTTAACAACTCTCCCACAGTGAAGGGTAGCATACAAAATAAATCAGGCTCTGCTTGGTCTCAGGAGCTGAAAAGAGAAATCTGACAGGAAAAAAAAGCAGTTGTAGGTCAGATCTTTTCTGTTCAACTTCAACCATCTCCTAAACCCTTGCAGTTTCTCAGATGGATGATCTTCAAAGCTCTGCAAGGGCTTTAGAAGACAATATTTTCATGGGCAGCACAATTTAAACAGATTTTTTCCTGACATCTTAGCTGATGGGGATATCATCTGGGAGTAATAACTATAATACCAGTAAAACTAATAAATCAACTTTGATGAAGATATTTACAAGAGTAATAATATTCAGAAGCACTACCTGCAAGTTGAGATAGAGACTCAATACAGAAAAGGCTGCTCAAGTTGGTCAAGGATACAGTTTTTAAAGGCAAACCAGACTATGGCAGAGATTACAAATAGAGAAGGTGGAAAAAAAGGTGAAAACTTCAATCCTTTAGAGGAAACTGATTGCAGTAAATTTTTAAGTCCCCCTCAAGAACCAATAAACAGCCCCACAAAAATATCTGGAAGGAGATCAAGTTTCATTTACAAGTCAATGNATCTCTGCCACTGATTTAAAGCTACACACACATCTGCTAATAAGCTCAGTGAGTAAGGGGTCACTGGGCTACAGCTGACTGATACTCTTTATTCTGTCCTGCAAAAACTCAATCTCCTCAGAAAAGATATGGCTGACATTTAGAGTATAGCCATACTGTGGTATTTGTTAAGGTTTTAAACAGTTGTGAGTCTCTAATTCTGGCACTTTTTTCCTGAATACCTGATTAGCATAGAG
>WEIT01033622.1:42222-55512 GCA_013389985.1 Dryoscopus gambensis | reverse complement strand
CATCCTGCCTTTCTCTTTTCATTTGAGTACATAGTCACTGGCAAGGCTGGTGAGTGGTAGGGGAGAAAATAAGAAAGCACAAGCCAAATAAAAACTGAAAGCAGTAAAACTTTATAATCTTGCGTTGACAATTCCCACTATTGTCTCACAGCTCCACAGGTTTGAAAAACTACAAAATACTTTAATTATTAGAACAACATCCTACAACTCACAGAAGCAAAATGTTTATGGGTTGAAGGTCAATAAAGAGTTTCATTGCACAGGTAACAATGACTGACCTATAACCAGCTGTACTAGTTTGAAAACAAACCAGTGAGAGACTCCAAGTCAGAAATACAATTTAATAGGAAAAATAAAATAAATGCAACAGTACAAAAAACCAACCCACTGACAGAGTCAGAGTACAACCTGACCCCATGATGGTCAGGGGGTTGGTAGCAGTCCAATTAAATGGTGGCTGCAGTCCTCCTGGAGTGATGGTTCTGTTGAAGCAGTGATTCTGTAGAAGTGTCTGGTCTTCCTCTGAAGGTCCAGTGGTGGTGTAGAAGGGTCTGGTCTTCCTCTGGGAGTCCAGTGGGAAAAGGCTGCTTGTGGTGTTCGAAATCTCAGATTATATCCAGGATGGAATGCTCAATTCCTCCCTCTGGGTGGAGCATCTCATGATGGAATGATGTAATTTTATCAGCCATGCAGTGATGGCCCATTAACAGAAGATACCCACTGGAGGGAGGATGGGTCATGGGAGAGATAAAGAACTCTGCCCCACCTGGTTTCAACAGCTGGCCCATTAACAGAAGATATCCCCAGAGTCTGAGTGATGAAGAAGATGGGGAACACTGCCCCACCAGTTTTTAACAGCTTATAAAGATGGTGATGCAATACATACTTTTGGGCACATCTTACATAGCATTTTGGACAAAAGCTCTTCCTAGGCTGGAGAATAAGTAAAAATCATTTATTGGAAGAGTCTTGTTCCATAGTCGCAATTTGCAAAGACAAATTAGTGATGTTCTCAATAGCAAAGGTCAAATGATTCTGCTGCTTAGGCATGGAACTCAGTACCAAAAGGAGTAAAAAGATAATTCTGGTTTGTTTGTGC
Source organism: Dryoscopus gambensis (assembly GCA_013389985.1). Lineage (NCBI taxonomy): Eukaryota > Metazoa > Chordata > Aves > Passeriformes > Malaconotidae > Dryoscopus > Dryoscopus gambensis. The sequence continues at coordinate 54,413 of WEIT01033622.1, read as the reverse complement.
CATTCAAACATTTATTACTTGAACTCCTTTGTCTGCATTACTCCTGGTAAGGTAACTTCTACAGGAGTATCTCTAAAGCTTCCACAAAAGTCAGTTAAATTAGCTGCCAGAACAAAGCTGACTGGACAATCTCAGCACTTTTGTTTGTTTACAAAATGAACAGCCATCAGGCTTCGAAAAACTCATCAAACTGCTTTAAGGGATACTGTAACTTATCTGGAATATCCAGGTCTAAGGCTTAGATTTTAAATTACTTGTCCAGCATGGAAAAACAGAGATAACAGTTGTAGCTGGTAAAAGAGACTCTAATTCTAAGTACAGCTCTGACAAGTCAATTACTGTTCACTGGAAACTAGAAACACTTCCTGTATTACAAAAGTTACATCAGAAACACAAAATAATGGCCTGTGGTGATATGCTGTGTTGCTTACATAGGCAGGTACACTTATGTTTAGGCTGCTGCTCTCAGAATATATGAATGGTATATGTTAGCAATGATGACAGCCGTTGCCAAGTACTACACGTCCAAAACTGGCAGGAATCCATTGCTGCCTCTTCAAAATAATCTGTGAATCTTTGTCTGTTTTGTAGGTCTTATTTTGCCTGTCTACTTTGTAGGTTCTTCCAGGTCTGAAGTCACAGTTATCCTACATCTGACAATGCAGCAACCCAAAGAAAGAAGTGCATGTTAGACCATGTCCCAGCAGAGCTGCTAAGAGGGAACACACACTGATAGAGTTGGTAATGTACTGGGAAAATATCATTGTCTCTAGGAGACAGAAGCTCTGGGAAAGAACAGAGATTATGAACTGCTGTAGAACCTATCCGCAGTAATGGTTAACAAAAGCAGGTGTTTCATTGATCCAAGAGACTTGAAAGCCCCATACAGGATAGTTCCATTTTTATGCCAGTGGGAGTTTATTTTCCAAACAAATTATCAAGTGCGTCATTCAGCCCTCAGCAGTCAGCTGTATCATGTTGAGTTCCCACCCCCAAGTAAACATGAAATCCACTTGGACATCATAGCTATGCTAAGGATTGCTTCTGATTCCGTACCATTCTGACATTTGCACCAGGTGGGCAAGAAGAGGTGGAAGAACAAATTGATCATGTATAAACACTATTCTGTTTAACCCACATGATATTTTTTGTGCATTAGCAGGCAGATCTACAGCTTTATTATATGCTGGTTTGCACAGAAAACTTTCATTTACGAATCCATAGAAAACTTAATAAAATTTTTATGACCATAATATTGAGATGACTTGTGTGCCTCATAAGATAATGATAATCTGGCACCCTTGCAGGTTTATGCATGAGTGCATTCATCAGAAGATTCAGGGCTTAGATCTTCTCTTAGATGCTGTGACTTGTGAAATTTAACAATATCATTGTTCTAATTACCATCGTGAGTAGAATGAGCAACCAGTTAAATCCTGAGGGCAGGTCACAACAGATCCATGCATATTAGAGCTAAATGTCTTTATACAAATGATGCTCAAGTCATGCTTTCCTTTAAAATGTCAGCATCTATTTTTAGGAGACTAAAGCGAATAATGAAGAAATATATTTGCATCCCTCTCCAATCTGTCTTGGTCTTCATGTCTCTATGTGGATATTTCCAACACTTTAGTAAGTACGGGTTTTGAATTGGCAGTATTCTACTGAAACTATTTAAAGTTTCATAAAACTATTTCCTTTCATTTTCTCAATATGAGGCCTCAATGTAAATGTGAGATACCAGAGAGCTCAAATGCTAGCCAGAGTAAATAGTATTTTTTTCTCTCAATCATTTAATGAACTTCTAATTCATATGTAGTTCAACACTACATATATTTTAAAAGTAAGCTAATAAAATACCAGAAAAGTAATGTTGAATATATGTTTGGGCATATCCTCCTACTACATTTGACAGGCTTCAGAGCCAGCTGAATGACACCAAAACAAAAAGTAACTGCTGCCTACATGATTTGACCAAACTGGTCTAATCTATCATGTTATATTTTTGGAAGGTTGCCTATTGTCTTTTCTGCAATTCTCTTTTATTTCCTTCTGTTTTCCTCTCTAACTTCCCTGCAATGGGCCTTTCCATACCTCTTGGAATTGCCTGAATTTTAATGCATTCCCTTTCTTTGCTAGTGGATATTTGATATTTTTGTGCTATTCAACACAATGTCCACATCCTCCTGCATTCTTAGGCCAGACTCCACATACGAAACTGGTTAGTATCTGTTTTATATTTGCAGCACTCAGTTAATCCAGTGGGAAGGGGGCGATGATGGTGGCAGAACTGTGCTCTAGGTACAGTACATCAGTGTCTTTAAGCGTGGTCCTCCTTCTCTGCATTTTCTGTATGCGTTTCATCATAACAGCGCTCCTGCTTTGTCTGTGCTTATGACTGTGATGGCTTATCTTTATGGCCGGTCTGTGAATTCCCCAACCTCCACAACAGCCTCTCGCACAAAACCCGCGACCATCAGCTCCCTTCCTCGGCTGCCGTGGGGGAGCGCACTGGGGCTGCCACCACGGCAGGGGACAGGCTGACACAGAAAATTCTTTTCTAAGGCGGAGTTCTGAATGCGACGGGACGCTCGGCGAGGGCAGGGTGGAGGGGCACGGAGTGCCGCCCTGCTCCCGCCCCTACTGCGTCCGTCCCGTCCCCGCCGGGCGCTGACTGCCGCGCACGGGGCTCGAAAGATGGAGGACTACGGGCAATTCTTGGCGCTGCTGGCCTCGACGCTGCTGGTTGGCTTTGTGTCGGTCATCCTCTCCCTCGTCTGGGTCTTCCACTACCGCGAGGGGCTGAGCTGGGACGGCAGCCCGGGGGAATTCAACTGGCACCCCGTCCTCATCATCACGGGCTTCGTCTTCATCCAGGGCATCGGTGCGTCGGGGGCNAGGCTCCGGGAGGAGCCGCCGGCGCGGCCCGCGGCCGGTAGCGGGTGATAGCGGAGCGCAGCAGTCGGCCCGCGGGTTAGGAAAGCAAGCACTCCCGGAAAAGGGACAAGGAGTCCCTTGTAACAAGCCAAAATTGCTACGTATGGGGTTTGGGTTGTTTCGGGTTTTTTTTTTCTACAAGCATTTGTTTATCCTGGCCTGGGGATTGGCGTTGGCTTTGAGTGAGGCTTGCGAGGTGTGTTTTTCCTAGGAAGCTGGAAGTTGTGCAAGTAGAAAATCGAAGTGCCAGAAATGCTGCCCTAGGAAAGTTTTTCTTTTGGCTCTCTTCCATGTCCCAAGAGGAGAAAGGAAATTCAGTACCACAGAAGTTTGATCCAGGAACAGGGTTTTTGCCAGAGAAAATGTAGCACCATACGCACTATTAAAATGCAGTTCTTCAGCCTAGACTTAGCATTAATTGTTTTGTAAAGTATATCTCTTAAATTAATCATTTATTCTGTTGCTTAAATAACATACAATTATAAAGATACAGGGTTGCTTCTCTTTATTTACTTTTTTTTAAAATTTATTTTTTTTAAGAGTGTATGAACTTTGGATTTCATAGAGTTCAGCTGTGGACTAACATTTTCCCATTACACTTCCAACCAGTCAAAAGGCTGGAAGATGCCGAAGGCTGTCTAGTTCTGGCTATGAAGGGAATGTTGTGATTTGAACATAAACTGTAAAATTTTGTTTTTCAGTGGGAGTGGGGTTGTTCTCAGCCTTCTTGTGGCTTCAAGTTACAAACTACTATTGAGCAATAAACCACATTTTGAAGTTGTTTTACATAATATTTCTCAATAGGAAGTGTAATTTCATGCTATAAATAAGCAATGAAAACCACCTGCTGACTTCACTAAGATCTATACTACTCAATGTGCTCAACATACTGGGTTTTTATATAAGCAGAGAACTTTTGAAGAAAATAGGGAGAGGTTTTCTGCAGCTTTTTCCTATATATTTCCTTTTTTTTCCCCCTCTGAAACTCAGTTTTTTCCCTGTGTCATAGAGAAAGGGGGTTGCCTCAAGCCCTGTGTAGGTAAGGATATATATAAAGTAAATGGAAGTTTACCATAGCTAAGAAACCACACATATACAAGGAATTCACTATTAATAGGGCATCATCTAGGGAGGAAATCCTATTACATAATAGGAAAAGCAAAGTTGGAGACTGAAGGAGTATTGTAGTAAATCAGATGAAATATCAACAGATAACGTACCACTGGGAATCTGATTCAAAAAGTTGTAAGTTGACTACAAATCTTGGAAGGTGCCTGGAAAATTAGTATTCCTCTCATACAAGATTAATAAATATCATATAACTTGTATTTTAAACAGGCTTAAAACATGAGGGTGTAGTCTAACAGCAGCGGCATACCAATAAAGGAATATGACGTGAATGTTAATTAAGAGGCCGTACACAGAAAAGAGACAAAAAAATCCAGGTCTGCCATATCATCCTGTAGTGTTACAGAGTCAATTACATTTCATTTGTTTGGATTAAATTATCTAAGTGGGTGAGACGTTCTAACAACTCACCCTGGCTGAAATACTTCAAATACTTCTACTTTTTTCCTCTACTTCTCCTTTCAGCTTTCTTCTTGACTCAGACTTCACCTTCCTACCCATTTGTTTGTGCCAGCTCTGGCCACTGTCAGATGCATAAACTGAATTAACCCAACTAGCAGAAAATTATTAAATACACCCCCACACCCACCCCAAGTACCTTTCTGTCTCAAATAGAAAGCTGAATGGCCTGCACAAAGGGTCTCTGAACTACCACAGACAGGAGAAGGGAGATGATGAATAATGTGCAAGAGCAAGGAGAAGGAGTGCAAATCTATTTTAAAGTAAGCATAGTCTTTCATCTTGAAATTACAGGTAAAGCTTGCTCTGAGTTATCTGACATGCGATTACTTTTGCTTCAAACATAAAACATTTCTTCAAAGGAAAAAACAGATAAATGCTGGAGTTCCTAACATCCAAGGGGCTGAAGAATTCTCAAGAACTGGAAGGGCAAATTACTGATGACCTGTAAGGGTCTGATCACAGGCAACCTTTGAAGATGCTATTCTCTTGATGCGCTTAATTGAGTCCATTTGAAATCATAAATCAGCATTTCTTTATTCTGGTGTTAAAGTTATTTCCAAAGAATCTTGTGGGCATTCAGAACTTCTCAAAAGTAAGCAATAGGATCAGCCAAGAAGGAACAGAAGAGGAAACAGGAGGAGGGAAGAGGAACATTCCTTTCTGACATCTGTGAGGTGCTGTGCCGTGCAGCCCCAGTGCGCTCGCAGAGCCATTCTGTGTACCTTCTAAGGTGGAAGGCATCTCATAAGCAATCCATGACGCCTCCCTCCAACATGTGAGGTACATGCCAGAAATACTAGGAAGCTAACTCTAGAATTTTGCCCTGTACATTTGTCAAAGGACAGATGTCCCAAGCCATATAAAGATATTGCGAGATAACTCTGTCCTATGTGATATGTTTTAAAATCATAGTTCAAAACAGGAGTAAGATCTGAGTCAAAAAGCTCAGTCTAGGGTGCCTAGGCTGTCAAATTTCTTAACAGTACTAGAGATGCTCTACCTTGATAAAGTTCTTCACAAGGCTGCTTTACCCTGTCACCACCAAACATTCTGTGTATGTGCTTTTAACCCAGGCTGTTTTAGTTTCGACATGAAATTACACATCACCTCTGAGTAAGTTTTTAAGAGCTTGTACCACTGAAAGGTGAATCTTCCTTCTCCCCCCTTTGTTCTCCAGACTGTCTTCTTTCCTCCTGCAGTCAGAAAAGCACCAGTTACCAGAAAGGCAGGGAGAAGCACACAGAAGTGGTGACAGGGAAATGGAACTGTCTTTTCACAGTGATAGATCTGCTGAAGTTGCAAGGTGTAACTTCAAACAAAGCCTTCACAGAAAGAGGATTACACCAAACTGTAACATCATGCATATGTCCTGGGCTGTGGCATGTAACATGGTAATGGCTGGTATTGTTAACAACTAGCCAAACCATTAGTCTGTTATTCCTTGGTTTTCTATTGTAATGTTTATGGGAAACAGCTTAGAAAATTCAAGGCCCAGAGATCTGAGACTATGTGGACAAGTGATTAGGGAATTTGATAGTCATTTTGGAAGTTACATCAGCTAGATGACAACAAAAAACCCCTTGACCCTCTGAGATCAAAGACTGAAAACTGAGACCAGGACCTATGCTCAGCAAGTTTTCTTCATACAGAGTCCAGTACTCTGCTGCACTTTGAATAAATTATTGACATGGCACATATGGTAGGGAAGATTTACTGGGAATATCCTCGTGGGATGCTGAGGCTTGTGTGGGGCCTTCTGACACATTTGCTTTACAAAATTAGAAGTCATTATCACTAGTACTAAGTTGATTAAGAATAGTCTAATGCAGGATATTATTTGCAGCTGGCTGAACATGAGCCAGTGTGTGCCCAGGTGGCCAAGAAGGCCAACAGAATCCTGGCCTGTATCAGAAACAGTGTGGCCAGCAAGACCAGGGAAGTCATTCTTCCCCCTGTACTCAGTACTGGTGAGGCCACATCTTGTGTCCAGTTCTGGGCCCCTCAGTGTAAGACAGACATTGGGGTGCTGGAGCGTGTCCAGAGAAGGGCAACGAAGCTGGCGAAGGGTGTGGAGCACAAGTCTGAAGAGGAGCAGCTGAGAGAGCTGGAGTTGTTTAGACGGGAGAAAAGGAGGCTCAGGGGGGACATAATTGTTCTCTACAGCTGCCTGAAAAGAGCTTGTAACAAGTGGGGATCGATCTCATCTCCCAAGGAACAAGTGATGAAACAGGAGGAAATGGCCTCCAGTTGCACCAGGGAGGTTAAGATTGGATACTTGCAAAAATTTCTTCACTGAAACACTGGTCAGGTATTGAAACAGCTGCACAGAAAAGTGATGGAATCACTGTCCCTGGAAATGTTCAAAAACCATGTAAATGTGGTGCTCAGGACATGGTTTCGTGTGGATGTGGCAGTGATACGTTAATGGTCAAACTCGATTATCTGAGAGGTATTTTCTAACCTTAGTGATTCTAGGATTCTATGATTCTAACATTATCATGTAATGTCACTTTGAGGAACTGTTGGAGGTGATAAGCTTGGTGTGCTGAATCATGTTTATGTAATAGAGTGCTTTAAGACAGTCAAACTGTCTTTAAAACAAGGCTTCTATCTTCCTGATTTTGTAGGATTTAATAGTGTTGCCTTTTAAATTAGAAAGCCAAGAACAACCAAAGTGCTGTATATATTTAAATATTCTAAAGAATGCCTTCATTTCAGTATAATATTTTCACACAATATGTAAAAGCGTACAATGATTTAAAATCTGATCGTAGTACGGAAATTTGACTTGTCAACTGTTTTCTTTGTGAATTATTTAGTGTAGTACTGTATTTATTGAAATGCATCCATTTAAAAAGTGTGGACAGAACTTGCAAAGAATTTGTAATTTATTACTACTATTCATCAGAACATGCAGAGAGAATATTATATTTATTTTCCATAATCTATACTTTTTGCCTAAAATGCAAGTGTTATGGAGAAGTAATGAATGAGTAAGGCACATGAGAATCAATTAAGTAAATTTCTAATCTTTGCATTTATCAGGCAATACTTTTCTATTTCTTAATGTTTGGAACAGGTTTTTTTTAAAAAAAACCTACATAAATTATTATTTCTTTGTTTTATTATAGCTAATTATATATAAAATTTTCACTGTAATTTCATAAGCAGAAGCCTTAAATTAGGATGTGATGAATCACTGAGTGGAGCTCAGACTTTTTGCTCAGGCAAGACATTATAGATGGGGGCATTAATCTTTATTGGTCAAATTATCAGTTGTCCTCATAAATATTTGTCCCCTGATATCTGAATATACTTACATGCTGTCACACATTCAGAATTACTACCTAGTTTGTAATCAGATGTACCTGGAGCTTCAGTGATATAATCTGGTCTCTTTGTGTCCCCTGTGGAAAGCACCTGGGTCACAGGACACACAGGGGACAGTTGTGGCAGGACAGGGGCAGTGAGGGTCTTGGAGAAAACTTGGCAAGAAGCAGCTCTAGGTTAAGTTATTTTTATGGACCATCTGGAGTTAGATCAATGGATATTATAGTTTTGTTCAGACTGGACAAAACACTGTCTGCTAGAGTTATTAATTCAAGTATAGGCAAAACTTCCCTACATTCATCTAACAGTGGTGGAAGACTTGTCAAATGCTTTTGTCTCTTAAGAGTCAGATTATGATTCCCCTATGCTGAAGAGCATTTTCCCATTCAAAGTACTCCTAGTGATATCAATGCAATAGACAGTCATACAAGTATCTATACAATTAGAGAATAGCATTATCCAAAGTTGACAAAGAGAATAAATATTATTAAATACTCCTACACACTTTCTCAACAAATGATCTTCTCAACATCAGGCTATATTGCTCCAATCTAAATAGTTGCAGAAAAATCAAAATCCTACGCCAAATCCCTGTTAGATCAAATTAATGACTGAGGAAAAGATGACACCAAGTTGTTTACTGGGGGGTCTTTTTTGAAACACTTAAATTTGTGGGATTTTCTTTTTAAATAAGGTAAACATCCCCTAAAAGCTATATTTAAGCCTCAGTTGTATACCTATAATATGCTATGCTATGTGTATGAGAAAAAGCCTTTCAATAGACTTTTTTAGAAGATTAAAAGTTGGATTTTACTGTAATTTACAATGTGACTATGTGAATTATGCATAATTATTAACATCTGAGAGAAGTTATCTTATAAGGCATAACATTTTGTTTCTCTTCTTTCTTCAGCTATTATTGTGTACAGATTGCCATGGACCTGGAATTGCAGCAAACTCCTAATGAAGTTCATACACGCCGGATTAAATACCATAGCTATGATTCTTGCAATTGTTTCTATGGTAGCCGTGTTTGAATTCCACAATGCCAAGAACATTCCTAACATGTACAGTCTGCACAGCTGGATTGGGCTGACTGCTGTTATATTTTATTCTCTCCAGGTCAGAATCTAACTGTATTTATAAACAGGTTGTAAATTTGAAGAAAGTTTTGAGTAATTCAGGCACAATAGGCTCTCGCTAGTACATTGTAACTGCTGGGATAACCATTTTACACTCTGATTTGGCAAATTAGCATGTAAATGTACAAATACTGGATCATTGGCCTTGAAGAAAAATGCATTTTTAAGCATAATTTGTTTATTTGCTGGGATAATGGCCATTAATTTACAATACAGTTACACAGAAGTGTTTTTCTAAGCTCGATTAACTATTACAGCAAGTTATTTGGTTTGTTGGCAGCATATTTACATATAGTTAGAGCATTTATTAAGGAAGTTTCAAACCAAGTAACAGTTTTTCTTTTTTTTTTTTAGCTATCATGAATTTAAGTAGTCACTTCTTGGCCTCAAGACTTTTGTTAATCAGCAGAACAAATGCATCAGGGAGCAGTAGAGATATAAAGGATCTGATATCTGAATGAGCTACTACTGGTTAATCAGCTTTCCTGAATCAGCAAAACTCTGATAGATGTTCATGGGCATGCTTTAAACTGCTCCTCTTGGCAGAGAATTAGCATTATCGCAATGTAAAATGAGCTAACTTAGTACTTTCATTTGGCAAAGAAGAACAACCAGGCCCTGAAATTTACAGAACACATACAGATGCTTCTGTGTATACATTCTGAACTCCCTATATTGTGTTATTACACTAAGGAAATTTATTGTGCTCCTTCAGATATGTTTTTTTCCAAAACACTGAAAGAAAAAAAGACTTAATTATCTATGATCAGGCACAGAAAATCCTCAGCTAAGGGATGTGAGTTCTGGACTTTATCCTTCACTGCTCAGGCTATAAGGTACAGGGAAAAATGTTGAAATAGTGTTGTTAACACTCGGAAAAAAAGAAAGCATATTGCAGCATTGTTGGGTATATTCTCTATAGCTGAACAAATTAATAAGAATGAATATGAACGAATAAGAAAGAACAATATTCTTTGTCCCAATAATGCAGCTATTTCAAGGAAGTCTGTGCTGCTACTACACTGAGTATCAGTATTTTTTCTAATGGTTAAATGAAGAATTTCAAGTAAGATCTTAGTTCTGCTTCTCATTTTGCTACTATAAACATGACCAAAGGCACTTAATGCCTTGCCTGTCACATCAAAAGATCCTTGGTGTTCCTTCCTCCAATCTGGGATGTAATTCTCCAGTCAGAGACTGATGTTTGTTAAGTGACTAAGCACTACTAAAAATAATTATAAAGTAATATCTTTGTTAATAGAGAAACACTTGGCACTTACCTGAAGTGGCATGTCAGCCCTATGCTCACATAATACTCTGCCTACAGGAACAATATTGTATCTATACTGTATTTAAGTCAAATGTAGGTTAATACAGTATAGCACACTGACATAAATTTTAAAAAAGGGCAAAAATGTAAAACGAGACTGTCTCTTGGAAAACAATGTCTCTGGAAAGAAGTACTCAAAAGTTACGTAAAGCTCTAAATGAGTTCTCACAATGCTGTGACAACAGGAAAAAGACTGCATTAGTGAAACAAATATGAAATATTATGGAATAATTTTTTTTAAATACAAAAGAACAATCAGAAAAATAAAAAGCAACAAGCCCAAAGAAACTCTGGAAAAGTAATTTGAGATCTGGAAAAGCTATCTTCCAGTGCAAGACTTAAAAAACTCCAACTGTTTAGCAGATCTAAGATTAAGAGAGGATTTGATTATGGTGTAGTAAAAAGCTTCCCAGGGAGAAAAAACCAGGCTCTCTAATATATCATGGAAAGATAAAACAAGGACTAAGACTGGAAGTTAAAACAAGATGAAATACAAATTCGTGATTCATGCCCTATGTCTAATTTAGCAGCAGGGGCGAGTAATGATAGAACAAACTAAAGATGGGATGCAACCTCAATATGACTGGGCAAGCCTGTGACTGCAACCATGAGACATAAAGGGTTATTTTCCATCACAAAATTAGTGCTAATGGGAGGACTAATGTCCCCTGAATAACTTGATGCCACCCATACATGTCTTCACTCTGTAAATGCCATGTGATTGATACATTGAGAAACCATTCCNTTGAGAAACCATTCTCCTTCTAAAGATAGGCACTTGAATTTAACTGAAATTCTTACAAGGTAAAATTATTTAATCCACTGAAGTCAGAAGGTTAGACTGCCTTCTGCTGTTCCTTTATGTGCAAATGTGTAACAGGAGCAGAGAACAAGACTTGAAAAGACTGTAAAAGTGTAGCTCCTCACACCTTTACTATATTAGCCATTAAGTGACACTGAAAACTTGTCTTTCCAGTACTCAGTTTGGTTGGAGTTTTAGTATTATCAGTAAATTTAGACACTGATATTAGATAGGATGATTTATAAAATATTTAATGTCTGCTTCCCAAGTGCTAATCCAGATTTTTGCTTTGGTTTTGACAGGAAACACATTCAAAAATATAAACACTAATTCTTTTCAAATTTTTACCCGAAGTCATATCAGAATGGAATTTTTATGATTATTTTTATTCTGCTTGAGAAGTGCAGTTTGTTTTCCATCCAACTTCAACTATGAATTTGTTTTGTTTTTAGCTTCTCTTGGGTTTCGCTGTCTTTCTGCTCCCTTTTGCTCCAGCTCATCTCCGAGTAGTTCTCATGCCAATACATGTTTATTCGGGTCTTACCATCTTTGCAACAGTGATTGCAACAGCTCTCATGGGAATCACAGAAAAGCTTATATTTTCATTGTAAGTATTTGTTTCCACTTATTTATTACGGTTATTCATTGTAAACTATACTTCCATTTGCCCAGAATAATAAGCATCCAGTATTGGGACACTGTTTTGTTTTGTTTGTATTAAAAGACCTACCTAGCAGGAGACCACTGTTTTTAGACAGTCTTAGGATTGTCTTTAAAACAATCTTTTCTGATCTTTTCTTTCTTTTTCCCCTTTCAAAGGAAAAATCCTGCATACAGTGCATCCCCACCAGAAGCAACTTTGGTCAACTGTCTTGGTCTTTTGCTTGTCCTATTTGGTTCACTTATTTTGTGGATGGCAAGCAGGCCCCATTGGAAGCGCCCCCCAGCGGAGAACACTAAAATTCTGCGGCCCATTGCAGCGACTCCTGAAGGCACAGAAGTAGAATCCACAATGATAAACAGTAGTAATGCAGGTAAATCTGATCTGAGGATCAACACT
>WEIT01033622.1:17884-29235 GCA_013389985.1 Dryoscopus gambensis | reverse complement strand
TTTATTAGCCCAACCTTGGGCTTGTCACTGCTAGCTCAAACTGTCACTATGTTCGTTGGGTTCCAACTGGGTCCAGCAGGCTCAATGCAGAGACAGAGCAAGTTCACATTTATTNGACATTATGAACATGATTCATCAGATTGATTAGAAAGACAAAACATCATATCCTACTTTGACCCAACACAGAAACCTGTCCAATGAGATTTTTTTAAAAGCAACCAACTGGCCATGATTAACAGCAACATAACCAAAAGAGACCTTCTGAAAGGAAAGGAGGAAGTGCCAGTAAAAAAGAAACAGTGTATGCAACTATACCTACACAGTATCAGTGGAAACTAGCTATAAACATAGTGCTTTCCTATAAAATCTGAAAAAAAAAATGCGCAAACTGGATTTCATGCAGAAAAAACAAGGTCTTTTTTATTAATGGAGCTCCCTAAGCAGCTGTGTAAGCTGTTGGGATCCAGTTTTGCCATCTCTCCAGAGCTCTTCCCTTAAAACTATCTTGTTCTATGATGCATGCTTATCAAACCTGACAGTGCTTCACTGATACACTGAATTCACTGTCTGTCATACCAGCCAATACTATCTTGGGTTTTTTGAATACTAAGCTTGAGACTAAGCCATCTACCTCTGACCAACCTATTTTATACTTGGATTATAGGATGTGCCAGTGAAGAACAATATTTTTTTCTTTTTATTTGTATAGCTCATTGTACTGCAAATTCCTTGTTCCTTACTAGAGCCCCTGTTCATGTCAGTAATACAAACATAAGGAGAAGAGAGGACAGCGGAAAACATCCAAAGTATTGACTTCAACTGAGCTCTATCACTGAAGGTCTAAGAGGATCAAGCCTACATTTCTGCAGTAGAAGTGTTTGTAAACCCACCCAAAGATAAAATAATGAATATTTCTTCTTTGCTTGACATAATGAAAAATCTTATCTAGAAAGTGTGCTTAACATTCCACAAAGCAATACTTTTTATTACAGTTTTATCACACACCTGCAGCCATTTATTACAGAATAAACAAAATGAAAAATCTTTTATGTTTCACTGGGTCAAGAAGTACTGGCAGAGCTGTGCTTCAATTTGTTACAATGTCACTTGAAATCTAGTTTTCATAAACATGAAGCTTCCTTTCCGGATATACAACCAAATCACATTGAATTTGATGTCAGAGAGCTCATCCAATTAGTTTTCATTGATTAAAATATATGCTTATGTTTCTTAGCTGTTGTTGACAGTTTTACAACAGTATTTTTTATTCAAGGGTGGCAAAAAGCATTTAACCATAGCTTCTTAACCAGATTTGGCTGCACAGTTCTGGTTGCTGGCATATTCTGGTAAAATCTCTTGATTCTTCAGAACAGTTTTGTGTATGATAAACCCTAATCCACTGTCTTTATGCAGCTATACACAGGATCAAATCAAAATCAAGTTAGGAAAGCTTGCAGAATGAATCAGTGAGCACTGTTTAAGAGACAACTGAGTCACTGTGTTTCTAAAATTAAAAAAAAAAGTATCACAGGTTTTCTGACATGAAAAGTCTAACACATTGTAGTAAGCCTTTCATCTGAATGCATGTTAGGAAAAATACAAAACACAAAGTTAAAAAAATCCAGTAAAATTGTTAAGTTTTTTGTAGTATTGGTTCTACAGTTTGCATTACCTCTCGAGTTCAGAGACAGAGTCTCATAATGCAATCCTTTTCCAAGCAAAACAGGCACCCAATTAAAAGACCGTTGTGTGGTCTAGCACAGTGTTCTAGAAGTTGTTTGAGATATATGCAATATATATAGGATGTTCCTGCATCAATATATTCTAGTATGACCATTTTGGCAGATCCCTCAGTACAAAATCAGTTCTAATTTACACCCAACTTCTTTATTCAGCAGTCTCAGAAGTTTCATCCTGCACACTTCTCCAGTCTCCTGTCACCTAGTTTTGCACATCTGGTTGTCTTTGTGTTATTTGCTTGGCACAGTCTCTTTCCACTTCAAGCTAAATATGGAATAAAACATTTCTCTTTAAATGCTTATCCTTTCTCTTTTTCTGTGGTTAGCCTGCACGTTTGGTAGCATTCTATTTACCTGTCAAGCTATTTCAGAAGATAACAACATTTTTGCTCTAATTTTAGAACCTTAATCAGAACTTCTTTCTTGCATTCATACAAAACAACAGCAAAGAGAACCTCACCATGCCTTTAAAAACTCAGAACACCAAAGTTTGATTAGTTTTCTGGAAGAAGTCCTTTAAAAATGGAAATCTGGGGAACACTTACCTTTATGCACTACAGTACAGTGCAGAGATCTTTGGCATACTGATGACAGAATCTGCAGATTCCCTTTTAGCTCTCTAGGGAGTCCTACAAATTTCAGATGCAGCAGCCCATGGCTCAATTTCTTGCTGGAATGGATTCTCCGCAAGTAGGGATAATCCTTCATTTGATGCTTACTCACTTGGATACATTTCTGTATTCCATACTGGCCATAACAGGCTTTGCAATGCTTATTTTTTCTTCCCAGAATGTGTTTCTGCATTAGCTGATATTATTACACTTACTTGGTTGAAATGGCACTTTTCTTTTATGACCACCTTCTCATTAGCTTAAAAGAACTTTTTAAAGCAATTTATCTCTAGGCCAATACTTATCGTGCTTGTTCTCAGGCTAACAAGTCACATTTTTTCTATTTTTAGTTTGAAGAGAACCACTCAGCAGTTTCTGAGGCTCAGACTTTCAAGTATATACAGATAGAGTTGGTTTTACTAAATACTTACCAAATGCAGTAATTCCGTACTTTCATTCTTTTTTTTAAAATTTTCTCCCTCCTAATTATAAGTAAATAAGATATAATAGCACCTCAAGCACCAATTTCAATATTTTTTTTTTTTTTTGAAATTCCTCCTAAAGCTTATCTTCTCTCTGGTTTTATAACAGCTATAAGGTATTTAGAGCATCTTTTGACTTGACTAACTATCTGAATTTATTAAATAAAATGATTAATAACCTCAATATCCTTACTATAAGAACTATGCATAAGTCAATGTACATACTATATGCATGTATTCACATATTACCTACATTACATAATTTTAGTTTATGTAATAATTATAATAATAAATATATTGTCTAATATCTCAAGTAAAATACAGCTAATTTTCAAATTACAAAACACAAAATAGATGTTAATGTTGCAATTTTAAATCTATAAAAGCAGTCTAACTCGCTAAGATTTCAAAAGAATATGCTGTTCTCTAGGTAAATACAGCAGAGTGAAGCCCACAACATTTTAGGACCTCATGGTCATAGATACATACACATATAACAATAATGCAGTTTAAGGAAACAGGTAATTGCATCTGAAAGATAGTAGAGGAAGAGAGGAGAAATGGAAAAGTTAGCTTTATGCAAACCTAATGCTGTACCACCTGCCACCTTGTGTCATGTACTGTTCAGCCATCACTGGATCTCCTGTGAACAATGAAAGATTCAAAATAAATGCAAACCAGAACAAGCCACAGTCTTCTTATACTAAATACTGCTTTATCATCCTTAATAATTATATTTTTGTTATCTACTACTACTGAACTTTAGTTGGTTAAGAAAATTCTAAAAGCATTTCCAACATTTTCTTAGCAGACACTGAATCAGAATTTTCAATTGCTACAGTATCACATTAAAAGTCTATTTTAAATGAATTTTAGTCCAAGTCCTGACAGAGCAATTTCTCATTGCTTAACTTCCTAGTACCAGCACTGTTCTTCACAGTGCAGAAAAAATTCAAAATACAGAGTCACATCAGCATTCTGTTGAGTCCTACGTGTTCCAGCAAATAAAACAAGGTGGTTTGACAATCAGAGATATTGCTTAATCTTTCTGGATAAATAAAAAGCCAGCAAATTTAAGCATTTCCTTTCATTTCACATAGGATTTTGAGATTTATTTAATAAAATGAACTCTTAAGATCTAATTGATTGGTTTCCATTCGTAATTTAAAGAAAGATTTTCAAAGGCATGAAAGCCTATTAAGAACGCATCTAACCGATTTTCAGAAAGAGCTGAGGCCTTGATGCAGCATTTACTGAAGTCAGCAGTGAAATTTCCACTGATTTAAATAAGAACAGGTTCATATCTGCAGAGACCTAGCTGATATTTATGGATTTCACATTATCCCTTCCATAGCTAGAGATTTCTTCCCTTTGTTTTTGTACTAGTAATCTACACACTTCTGTACCTACATTCAGTACCATTTCCTTTATATTAAAAAAAAGAAAAAGGGTCACATTTCCAAAGGTAATGAAAGTTTTAACACTGAAGAGTGAACACAGTGCAACTGCCATTCAGTTTTATGCTGCCTCTCTTCACTGAAGACAATGGCATAATTTATTAGTAAAACAACCACAATGTTGAATTCGTAGTTTAGTTACCAGATACTAAGATTACTCAAACAAGTCTGAGTAATTATACATAGAATTATTATTTTACTGCTGCAAAAGTGAGGAAAATGTTATGAAATAGTAAATTCAATAAATAAACAAAACACTGTGATTTTATTCTGGTTTATTTAGCAAAGAAACGCAACTGAATATTTTTAAAGTATTCCTGCCTAAGGAATAAGGCTTTTCAGAGAATTGTCTCACGGATGTGTGCAAAGATCAAAAAGGGGTGGTAGTGTCAGCTTTCGAAATTCATTTAGTTGAAACAATAAGATAATTAGGTGTAAAAAATGCACAGTCTTATGATCAATGCAGTAAAGGATCAATTTCATCTAAAGGCAAGTGGAGTGTACACTATATCATCTGATCCAAAGGAGTGACCTTCTTGATTCAAATGCAAAATGCCTATGCCTATTGCAGATGGAATTTACCAGGACAAAATGTTCAATGTAAAGATTACATTTCCACTGGGGCAGAAAGGTATTTGTCAGTTTCTCATTACAGCTTTGATACAAACATCTTGGATTTCAATTAGCTTTGAGATAGGACAATAATCCAGCATGGAAACTACAGACAAATCTTCGTTTCATTTTTGTGGATTTTTGTTTCATTTGCAATAAGATATTGTAAGATTTCCAAAATAAATAAATAGAAGTAAATAATATTCCAGCCATTTTAATGTCAGAGGTATCACTTAGTGATTGTCTGTCTGATAACTTTGCAGTAGGAGGTGAGGGTGACACAATTTACATTTTTTTCCAGCATAAATGAAAAGTGCTGAATTCTTTGAACCGTTAAGTGTCCCATCAGTTCTTCTACCCTCACTGTCCCACCTCCTATTATTAACATACCATATCCACTCTGATGCTTTTGATCCTTTTCTATGAAAAGTAATTCGCCTTCCCAATGGAAATAAATATGAAATTTGCTTTAGTACATATCAGGAGTTCAAACAACGGCCCATGAAAATTTCCACTCTATGGAGGTCATGTTTTAACTTCACAGATTTAGAGTTTGCAGTCATTTAAAATGCGTACTTCTAAATACTGTTTGATATTTAAGAAAACTTGTATGTTCTTCTGAATTGATCATGGGACTAAGAGATGGAAGGGCAATTTTTAACCATCAGTTGAATATCTGTGGCCGATTTTGAGTTAATTCCTGTAAAACTCTGTATAGTATTTGTCACCTTTACTTTATACCTGTGTCACAAGGGTAATTCTGTCAGTTTCTGAAATGTGGCAAAACGAAAAGCTCGGAAATCACAATTTGGTAGGATTCAGATGTTGATTTCCATGTTGGGAAGGAAGTTATGAACTATTCCATGCAGATATGATTTTAATGACACTCCAAATTATATATGGTGCCTTCCACTTAAAAGGCTTCCTTTCAAGTATCAAATCACATAGCTTTAGCACTAAGGAACATTGCTGTTGAAATCAGGCTGGGTAATTTGACACATTAAGCAACTGAGACTCAGAGAAAATAAAGATATGTTTGTAACCTAGTAACCAGTGACACAAAGTATCCAGGACAAAACACCACTTTTCCTCCTGTGATACCAAGGTGAAAAAGATGTGACTTAAGTCACTTGACCCCACAATTCCAGAGCAAAGACAAGAGCTGAAGAAATGGTCCTTTTAAGATGAATTGTTTTATGTACTAGCCACAAGGTTTTTTTCTCTCAGAGAAAGAAATGCTACAAAATGCTAGATTTATTACTAAATATAAAAATGAAAACCAGAAAATTATAAAATCTTGTGGAACTGCATTTTTTACTTCCTCTTGGACTCTTAATGGTTGTCATAAATATATTACAACAGCTGAGCAGAAACTGTCTGTGGACATATACAATGACTTAAGCAGATAGAACAGATGTCTTACCTCACTCCTGAACTGCAGTCATCTTTAGCATAATGAATAGCAAGAAAGGATACAATTCTTAATAAGAAATTTAAAATAATTTTCCTGATTAATGGCCGTATTGCTTAAATATCACATACTTCCACTGACTTTAAAACCAACTGTAAATACAATTTGCTCCTACAAACAGATGTGTGAATGTGTTGGAGCTTGCTAGCATTAATGACATATACAATACTAACAAAAATAATGTCATTCATTTCTTGCCATAAAAAATTAAATATCACAGATTAGACTGTGCTTTGTATATGTAATGCAGAACAAAATCTACCAAATCATATGTTTAGATTTGTTCCAGAAGAATATCAGAACATGTTCTATTTACTGTACAATAAATGCAAGTCCTGGCTATAAAACTATAGTTAATATTCTAGCAAAATTAAATTTAAATTTTATGAGTTTTTCCTGGAAGAAGGACTGACTTTTAAAACTTTTAAAATTTTTTTTGGAGTGTCAGACTTTGATTATAAAATACTAAAGCTGTCTAAGAGTCCAGACTGCTATTTAACAAAATGTGCTATGAGAAGAATTACATCAGTTGGTTGTTTGTTCTTTCTGTACTCACAGCACTCTAGGAACAGACCTGGGAAGGATATCAGAGATCTAGTCCAACTGCTTTCCATCTAATCTCCTGTTAAAAATACCCAGATAGAAGAGATTCCAGGAGCAAATTGTTGGAACCCTGGATTCTGAGAATTGTAATCTTTCAGTGCTGAGAAGCACTGATCCTCAGAAGCATACTGCATTTGACTTGAGGCCTTGGAAAAGGCTTCTGAAATTATGTGATAGCACTGAGATTGTTGGTGTGTAATTAATAGAAGTGTGTTAGATCACTGGGTGAAAGATGTAGAATTTTAGATTTTGGGACATAGTAATATATATATATGTAACAAGATGGAGGAATTAGGGTGGCGGTTAGTACTCCTTCTTTCTTCTTCTTTTTCATAAGTTTGGGTAAGTTTGTGATTGGGTGCAAAAGTCCACAGTGCAGGGTCCAAGTTATTAGATTATTGGGCTATAAGCAAAAATAAATTCGTTGGCATTATATAATTGGATGGCTTGGGCTTGAAAAGGCCTTGGAAGAAGCACTCTGCGGCCATTTTCCACCTTGTTAACTTAGGAGCACAGTCTGTCCAGCTGTAACATAGACAAGAAATAATAAACATTTAAGTCTGAAGAAGAATTCCGTCTCTCACATTTTAATCCAAGCTCTGAGAAAGAAGAACCAGATAAAAAGCAAAAAAGTAAAAATCAACAGCAAATCTAATAAAACAAAACCACAAACAGTTGTCCCTAAGACAAGTAGGCTTATATCTTGTAAAACTTTTTTTGACAGAAATGACAGATTTCGCTCAATGGAAAGGTGAACACCAACAGCCATCAAGATCTGTGGCGATGACACCTATGGTTAAAAGCATTTATTGAAGAAAAGTTTGGATTTCTTGACTCTCAAAACCATGTATCATGGTAAACATGTACACTTACTTAGGTCTACACAAGTTCACACATAAATATATATAATAGATAGACATATATATATTCCACTTACAAGGCCTTTTGCAGTTTCTTCTCTTTTTCTGTTTCAATACATATGCACTAATGTAGTCAAGGGCATTGAATGATGTACCACTCAAACCTAAACAGTTTACTTTTTTTCAAAATGTGTTTTTTTTTAAATAAACTACTTGCATAGGTCAAACTATTTCACAAGAAAACATAAACTAAAACACTTGTTGAAATTAATACCGGCAGGACTGCGAGTCCTTTAAAAGCCTTTATTAAAAGTGATCAGCTTGGGTTGGGTGCCCGGCAGGCTGCGCACACCGCCGCTGCTCCCGGCTTCGACGTGGGGGAGGAGGAATTCGGCCTTGCCACTCAAAGTGATAAGGCCGGGCCTTCTCTCCTCACAGGGGAGTGGCCAGGAAGGCAATTTCAACTTTTCATCGCAGAGGGGGGTGCTCTCAGTCAACCCTTTTATAGTTTATGGTGGCCAAAAAGGAAACCCAAAAGCTGGCCAGGTGGTAGTTCTCCTTCTAATTGATTGTGTAATCAGGTTGATTTTTCTTAAAAAGTTCGTTGGCTCATTTTTAACTTGTTTTTTTCTAGGGGTTTGTTGCTTCTCCCAAGAGTCCTTTAGGCTTTCGTTTGCATATCAGGTTTTCTGTTTTTTTCTTCTCTCTGGTATCTTCAGACAGGCCTTCGTGGGATGGGGGTAGCTGGGCAACGGGGGAAGGGTAAGAGGGGCCGTAAATTCCTTACATTAACATATGCTGATAAGGAGTAGCTTACAGGAGTGGGTTTTTTACAACAACAGGGTAATTAGCAGTAACTGTTAATAAAGGAGGAAATATAACATTCAGGTAATGAATAATAAACTACAATGAAGTATAAAATGAATGGGTAATTGTTAAATTGATGATCTGGTCTCTTATTTATAACACTTGTCAAATAGGATATTAGTGTGACCAAATTCAGTTCAAGCAAAGTAGAAAGAAAAAAAATTAATCCTGTTTTAAAAAACAATCAACAAACAGGTTTAACACCATATAATGTGTTTGCCTGGAAAACCTATCTATAAATAAGCAAGAGGAGATCTTGTTTGTTTGGAGTATAAAACACTAAACTAGTCCTAAATTAACAAGTAGATGGGTTAAGCTATTCAAATCATGTTTATTTACGTGGTTTGAATTTAAAACTTTTTCTATTTTTTTCATAGCAACGCACAAAAATTTTGCAGGTTCTCATTGACTGATTTTAACATTTTTGAAATGGAAGAAAAATCTGAATCGAATTCAAATACAGTTTAGTTGCAACAGTCTTCACTGACAGACAACCAGACTTTCAAAACACAAGTTTTCTTGCATAAAAGGTATTGCAAGATCCACAGAACTACCTGTTACAAACATTCCAAATTATATAAGGTTTAAACGTCACTGTGACTGTAGCAGTAATTGCTACAGGTGATTTACTTCACCATCTCCTTTCTGCTCAAATGTTTTGTAAATAAGGTGTAAATACAGAGCTTGGCTTCTGCTAGTAGTAAATGCATTTTCAACTACCTACTGCCTTGCAACTCATGTTAAAAGTAAAGATTTAAACTAAGAAGTAGGAGATACACTAAGAAAGATTTTATATGAAAAATTGATGCTTATGTGTTTGCTTTATAGTTTAACTGCACTCTGAATGTATGTAATTTCTCAGAGCTTCTTCCAACACATTAGCAAGTTTCTTATTAAGGAACCAGAAAAGGAATAAATTCTATCTATTTCTGTCTTCAGTAAAATGACTCCATGGCACCAGTCTTTATTAAATTGATCTGACTGATGCTGTGAGTCAGTGACTCAACTAATCTCATAACAATGTGAAAATACTAACATTTAACTGTTAGAGCTAACAGTTACAGCAGAAAAAAGTGCACACTTTCTGTCTCCTTATTTACCCTACGATCTTTTGGGCTAGTAATGCTAACATAATCCATACCAAAGGAATCCGTTATCATCTTAACCAATACTCAAACGTATTCTCCTCTTTTGATGAGTACACAAACTTCCATAAAGGGAAACAGGTGCACAAACTGAGGGTAGAACATAGCCTAGCATACAACACATCTGAAAACAGTTCCTTTGGGCTGATCTCTTTGGCAGTTCTCATACTCTCTCATAAAACCATTAGAACTAGTGCAGGTTTTGGTGCATTACAGTATCCCTTAAGAAGCTCCCATTATCTCCTGTCTTAACCACATAATAGAAGAAACTTGAGAGTACCATATGCAGACCACACTGAGGAAGGAGAACTTGGAATATTTCAGCTGGTAAACCTATTTTCTATAGTCCTTGGCAGGGAATCACTCTCAAGTGCTGGACCATTCACTGGTGTATGTTTTGTGCCAAAGGTTACCAGACTGCAAAAGGGTTCTTATCTCAGAAAGGACCCATCATTCACCATCACCTTATTGTGACACAACAGGAAAAAAATGTCCATCTAGCAGGAAAGAGGGGAGAACCTCTTACAAAATGTATGGAGGTTATTAAATGATCAAAAGTCATCTAGACAATAGACAGTTTTTCTTAAGGTATAGTATGAACCCTGACTCACATGGAAGACTCCAGGAAAGCAAATAATTAACACTGATTCCTGCAGGGATTGGAGTTTTTCCAGCAGCTATCCCAGCAAAGTACCAAGCAACCTGTTCAATTTATGATGCCCAACAGGATTGCAACAAAGCCGGACTGCAAATACAGCCTTTCTTCCAGGGCTTGTCAGGACAAGTTTCAAAAATACACTCACCAGGCATAACTACTTGTAGATTCAGCCATTACAAATAAATTATTCCCATTTTGTAATAGCAGAAAATTTAACCTGCTATGGAGTTCATAGTTACTACCTCCAAAAACTTCATTTCATAGGATGTTGTGAACGTATGCTCCACTTGAACTACAGCAATTTTCCAATTACTGATAGTAGTCAGTAGCACTAGCCCAGCAGTTACCATAAACAAGTAAAGGATTTTGATACAGGTTTCCACAGGATGCAAGTGACAATATACTTATTAATTTAGGACGAGTGGGATACAGCAAAGTCACTTGCTACCAGTCTGGAGCTTTATCAAAATGAGCTGTGTAACTTCACTCCTGGACAATGCTCATGATGGGAATCGCCACGTCGCCAGGGCAGCCCAACGCCACCCGCTGACACGCACAGAGCACAGTTTCCAGTGGCCATTTTGTCACTGGCCTGACGCTCACACCGGATCAGGCTTTTATACTCGTTATTCCCAGGTCACTGGAGGGATTATGGCTACCGGCCGCACGCGGGCCCCGCGCCTAAAACCACACGGTTCCATCAGTGTCCGCATTAACACGACTCGTTTCCACTCTCGTTTGAGGGAGGAGGCTAACGCAGACCCTCCCTCACTGCCCGGAAGCCAAAGCAGAGGCGAACGCGCTGTCCCGCCCGGGGGTCCCGCCTGCCTCGGCCCGCCAGGCCCT